>CM059186.1:147474685-147798315 GCA_030323885.1 Branchipolynoe longqiensis
TGCGGCACTGGAGACTGACAAGTCCAAAACGGGTTTTCAGTGACGGGCCCCGGCGAGGCCGGAGAACGCACCACCCACCCGATCGCACAGACGGACGCTGAAATCGACACAGAAACTGACACAGAAACACCCTGCCGCCCTGTACTGCGGCTAATATCATCAACCCGCAGGATAGCCGATCAACCCACCACGTGTAGTACAGCACCCAACAGCACGGACACTCCCACCCGAGGATGGAGCAGCTCCCCACACACACCCACACACCCCAGCGACTACTCCACCCCCCGCGGCACGAACGCTGGAACAGCCACAGGAACGCCCCACCGCCCTGCACTCCGGCTAATATCATCAACCCGCAGGATAGTCCATCAACCCACACCCTGGACCCTACCACAGAGCAGCATGGGCTCTGGCACTGGCACAGACCCAATCCGGATAGATGCGGATGGATGCCAATCTCCCGCCAAAACCACCCACCACGCCACCACCCACAACCCGCCTCCCCTAACCCACGTGGGAAGGGACGCGTGCCCCGACACACCAACGGATTCTCCCGCCAAAAACGGAGTGGCTCGCCACCCACAGACACACACGCCAGCAACCACTGCCACCCCCCCCCGATCACAGACACCGCCGCTCCCCTTCAGATGCCGCCGCCGACAGCCCATTAGTCGCCGCCGGCGACCATAACGCCGGCACTAACGACCAAACTAATGGCTATTGCGGTGCTCGCCCATCCGACACCTCCGAGGTGACCCTGGCCCAGGGCGGCGCCGCAACAACCGCCCCACAGGTCGCCCCCACAGGAAACGGAAACCCAGGCCTCATACCAGATGCCAAACTCTGCCTCGACCCACTAACTGCCCCCCCCCTCAACCCCCCCTTCCCACCACCCCTTCCACCCCCGACCATCACCCTCCCACCCCCAACCCCCAACCACCCAACCACCCCCCCCGAACCCTCCCCCCACCCAACCCCGCCCCCCCCACCCGCCCCACCATACCCACACACCCACACCTCCAGCCCACCGCCAGCCACGCCCCCTGACGACACGCCACAGCCACCACCGACGTCGTCGTCCGCTACGAACCAACCGACGCCACCATAGCGTGCATACAACCCCTCAGCACAAGCACCGCCGTCATGAGGAACGACGACGCCGCCGAGGACCCAGATGCCCTGCTCATATACCACGAGAAGGAGCATGTGTCCGAGGACATCGACGACATAACGGACGACCAGGAAGGCACTCCCTATAACCCCCCTTTCTTACAAGACCACCCTACACATGATCTGGCCTACCTCCGCCCCTCTCGCATGGGGCAACGAGGTGTACAGGCATATATACGACCAGGTCAGGCTGACGGCACTCCCTAACCATGTCGTCACACGCATACCGGTCCCCTCCGATCTGAGGATCAACCGGTGGAGGGACCTATTGGGGGACTACCACGATAGCGAGCTGCTCGACTTCCTCGAGTTTGGGTGGCCGGCCGGCCGACTACACGGCTGACGCACCCCCCCCCCCCCGTCCCATCGACCGCCAACCACCCGGAAGATCCAGAACACCTCAAATGGATCAAGAAATACGTCGCCGATGAGGCCGCACGCGGCGCCTTGCTGGGCCCCTTTGCCACCCCGCCCTTCGTACCCTGGGCGCATACGAGCCCGATGATGACCCGGGCGAAGAAAAACACCGACGAACGCCGGGTCATCGTCGACCTCAGTTACCCCAAGGTTGCGAGCGTAAATGCGGGCATCCGGCAAGGCCATTACCAGGGAAGGCCTGTAACCTATCAATCAATCAACAGTTCCATCCTCTAGTCGAGGGTTGGATGCAATGGTTCTCCACTTGTCCCGATGTTGTGCTGTTCTGATAGACTGTGAATAATTCAAGCCTGTCCACTGTGAAATATTTGTAAACCATGATGTTCTTGGTCTCCCTCTCCCTCTGCTGCCATTCACCTTCCCTTCCAACAATGTACGGTATATTGAACTCTGACGAATGATGTGGCCAAAATAAATAAGTTTCTTTGTCTGTATAGTGGCAAACAAGCTTTTCTTATTTTTAATTTTTCTGAGAACTTCTTTGTTGGTGATCTTCTTTGTCCATGATATTTTCATCATCCTTCGATAAGTCCACATCTCAAATGCTGCTAAACGTTTGTACATTTTCTTAGAGATTGTCCATGTCTCTGCCCCATACATTAGAGTAGACCACACATAACACTGAAGAATACGCTTCCTTGTTTGTATTAATATCTTACTTGATGTTAACACTCTATACATTTTGGAGAATGTTGTTCGGGCTATTGTTATCCTTCTTTTAATTTCTTCCTCACATCTCCCATCATTTGTAATCTTTTGTCCGAGATATATGAATTCGGATACTTGTTCTATGTTTGTGCCATCTATGGTTATATTGACATTTGGTTTATCTGTCTTTTTACTTATAACCATTGTTTTGGTCTTCCTGGCATTCATCTTCATGTTGAATAGTATTCCAGCTTTATTGATTCTATTCACTATATCTTGTAGGTTTTTCTCACTGTCTGCTAGTATTACACTGTCATCGGCATATCTAAGATTGTTGACGTTCATGCCACCTATTGTCACTCCCTTGCAATCTTCAATGTGTCTGAAAATCATCTCTGTGTACAGGTTAAATAGACATGGTGACAATACACACCCCTGTCGAACTCCTCGTTTAATCATAACTTCATCCGATAGGCCCTGCTCCATTTTTATAAATGCACGTTGTGTCCAGTATAAGTTCACAATTAGTTTAATGTCTTTGCCATTGACACCAATATCTTGTAAACATTTGATTAACAGTTCATGATTGACTCGGTCGAAGGCCTTCTCATAGTCAATAAAGCAGGCATAAACATCCTGGTTCACTTCACAATAACGTTCACAAATCATTCTCATATTGAAAATCCCTTCACGTGTACCTCTTCCAGATATAAACCCACTTTGTACGTTACTGATTTGTTCTTCAATTTTCTGTCTGTTTCTCAGTAAAATTATTTTCAGGATCATCTTCAACATATGACTCATCAGGCTTAGTGTTCTGTACTCAGTACACAATGTTGGTTTTAGCTTCTTTGGGAGTCGTACAAATATGGATTCATTCATATTCAATGGTATAAATCCAGTCTCATAGATGTCAGTTACTAGCTTATGAATGATTTGAATCCCCACTTCATCTAGTCCTTTTATCATTTCTGATGTTATCTGGTCACTTCCAGGAGCCTTACCTGCCTTTAGATCATTGATAGCCTTCTCAACCTCTGATACTAATATAATATTCCCATCTTCTTTCTCAATTGTGGGTGGGTTCCCTCTGTCATCATTGTATAGTTCGTTTACATATTCTTCCCATCTGGACTTTATTTCATCTTCTTCAAAGAGCATTTTGCCGTCTTTGTTCTTGATACATTTACTGCTTCTCTGTCTGTATCCTTGACCTGTTATCTCTTTCACTTTCTTGTGCATCTCTCTTGAACGATGTTGAGACTCAAGTTGTTCCACTACTTCACACTTCTTATTCCACCATTCATCTTTAGCTTTTTTGCATTCATCTTCTATTTCATTCTTCAGGTGTTTGTATTTAGGTGGATCAGTGGTTTTCACTTTCTTCCTTTCTGCCATCTTTTCTAGTATGGTTTGCGTCATCCATGATTGCTTTGTCTCTCGTTTTTTATTTGGTAACACCTCCTCTGCTGACTTGACCATGCTTTCTCTGAGAGCTTCCCATTCCATTTCAATGTTGTTATACTCTCTCTGAGGAGTTTCTTCATTCATCAGTACACTGAATTTGTTATGAACAGAGACATTATACTTAGTTCTGTATTTTGCATCTTTTAACATGTTCATATCCATTTGAATGTTGTTTTTAATTTTGTTCTGCTGTTTCAATTTCACTACCATACTGATTACTACTGGATTATGATCCGAACATATGTCAGCACCTGGATATGTCCTTGCCTGTTTGATACAATTTCGATATCGTTGGTTGACAAGAATGTAATCGATCTGGTTCCGACATACATCACCAGGGCTCTTCCATGTATATAGTCTTCTCTTTGGATGTTCAAATAAGGTGTTAGCAATTACTAGTTTTGATGTCAAACAGAAATTTATCAAGTATTCACCACGATCATTTCTCTCACCTAAGCCAAATCTTCCTGTTACTGGATATTCATGTTGTTCTCCAACTTTCGCATTCCAATCGCCCATAACAATTGTTATTTCTCCAGACTTGGTGTATTCCATTACCTTTTTGATGCTGTCATAGAACTCGTTGACTTCTTCATCATCGTGATCTGAGGTTGGTGCATAAACTTGCAGAATGTTTATATTGAACGGTTTTCCCCTCAGCTTCATCATAATAATTCTGTCAGATACTGGCCAGAATCCAATCATTGTGGCGGCAATGGACTTCTTCATCATAATTCCAACGCCATACTGATGTTTTTCATCTCCAGAATATATCATATCTACCTCACTATCACCTATCCTCCCGTCACCCGTCCATCTCGTCTCAGCTATACCTAGGATGTCAAGGTTTAGCGCTGTCATTTCCACTTTCAGGTTGTCATATCGGCCTGGTTTGTACAATGTTCGTACATTCCATGTACCAATCTTTAGCACCTTTCCTCCAGTTTTCAGTTGCCTGACATCAGATGCATACCTTCCTATTTTAGGCTTTGAGTTTACATTGTCATTACGAGGTTTCTTAATAGTTGAAGGAAAGGTGCCTCCACTGTAGCTATTAGAAGGCTTCCCCGCAGAGGGACCAGAGTTGTCTCCATCTCTAAATTTGTTTCCATTAATTACCATTGCTTACTATGGGTAAATACTTGGTAGGTTCCCCTTCCTTTCCAAGGTGACTGGCCACTTACTCATCTTTGTCAGAGTGTGCCCTGATGAGCCACATCATCTTGCTGTTACACCTTCAAAGCTATTGATCTTCTAACTCATCTGCTGCTCCAGTCTTCATGCACTTGAAGGGGTGACATCCCCTGACCACACCAACAAAGTTGATGTGCACTGTAACCTATACCCTCCCCAATATCACCAACCTCACCGACGAGGTCACACGACTGGGCCTGGGAGCCTACATATGGACTATTGACCTTGCCCGCGCTTACCGACAGCTGAGGACCTGCCCCTTGTCAGTCCCGCTCTTGGGCATCACCATCGACGACCAGACCTACTACGACATTGCTCCCCCCTTCGGCTGCCGGACCTCCTCCATGGCCTGTGCCCACACCACCAACGCGGTGACATACCTCCTCCGGCGCAAGGGCCACTTCACGCTCTGCTACCTGGACGACTTCGTCGGGGCGGCCAGCACAGAACAAGAGGCCGTCGTTGCCTACCTTGACGCCATCCACCTCGCCGCCGACCTCGGACTGGCCCTATCGCCTCACAAATGCGTCCCGCCCACACAGAAGACAGAGTGGCTGGGATTCGAGGTCGACACGGACGATATGACGGTACGAATACCGACGGCCAAGCTCGACGAAGTCATCGCCGAGTGCGCCAGATGGGTGCCGGGCAGCAGAGCATCCAGGAAGGACCTCCAGCGCCTCATTGGACGCCTCCAACACGTGGCCAAGTGCGTGCGACCCGCCAGGCGGTTTATGAATCGCATACTGGCGGCCCTAAGGAGCGCCCCATACACCGGCAAGCACGCAGTAACCCACAAGATGACCCACGACATCGAGTGGTTTAAGGCATATGCCCACGCGTCCAACGGGGTCGTCCTTCTACGCCCCCCACCGAAGCACGACTGGGTAATAGAGTGTGACTCCTCCCTCCTCGCAGGCGGCACGCACTCCCCCGCCGGCTACCTCACCGAGGAGTACCAGCCCGGGTACCTGGCGGACGGACACAACATCGCCCAGCTCGAGGCCATAAACCTGGTTGGGCCCTACATGCTCTTACACCACCCAATCCTCAGGATTACGCCATTGTCGTCAATACCGACAACCAGGCCTCCCAAGTCGTCCTCGAATCGGGCGCTGGAAGGGACCCCACCCTATGTGCATGTGCCCGGGTGATATGGAGGTTTGTGGCCCTCAACTCCTGTGAGGTCCGTGTCGTCCTCAAGCCTGGAGCTGAGATCGCCTTCGCCGATGCCCTCAGCAGAGCCCCTTTCGATGCGGCCTCGTGGTGGAGGGCGGCCCGGTTCGTGGACGACATGGACCTCGTCCGCATATGTGTCCACCATGACTCCTCCATTGTCACCGACATTGACTAGCCTGGGAAGAGATACTAATTTGCCTCTCTCTCCCCAGGCACACAACAAGACCACCATGACGTAGTCCACCTCTACCGTACCGGCCTCGCCCGTGGAACATGGCAGCTCAAAGTCTACCACACGCATGCCCGGACACGAGACTACGACCCCTTGTCCCCGACCCAGATTGACATAGCTTCCTATCTCGCACACCTCTCCGCCTCCCTCACCTCGCCTGGCGCCGTCATCAATTACCTCAGCGAGGCTCGGACCTGGGTGAGGCTCTGGAATGGCAGAACACGCAGCTTTGACTCCTACCTCATATCAGTAATCAAGCGCGGCGTCCTCCGGTCGTCCACCCACCTCCCACGCCGTGTCCCGCCGCTCATGACCCACCACCTTCTCCACGTCGTCCGCTACTTCCGCCAGGGGTGGCACTCACGCTAAGGTCCTAACACCCGCTCTCCTCATCGGCTACTTCTCACTCCTTCGGCAAGGGAACCTGCTCATAACCGGGCGCTCCGATGATCCGGGCCACACCTTGAGACATGGTGACGTACTGGACGACACAACCCACCTTACCATCAAGGTCCGCTCCACCAAGACCTCCAGATCCATCGGCAACGCGTTCACAATCAGGATCCCCAGGATCCCCTCCTCTGACTGCTGCCCCGTACGCGCCTGGAGGTGGTACGCGGCCAGCACGCCATCTCTTCCCTTCGAACCGGCCTTCTTGACCCCGGACGGCACACCACTCACCGTCCGGACACTCACCACTGCGCTTCGCACTGCACTCCAACACACCGGGTACCCAGACCCCAACACCTACACCCTTCATAGCCTCCGACGAGGGGCCGCCCAGGCCTGTGCTGCAGCCGGCGCACCCCTTCAAGACGTCAGCGACCTCGGCCACTGGCGGTCCACGGCCGTACACACCTACGTCCCGGCCCGCGCCTTTACCGTGGCGACCCGGGCACTCTCAACACATTTTTGGTTGAGGCCCGGGTCACCACCAGACTCTATCCATCTCGAATTCCGACCCAATTACCTACCGAACATTACTTACTCATTATACTCATCACTTAATGATGACTCCTATTATCCTCTAATCTATACATTGATTCCTTATATTCATTACTTAACTTACTTGATTATCACTTCGCTTGATGCTTATACCTACATTGACCTCTTATCTACACATTGATTCCTTATATTGATTACTTAACTTACTTATTGTTCTTCGCTTCACTTGATCCTGATTACCTACATTGACCTTCACTACTACATTGCTCATTACTACCTTTGATTAACAATTTCCATACTATACTTCCGCCTCTTGTTCTGAATTGTCCATATTGCTGAGGCAATATGGGTAATTCGGGATAGAGGCGGACGCCCTCCCCCCCCTTCCTACCGCCCTCCCCCCTCTCCCCTACCCACCTAACTCCAGGCGGCGCCACTCTCACCCGCCTCGGTGCCCCTATCTTCCTCCCCCCCCCTCTCACCTCCTCCCCTACCTCCAGGCGGCGCCACCATCGCCCTCCGCTGGTGCCGCTGCTGGTACCCTTCCACCCCCTTCACTTCCGCCCTCCCTAAACTACTCCCACTTCCATGCCAGACGCCTGACCGCCAACACCTCTTTCTCACCATCCCTCCCACCCAACTTTCATCCTAAGGGTTGAGGCCTGGGTCACCACCAGACTCTATCCATCTCTACTTCCGACCCAATTACCTACCGAACATTACTTACTCATTATACTCATCACTTAATGATGACTCCTATTATCCTCTTATCTATGCATTGATTCCTTATATTCATTACTTAACTTACTTGATTATCACTTCGCTTGATGCTTATACCTACATTGACCTCTTATCTACACATTGATTCCTTATATTGATTACTTAACTTACTTATTGTTCTTCGCTTCACTTGATCCTGATTACCTAATTGACCTTCACTAATACATTGCTCATTACTACCTTTGATTAAAATTTCCATACTATACTTCCGCCTCTTGTTCTGAATTGTGGTGACATGTACTAATGTAAATTGTTAGTCTACTGTGACATAGAGCGAAAAAAGTTCACCTGTGGTGACTGGATGTCACACTAACAAATAACAATTCCATTTATTCTCGATTGACTTTTCTACTTATCTAAGTTAATTTTTAGTACGCCTTCGTATTACGGAGTGAGACGTAAAACAGGTGTTACTCAATGGTTTGAGTTTAAACTGCTTAGCTACTGAAAAGAACTAAATTTCGTCACACTAATGACTGAAATGTTAGATTCGCATGAAGTAATACTCTAGCACTTTCGCTAAGACTTTGTGGATGTTATATTTTTGGAAGTGGTAGATCATGCATGTGTAAGAAGTGACATTATTAAAGCGGATTAATTGCAAAAAACCAAAGATGTTGTATACTTTGTTTTCAGACACACCATTGAAATTGCATTATCTATTCTTAGTTCATTGGGTGTGAAAAACCAAAAACGCTTAAAATAGCACATTGATTTTGCATTACCGTATTAGTTATATTAAATTCTTGCAGGCTAAGAATCTATTCTATACTATCAATATAGGCATTGTCATCGAACCTTGACCACTCGATTGCGGGAAAAGAGGGATGCATAGGGTCGATAGAGCGATTCTATTCGACGAATGTAATCTTTTCGCGAGTATACGGTCAGGTCGATAAGAAATCTAAGGTGCAAGCCGGGAGTCTATTTCTCATCGGGTGTCGACGGGCGACACGGGTGAAGCAATAAAACAAATTTATTCAGCGAGTATGAAACACGCCCACCTGATGAGCCTCCACCGGGCGGTGCTGGTGCCGGGCAGGCCGTGAGGCGCGCCCCTTCCATCACACCGCCCATGATCCAGCACATATATGACCATCTTCGCGCCCGAGGTCATCGCGGTGTGGTCCCTTGGGCGGCGGTCATCACCACCTTCTTCACCCTCATGTACCAGTCCAACCTCCTCTCCCCCTCACACGGTGGCTGGGGGGGCCCCACACACGGTGCGGCGTGGCGACGTCACCCTGGCGCCTGGAGGGCTCCGGATCGCTCTCTCCTCCTCCAAGAACATCAGGAGCCCCTCGAAGGCCGTCGCTCTCTTCATCCCGGCCTTGCCCGGATCGCCCTTGTGCCTGGGAGTCCTCCACGGTGTTTGACTACGTCCCTCGACTCGCCCCCTCCGATGCCCCCCGAGCCCTTGCACTGTGTTTTGGGTCGGCTCCGGCAGCCTCGGAGTGTCCGGTGCCTACGAAGGCCCCGATCGACATCGACGAGCTGGACTGAGCCCCCCCTTGTGTAGCCCTCCCTCACTGTCAATAAACATGTCTTTACTCCCACGCAGTCTCTGGCTTCCTTCCTCGAATCGGCACATAATTCCGAATTGTGGTTGATTCGGGGGAAGCCGGGGACCCACCACGCACCAAGTGGGTTGGACGAACACTACCCCTGACCTACCCCCTCACCGGTATTCGGATTTGGTTCCTCACGGCGTATTCATTTCACCACTCCCACCTGTAAAGATGTATCGACACCACGGATTCTGTAATGTAACTGACTTTATTGGTTCTCGACTTCGATCATGTCACGTCCTGTTGTTGGGGGGGGCATTCGGATACTTACATATCTTACATCTTCCCCTTTTACCAACAAGTAATATTTCATCATGTAACATCCACTCCAACCTTTACATCATATCGCATTTATTCCATACAGACATTTCCTATTCACATCAACAATTAAATATCCATGGGACATGCCTCACGTGAAATGTGATACTACGTTAATTACTAATGACGTCAATACCACCGATCCGTCGGATCAGTGTAATGTTCTGAACTATTTACACTTTGGTGGATAGGTACAACGACGTCTGTATAACAGTATTGCTTACTTACTATCTATAACTTACTTAATAATATGTTTTATGTTCGACTAGACGTCCATTCCGATGAACATCCGTGCATGAGTGTTGCTCAAGATCGTCTATTCTTAACCGGATACTGTTGTCTACGTTCTTTTTCTGACCTATCGGTGACGTGTGACGTCACCCTATGCCTGTCTGCGTAGTTCCCTCTTCTTACAAATCTATTAACATGACCCTTCCTTGTTTGACCCATTGTACGTTGTCCTACGTGGCATTCATGTCAAAACGTTTCGGAGGCTTACTAATCCTACCATATCTCGTAGTGTAAGGTGAGTTTGTTGTGGGTGTCCGGATCCTCTTTGCTATTTTATCATTTATAATTGTTTGCGGACATTTGAAAATAAATTTCCTGTTCCTTCTTAACAGATTACCTTTGTCATTACAAATTGCATAATCCCTTTTTCGATTGCCACCCGTCTCCGTGATATGACCCAGCTCCCAATCATTATTATAATTTTTGTATCTAATTTTGTCTCCCACTTGTAAAGCTGAATGTTCCCTGCCTGCGTGTTTGTCAAAATATCTTTTTTGGACAAGTTGCCTACGCTGTAATTGTATTGACTTTGATGGTTCTATTGTAGCTTTTAGTCGATTATTCAATATTGGTAACCGAGACCTTAAATGTCTCGACATCAGCATCTGAGCTGGTGATGCTCTTATACCTTCTAACGTGGTGTTTCTGTAGTTAAGCATGGCTATGTTAACATCAGTTCCATCTTTATGACATTTTCTTATCATGTTTTTGAAGGTCTGGACAGAACGTTCACTCTGTCCATTACTTTGCGGGTGCATGGGATTAGTAAAGATTGATTCAAACCCATAATACACAGCAAAGTCATGAAATTCCCTGCTCGAAAATTGGGGACCATTGTCCGATACTACATATCGTGGAATGCCATGCCTACTAAATATTCGCTTCAAAACATTAATAACAGCCTTACTGGTAGTTTCTAACAACTCGACAACTTCGGGAAACTTAGAGTAATAATCGACAATTACTATGTAATCCTTATCCCCAACATGAAACAAGTCAACTCCAACTTTATTATATGGTATATCGGTTATCACATGGTTGATCAATGGTTCTTTAGCTGGCATTTTTCGACACTCTTGGCAAATATTACATCGGGATACAGTCTCTTCTAACGTTCCCATCAGCCCTGGCCAGAATACCGTGTCCCTCGCTAATTGTTTGCTTTTGATAATACCTAAATGAGCCTCATGCAATTTTTTTAACATGTCTGTCCGCATGGATTTAGGGATAATTATTTGTGAACCCCTTAACAGGACCCCTTCAGACATGGTTATTTCGTCCTAAAATCTAAAAAACATTTGAACATCTGAGTCGAGGGCTTTTCCCTCTTTAGGCCATCCATGTACCGACAAGTCAACAATCTTTCTCAGTGTCGGATCCAACACTGTTTCCCGCTTAACGGCTTGGACCACACCCGGATCAATCCCAATGGAAGCTATTGATATGTCCCGATCGTATAGGTCGTCAGGGGTTACACTTGATGTGTGGGCTCTCGACAGGGTATCTGCAAAGAATAATTCGGTACCCTTCAAATATTGTACTTCAATATTATAATTCTGCAACCTCATATGCATCCGTTGCATTCTTGCCGAGAGGGAATGCACCGGTTTCAACATTATGGCTACCAAGGGTTTATGATCTGTAATGACTGTGATCTCGTTCCCATAAATATAATCGTGAAATTTATGACACCCGAAACAAATAGCTAAGAGCTCCTTTTCTATTACCTCATAACTGATTTGGGTACCATTTAGTGCTTTGGATGCCATAGCCACTGGTAATTTATCCTGGAAGAAGGTAGCACCCAATCAAAATTTGGATGCGTCTACCTGCAGAACGATATGTTCTCTGCTATTGAAGAATCTCAACATTGGTGCGGTAGTTAATAAATATTTCAAATTTTTGAAAGCTAATGCCTGGTCCGACTCCCAATGCCAAGCTATATCCTTTTTTAATACTTGTCTTAATGGCTTCGTGATATGCGCCATGTTGGGGATAAATTTGTGGACATAACCCATCATCCCTAAGAAACGTTGTAATGCGGGTTTGTCTGACGGGCTGGGCATGTCGACAATCGCTTGTATCCTGTCAGCATTGGGTTGGATACCTTCTGACGTTATAACATGTCCTACATAATTTACATTTGTCCTACATATCATCGACTTTTTCGGGTTCAGTTTCAGGTTTACTTGAGCAGCTCGCTTCAGAACAGCTTCTAATCGTGAATTATGCTCATCAATTGTTGAACCATGTACCAAAATATCATCTGTGATAACATGTACGCCTGGGAGATCCATTAGAATTATATTCATCTCCTATATGAATATATCCCCTGCTGTTTTGATGCCAAATGGGAGTCGAGTAAACCTGAACCTGCCCCACGGGGTGTTGAATGTGCATAATTTAGAACTATCAGTGTCGAGTTCGATTTGCCAGTACCCGCTATTTGCGTCAAGTACTGAAAAATATTTGGCACCATGCAATGTCGCTACCACCTCCTTGACAGTTCTTACAGGGTAGGGACCTCATAGAATAGCTTTATTTAACCGTGTAGGATCTAGGCATATTCGTAATTTCCCAGGTTTCCGGACTATTGTCACAGAATTCACCCGAGGGGTAGGCTCGTCCTGCTTTATGATAATCCCTAGGTCTAACATCCTCTTTAGTTCCATTTTTACATCATCCACAATTGCTAATGGCACTCGACATGGAGGGTCGATTACAGGGCATATGTTCTTATCAATGTAAATCTTAGCATTAACTTTCATGAGACCTAAACCCTGAAAAATCTTTGAATATTATCTTACCAGTTGATTTGCGACCGCATCACCCTCCACGGCGCCCAAGACATCTAACCGCGCCAACAAGCCTAACTGGACACACGATTGTTTTCCCAGAATCGCGCACCCGGCGTCCGTAACTTGAAATTTGACACAGTGACCCTCGACATTAAGGGACACCTCCCCATGCAGGCGAATTCTATGGCCACCATACGTCACTAAATGACACAATGATGGCATCATACATGCTTCACTTATTTTATGGTACATTTCCAGTGGTAAAATATTTGCCTCTGAGCCGGTATCCAATTTAAAGCGGATATCTAGGCCACCGACACAAAATACAGTGTACCATAAATCTTTGTCATCCTTGTCACTAGCACACAAGGTGCCCACAAACAAGTCACCATTCACATCATCATCGGGATTGTCTCTTTCATGGTGAGCGATGATGTCCTCCGTCACATCAATCTCGTAGACAGCTGCATTCCTACCTTGAGCTTGCTGCAAACGGCACATCTTCACGAAATGTCCAATTTTTCGACATCCTAAACACTCCTTTCCTCTAGCTGGACACGTTCCTGTCGCATGCGTATAGCCGCACTGATTACACTTGTTACCCGCTCTTCGACTCGCTTGTTGTTGTTGATATCGACCAGCTGATCGCCGTAACCAAGGAGACGTTCCTGTTGTAGGCCGTTGTCTGTTCGTATATCCCGTATTCACCGCATCAACTTGATGTACGTCCCTTTGCTTCACCTGGGCGGATTTGATCTCGCTTAATCGACATAGTTGTATACATTCCTCTAGCTTGAGATCGGGCATCTGTAACAACTTGTTTCTTAATACATCATCCGTTACACCGCACACAATTCTATCACAGAGCAACAAAGATTCCAATTGTTCATAGCAGCAATACTGCACTCGGTGTTTCAGTTCCCTAATAAACGAATCCATACTTTGTTCTGCCTGATTAAACGAGTTGAACTCATAACGAATGACTGTCAAATTCGTTTTACCTTCACAATATCGTGCAAACGCGTCTATCAATGGCGCTATCTTGTCTTTGTCCGTGCCTTCCAGCGTGAACGTCCAATGAACTTTTTGTGCTTCCACACCCGCTATGTGCAGAAACACGCAGCATTGAATCCTCTCTGTTTTCGTCGATACACCAGCTGCCACAGCATATATTTCGTAAGCCTGTAGCCAGCATCGCCAATTTATCGCCATCTTTTCGTCCAGGTTCAGATATCCTGGTGGTTTCAACCCGTGAAGTGCCATAGTTCGTTCTTAACATCTGACACCATGTAAAGACGTATCGACACCATGGATTCTGTAATGTAACTGACTTTATTGGTTCTCGACTTCGATCACATCACGTCCTGTTGTTGGGGGGGGGGGCGTTCGGATACTTACATACCTTACACCACCCCCCACGGCGGCATCAGAGTGTCCGGCGCCTGCGGAGGCCCCGATCGACATCGACAAGCTGGACTGAGCCCCCCCCTTGTGTAGCCCTCCCTCACTGTCAATAAACATGTCTCTACTCCCACACAGTCTCCGGCTTCCTTCCTCGAATCATTGTCATGAAATATTATAGACATAGGTTGTCATGAACTATGTATTGAATTGCATGAGGTACATTATTAGCAACATTGTCATGAAATGTCTTTCATATTTGAAAATATCATGGACATAAGGTTAGCTTGAATATTTATTCATTTGGAAATTTGTGTACATGTTGGGTGTGCATGTGTTAAAATATATTCATTTGAAATTCATTGACAGATGAGGTGTTGAATGTGCATGTGTTCTTATTTATTCACTTGAAATTCATTGACAGATGAGGTGTTAAATGTTGAATGGTTCATAGAAAATTCATTTGAAACTACATAATATAATGGGGATGTTATCATATTTGTCATCGAATGTCATAGACAAAGGTTGTCATGATTGGGTCATTTGCAATGCATGAATATAAGTTGTTGAATATTATCAATATTGCATGGAGATGTGTTCATTGAAATTCATGGAGGCACATTATTAACATTATTGTCATGAGATGTGTTTCATATTGAAATTATCCTAGACATAAGGTTGTCCAGAGAGGTTATTCATTTGAAAAATCATGTATTTGAACATTGCATTTATTATCAAATATTAATTGGCTAATGCTATCATTGACATTATTTATGTTATAGGGACATAGTAATGATCGTTGTAAGGGGATGTATAGCATTGATGTTAATTATGTTATAGGAACATAGTAATGATCATTGGATTACAAAAGCATTTGGTTATATAATCTATAGGTCATATATTTAAAATGTGGAGAATTTCATTATTCAAAAATAATTATTGAATAAAAAGCAGAAATGAACGCAAAGTTATCAAGCTTCATGCGAAATGAAAATATAAGATGGGTATTTCCTATATATGAATAAGTCATCGGTTGCCTCTTCTACGCCATTGAAACTGGGCTTCAACAAGAACACAGAAGAATGCTTAGTTATGTAGAACTGAAGCATAGGCTGCTGGTCACTTGGTTGACTCAACGATATCAGGATGATGCTATGTTCACGAGGAGCTTGAGCATATGTGACTGGCTCTGTACATCAGCAATATCATGGACGATACTTGGTTCAGGGGAACTATAGTACATCTGCTGATGATTGGTGCCTGGATGGTCAGTTGGTGCCTGGATGGACTTGCTGAAGATTCTTAGCCGCCAGAATGGTAAACCTTGGATCGCCACGTATGAATTGATACCGACGTGAGAACCAGACCCTTGACTTCATCATTATCGCAACGCGTTGCTGCAGTTCGGGTGAACTATCGCAGAGACATTTATTCAATACAAATTCGCCGTTTCGCTGCGAGAAACTCTTAACATAAAAAATCTACGTCAACAAGGAGAGAACATTCTAATACTACTACAGTATGGTTGAAACTTAAGCAAAGGCATGTAAATCTATTATTATTTAATAATATAGATGTAGGCATTATGATGTTGAATTTTGAATTGAACCACTGTCATTGCTTTGTTTACATTACGCCGCCGAGTTAAGGCTGTCGTATATGAATTTCTATTGCTGTGATTATATTTGTTAATACTGATATTTGATGCTTTATCTTTGTACAGGAGGTACAAAAAGACATATTGATTCATTTTTTGTCTTTAACTCGACATACTACAACTTATATTTGGTGAAATCGAAGAATTTGGTTCTAATTTGCAAGAAAATAGTTCCTAAAACTAGGTCATCGATTCAAACCGCTTAGACCTTGTTTTCCCACAAGGCGAGATCCGCAATGTTAACTCAATGAGGACCTGTCGAGCAACCGTGTCTACCATCGACGTCTTCAGGTTTCTTATAGTTCATTGTCGGTGAGGTCAAAATGCATGGACAGGTGTATTGATGTGGGACTAAATGACAGCAGTTGCCAAATCCGATTAAGCACTAATGTAAGATCGATGCTTTGTGACTGGAGTGTACCTTTGGATCGTTGCAAACGACCTCTAAACCGTCACAAACATAAAAAATGCTCGGAATAAGCTACAAATGATGGCAAATGAATCAGATGCTTCTTAAGACATCATATGAGATATCAGAAGAATGATATAATATTCAAAACATGGTAAACATTGAGATTATACAAATAAAATACAAATTTATTTTTAATCAACATTTTTTTCTCGAAGTCAGATATACCTTATCCACTAACAAAACTCTTTAAACTCAATTTATTATTATTGTTGATAGAAGGAGACTTAATGATGATATAAACACAACGTAGTACTGCACACTTCTTTCTACGCTGCTGGGCAGGTGGTAAGAAGTGGAGGGGCCGAATACATTGTACAATTTTCCGATATATGAGATATGGGATATGGAGAACGCTGCTATAATAAATTACAACTTGTCTATAAAATGGTAAATAGTATGTAAAACCAATGCCATATAAGGTATATGTGGAGTTGGTGAGCTATTACTAATTGAGGATAGAAATTGTGTATCAATATAGTTAGAGAGAGAGGGACACTTCTTGACCTGAGAGAGAGGGTCACTTCTTGACATGTGGGACAGTCTTTGGGAAGTTGCCTCACATACACAAGAGTTATTTATGGATCACTGCACCGGATACAACAGGGCACTGTAGCCAGATCTAACTATGCCTTGGCAACAGGGATATTGAACCCTCATTGGTGGATAGAGGAATGCTTGTTAGGGATTGGAAGACTGGATCATGTGATCACCACCATCTTGTTCTTGAAACTATTAATACAATGAATGAGAGAGTCTCACTCTCCTACCTTTCACTCTTTATCTACTTTCCTTCCTTGCCTGTAGTGATTTCTTATTAGCCTATCTACACCACTCAAACCGCCAGCCGTCGAATTTACACATGGGTTCGAATCCCCTGATCTACCCAAACGGGGGACGGATCCTCAACTCATTTGGCCATCCCGTCTAGTCAATCAGAAAGGATCATGTGAGCCCTATGGATTGGTGGTGTTGAAGGAATGAACATCGTTCTTGACTTAATCCAGGATGAGGGGCTTGGCAGGAGATGGGGCATGGTCGAAGAGCCTCTGGGCATGGCAATTCTTGAGGTAGGCAGGCAAGGCGTCAAAGCCTCATTGGTCACCTCCAAGCATCAGAACCCATGTTCCTGCCCCTCTGATTCATAGTTCATAATTGCCCTGGGTGATGTGAGGATGCGCTTCAGCCGAAGAATATATATATACAATATCAGAGAGCATGTATATAAACAGATGAGAGGGACAACTCCCATACTAGAGCATGTAACATCTGCCGACTGTGGCGCTCCAAGTGGTGGTTGTTGAACAGCTTAAGCATATGGGAAAACCTCAAGGCATTTTCAATGGCAGTGAGCAATCTTCATACAGAAAACGTTAAATATCTCTAAAACTACAAAACCTAGAAACAAGCTGATTGGAATACACATAGAAAACATGTTTACCAACAAGATTATATTAAATTGATATGGTTAGGCTTCTGGATTTCTATTAATTTTGAATAAAACTGACGTTTTTCACTACGCTTACGGCAAACTCAAGGCATTGTCAATGGCCTTGAGCAGTCTTCGTACAGAAAAAGTGAAATATCTCCAAAACTACACTACATAGAAACAAACTGTTTGGAACACATATAGAAAACATATTTAACAATGAGACTATATTAAATTGACATGGCTAGGGTTCTGAATTTCTATTAATTTTGAATAAAATACATGTTTTGCACTACACGTATGGCAAACTCAAGGCATTGTCAATGGCGGTGAGCAATCTTCATACAGAAAACGTTAAATATCTCTAAAACTACACCACATAGAAACAAACCGCTTGGAAGACATATAGAAAACATGTTTACCAAAAGGATTATATTAAATTGATAAGGTTAGGCTTCTGGATTTCTATTAATTTTGAATAAAAACAAATGTTTTGCATTGAGCGTACCGGCAAACTCAAGGCTTGTTCAACACTAACCGCCAGGAACGCCACTGTAGCCTGTGTTACCGTTTTTCGCGGGAGTTGTCCCTCTCATCTGTTTATATACACGCTCTCTGACAATATTCTCGCGGCTTGACGTCCTGGGTGTTTAAATTGGTAAATTGGTAAATTACTTAAGTTGGGGTTTGGCATTTACCCACCCATGGGCATTTAAGGGGTAGGTGTTTTACAAAATATTGGCCAAGTGAGGGGTGGGCATTAACCCACACATGGGTGTTAACATGCAGTATATATATATATATATATATATATTTTATATAGGCCCACTTACATATTTATATATATATATATTTATTTGTATATATATATATTTATATATATATATACAACAGCATGTGATGGAGCCAGTATCGGGGTCTTGGTCTGCCCTGGTGAAGAGAATATCCTGGCTGTTAGGTTTTTTGTCCATATTAAAAAGATATTTCAACTGTATTCACCAATTAAAAACAGATTTTGGGCTAATGCATAGATTCAACAGGAAAACTGTTTAATGTAACGGTCAGTTTTATTTCCACATGGTCATTGTTTGTATTTGTTGATTGGATATTTTACACACCAGTCTTGGATTTAATCCAGTCACGGAAGAAAGCAATTCGTGTGTATCCTGCAGCCAGATAAGTTTTGCATCCAGTAGGTCCCCATGAGGTGGTTCCGACCAGCTCATACCGACCTCCAACCATGCACACCAGGGGGCCGCCACTGTCACCCTGTAATTAAGCAAATAACAAAGGTGTACTCAGAGCTTCAACAATAACGTAGGTACTATTTACATATCAGCTATTGGAGCATTAGATATCTTTTCACAGAGAATTGTTTAATATCTATATTATTATTATATTAGCTAATAAATATTTTGGTAGAGGAATTTAATACCAAGTTGCAAAACATTAGTATGCCACATAAAGGATAGGGGTCTAAGATATTTATTAACTGTAATATTTCATGCATTACGATTTTAGAGGCCAATTACAAATTGAAAACAGATTTAAAGCTGCACCTATCAATTGCAGTCATATTATATATTGTTATTGCACTTAAGTGGTCAAATATGCAATACTTTGTTTGATGACAAATGGTAGTAATTACATCGCATGAAGTCCTCCTGTTGACCGTGTCTCCAATGCAGACATGTCCATCATTGATGCTATTTCCCCAGTCAGACCTACATCTTGCCTGGGTGTAGACATTGATCTTGGCCTCTTGGAGAATTAGCGGCAAGCTTCCACGCTCTAGGTACAGCAGTTGGAATGTAATGAAAAGCAGTGCATGTTCAAAATAGAGGCTATTGGTGTATATCTTATCAAGTTGAATGTCTTCAAACGTCACATATTTTACAATGGTGTCTTATATATATATATATTATATATATATATATATATATACAGTTTGAGCCAGTGTCGTGAAAAACAAATATGAATAGCAAAGCCCATAGGGCCTATCATTGAAATTATTCAGTGGTATTGTTTCGAATAACATTTTATATATCCCGATTTTATCACAACCTTTAAACATTGAAAATATTTACTAAAAGAAAATATAAGGAGAAAAGTGAGACTTAGCCCATTATGTAGAGTCCCTACTTTGTACATATTATAAATTACCCTAACAAAACATGTCAAAGAGTATCTTTAAAGACTGTGAATAACAGTATATTCAATATACCTGCTGGGAATAACAGCATGTAGGCCTACGTGATGTTAGCTCTTCATTTATATCCTTTAAGGAATTGCTACTTCGAATCTTCATTTACAGATCTTTAATAACCCTAAAATTGACCCAATCACTAATGGAATCTACAGGACAAGGAGCAAAACAAGAAATTTAACCAAACAACATCAAATGATTAGCTGTTATCACCTATTTTTAAATCCTAAATATAGATTGGTAAATGGTGAAAACTAGTTTTAGAAGTCAATCTTTACAGCTAAGATGTAGTTTGTTGGTCCTAGAACTAAAACTAAAATGTGTACACTACATTTACATATGTATTTACATATACAATAAAACCTCTCTAACCGACCACCTCCACAGATCGAGCACTCCCCTATTTTGATCCCTTTATTTGGATCCAAAACGATCGTCCATACAACACCATTGTAATGATTAAAAAAACTCCCTAAGCTGACCACCTCCCTAAATGGACCATTTAAAGTCGGTCCAATGGTCGGTTGACTTAGAGAGGTTTTACTGTACACACATGTATGTCGTGGTCACATCTGTCAAATGTGGGGTGACTTTACCTCTTCCCATTCCTCGAATTAGCAAGTCACAATTGTTTCCTGCTTTCATCTCTGTGTTTCGGTTAGGTTTAATTGTTCAAATAGTCATAATATTCTTTTCGTAATTAAAAAAAAAAGAGTAAGGAATATTATTTTCCAGCCCTAGAAACTATCCTAAGCAATATTTTACTACAGGTATTGAAATCATGTGCTAATTTTTCAAACAATTTCTTCTTTCAGACCAAAAAATCATCAGACCAAATCAAAAATGTACACATATATTCATATAAATTTAAGAACATTTACTTTCAAATTGTGCAAACATAAATTACATCCTTCCTACCATTCCACCCCCATCCAGTGATATAGCAGTTCAGGTTTCCAGAATGTTCGCTTCCCTTTATCGCTAGAGGAACAGGCTTGATGTTGGCTCCAACTACAGGTGAATCAAACTCGACGAGGGAGATATCATTGGGGAAGGCACCACTTCCTGAGCCATACCTCTCATGCTGGATAAAACATCAATGAGATAATATTAAAATGATGTGAAGCATGATGAAAGTAATACAAGTCCCATGTTACTTTTAAATGTTTCTAAGCATACATTCTTGTGTTTATAGTTGTATTAGCTTCTTTGAGATTTTATTATATCAAAATTATTCTGGACTTAATAAATATATTGCTGAACTTGCAAACTAGGGCACTTTTTGTTTATTATTCTAAAAATTAAAGCATGTTTTCATTTATCACACAACGTTGCATACTGCACAGGTATTAAAGCTTATCTCCTATCAACCCTTATTTAGTTAACTATGATGGAATGTGCATTATACTCTCATGCATGTGTTTTATCTAAATAGCAGCTGAAGCTATTTGATCTAATTAATTTGATGATTAATTAATTGATTGCTGATGGTTTAACATTATGTCGGCAGCTAGAGATATGTTCATGATGAAAAGCTAGTGATATCTATACTGTCAGTCTTGTTAATTACATTCACATCCCTACATTAAAATTTACATGACATTCCGAAATGATCAGATCAGTATCAGATGACAGTAAAAACTCTCTCTGATGCAATTGAGAAGTGGCTAAATTTGTATCAATTGACTGCAAAATTTAACTCACAAAGCATGAGGTGATTGAGCGCAGTTCTTAGAAACTCTAAAAATTGTTTGTGCTTTACATAGGGAAGAGGTCTTGTATGCCATTTATATTAAAACAGTATTGATGCAAGACTATTATATCTACAGGCTCGAGTGCAGAGTAGTTGTGAGCACTGATACCCAATGCATTATTAAGATGTGTGGGTCAGAATGGGCAATACGGCATCAACTAAGGACCACTTAGTCCACCTGACACCAAGTATAATGTTGTGGATGTTCTTCAATGCATGGAATGATGCTAAGTTTGTTTGTTTGAGTTTTACATCGTGATCATATTAGGATGGGCGATGCATTTTGATGCTCATCCCATTCATGTTGGTATTTTCGTTTGATATAATTGTGGATAAGTGGTCTCAGATCAGAGTGAGCAATCCAACATGGTGAACGAATGCTGTTCAGAGCCAATGTCAGAACATGGTCAGCTAGCTCATTTACTTGGCGAGCGTTATGGCCAGGCACCAAGCACAACTTGATGTTGTACCCTGCCATTGCCAAGGCATTTATTTTCAGAATTAGGCCTGCTTTTCTCACGATTGGGTGGTTTACTTTATTCGATGAATTGGAAGTATTAATAAGATGTCTATAACTATAGACCACTGATGTCATGTAGAATCAACTGTGCTTACATTGATGACGCGCTTAGCTCGGACAATAAGGCCACCATTGAGTCGGTGATTGGACCCGAATCGGAACTTGTAGGAAGACCTATAAGAGACAAGCAGTGTCTCAGCATATTAAACAGCCATATCAAAATTTGATACAATGTATCTTCTAATTTCCCTAACAACCAATTCACCTTTGCATGTAGAAGCATATTCCAGATATTAGACTGATCTTGCTACATAAGATAGTAATGCATAATTATTACAATGATGGCTTATATGTGGAAGTGCATTTCTTACGTTGAAAACCTGTATTTTTGGGGGGAGTATTAATTGCGATCAATATTTATTTATTTTCCTGCTTGTGAAGCTGACTAGAGCAAGTAATGACATTAAGTTACTCCATATAAAATGTTCTTTAATCCCATTACTTATTTGTCACCTTATGTGCATCTGGCAAGCCTGACTATGACTTAAAGATTAGCATGTGATAGGTTTTAATGACAGTTACTTACAATGAGCTCTGTGTGCAGTGAGCAGCACACACACCCCAGTTAGCGCTGATGAGAGAAATCCCGCAGCTGTGACGTCCATACCTCAGCAAGGATCCCTACAGGAACAACACAAGATTGGTTATTATATGCTGACCTATCACAGGATTCACATAGACAGGTAGGTGTGGCTAGGGTGATTGCATCAGGGAACCTATCTAGTGTAATGGTTAGCATGCTAGTTATGGAATGGCCAGAAAAGTGGGTTTGAATCCTGTTCTAGGTGCAATATTTCCCCTTTTCATCACACCCATTACTTTTGTTACTGTGACCTGGGACCTATGTAAGTTACACACCTTATGGTCATTGAACCTACTCTGTGTATATATGTATGTTCATGTCATGTATGTATATGTAATTGTAAACATTAGACAACTTAATTATGCAAGACATATACTTTCAGTGCTAAGTGTAGTAGTCTGCACTGACCTCTTAGGCAACGATCCACATATACAGGTAGGCACGGACAGAGTGATGCAACAGGTAGTATAATATTCAGCAGTCGAGCCCCGGAATAGCAACAACTGTAGGTGCAAATCTTGTGCTAGGTGCAGTATTTTCCATTTTCATCACCACTATGACATTATTTAATGTTATCTAATATTCAGAGAAATGTAATAATATGCAGATGTAGTAACTTCTCAATGGTATTCCATTAGCAAAGATGAGGTGCAACATTCCCAACTCATGAACAAACTAGCTTTGTAAGACCACAATCAATAAGCTTAATAATCTGTCAGCGTTGAGAAATTGTCGCATATCTTACCTGCCATGGGTACTTGCCAGGTGTTGTGACATCATCCCCGTTGATGATGAATGTGTCCTCAGCAAGGGCAACAGCGCACAGAGCAAGTAGGATGTACAGCTTCATGGTGACTCGTTGTGGTGTGGTGTGATGGCCGAAAGGTACTGTGAATGCATTGAATAACATGCCTACTTATACTTAATTCCATGGGAAATGTAACACTTGACTATGACTACGCATGAGATAAAATTAGTTAATCAACATAGATAGGTGGAGGAAACCACCACTCACATAATATTCAACTCCTACATTTTAACAAATTTGTTCATGCATAAATCAAATCTGCATTACCTGTGTTACTTTGCAATGAAATGTTAATATGTTTTATGATTATTCCTTTAAAAAAAAGAAATTTTAAGGGTTAGACTCCTTATAAGGATTAATTTTTGTCCTTCAGCAAATGTATAATGTATACTAAATTTGAACCGAAACCTATTCAATTGGCTATATCTATGTTGATACGTATAGATACCTCATATCAGAAAAGAGATTAAATGTTCTCAATGCAGATTTTTCTTGGCATTAGATGTTGAATGTAAAATTGAACAATTTGCCTACATACCTAGGTCCTGAAAACATGATGGTGGTGGGTTATGTATATATCCAATAATGACTTGTATTTTCTCTCATCTACATAATGAATTGAGAGGCCTGATTCCCATTGATCGTCAAGGTAGTTCTATTTCATTGCCACAAAATAACTCTAAGTCAGCCAGAGCAGGAGCTAGTGACCCTGAGATCTCCATTTCATTTAGGTGGTAATGTCCCATTGTCTGTGATTCACCAGAAAGGCACTCCGCCCCCTGCTGCTGACCGCTGACACTCATCCCTCTAACCAGGATCTCCATCTCTTATTTACAGTTGATTCATAACAAAGCATGTTTTGCTCGGATTTAGATATATTTGCCATTCACCCCTACTGTGTGTAGGGGTGTGTATTGTATCCTGCCTGAAGCTCGCATTAGAGAAAAATTGGGATAACCTTCAAGCTTAAAGCCCCAGTCAAACCTCACCGGACTGAGTACCGGACACCACCGGACAAAGAATTTTCTAGTCCGGTGGTGTCCGGTGACAAAATGTATCAAAATGGAGCATAATTGGGTCAATTGCCGCCGGGCCATCGGACGAGAACCGGACGAGAACTGGACGAGAACCAGACCAGAACCGGACAACACCGTACAGCACTGGATAGCACCAGACAAGCACCGGAGAACCCCCGGACGACCGGATGAGAACCGGACGAGAACCGGACGAGAACCAGATAGCACCGGACAAGCACTGGAGAACCTCCGGATGAAAAGCGAATGTCAAACAGACACCTACCGGACTGTTTATGACACAACGAAAATGTATAAAGCTGGCAGACCGAATATCAGCAAGTCACAACGTCTTCAAATTTCAATGTGTGTACAGCGATACTTGTTGAAGAAAACTTCCACACACACACACACACACACGATGGTGCATAGTAAACAGACCGGGAAAGAGCGGAAGAAGGGGCTGAAGAAGCCGCCGCCTTCACCGTCACCCAGCTCTTCAGCGTGGAGAAAGGAAGAGTTTGCTTCTGCTCGTCCGCCTCCTCCTCCTCATCCGGCGCCAGGACCGGGTCCAGCAGAAGGAGCAGCAGTGACTGCGCCACGGGCCGCGGGTGTTGAGGTGCTTCCCACGGGTGAAGAAGAGGTGCCGGCTGCGGGACGAGGAACAGGAGGGGCATATCCTCGAGTGGGTGTCTGAGAACGATATTCTTTGGAATTCCAATGCCCGGGATTTTAAGAACAAGGCCAAGAAAGACCGTCTGTGGGCCGCGACGGCCGAAGAGCTGGGCTATGATGGTAAATATTGTAGTAGTCTGTACATGAGCCCTACTACCACGCGGTAGCGGCGGAGACTATGCCGCGCACCTACGCAGTTACACTGACCTGCGATATGTGGCAGCCGGCTAGCCACAGGGCAGACCCCGACTGGGGTCTACTGCGTGTGGCTAGCTCACCCCCCCACCCAACCTATAGAGTCGATGTGGGATCTGGCGAGTCAGTGGACTGTTGACGCCGCGGAGCAGATTGGTTCAATAAACCAAGTTGAAGCATACTGACATTGAATCTTGGCATTCTTCCATGTGTGCGTGGCAGTGTGGGAGTCGGAGGACCGTGGGCCATTACATTGGTGCGTTGACCAGCTCGCCTTCTGCGTAAGGGATGAGTCTTGGACCTTGGCCATGGACTCCGAAGGTAGGTTCTCGTCATAGATTGATATGGAGGGGATGTCGACAGCCCGTCTGCGTAGTGGGCGCCCATACCAAAATGATGGTGGTGGGCGTCCCGTCACGGAAGGACCGTCAGTGAGCACAGACGCTTCTGTGGTGAGTACACCGCACCGTGCTCTGTCTATGCCTGTGGGGCATGTTGGTGATACTTTCGTTCCAAACACAGGTGCCAGCATCATCGTGGAGCGCCGCAAGGTGCTAATTGGTCGGGGGGCATAGCCACTTCTGTGCCTGCACCGGTGGTGTCGCCTGGGGTCGCTGAAGGCATTGCAGTGTCAGATAGCTATTGGACGCAGTTAACGCAGTTGAGTGGCAGTCCGCTGCCGGGTATTGCGCCATTGTTTACACCGGTTGCAGTACAGGGCGGGGGGCGTAGCACGCAGTTGGGCGTGTGTTCAGGTGATGGTGTCGCAGTGTTGAAAAATGTTGTGGCTTCTGATGTGACGCAGGTCCTCTTGGGTGATATAACTTCTCGGGAGGGCCTTACGGGGAGTGCAATGAAGGTGGGCTTCGCTCTTGATGCTATACGGTCTCTGTCGATCAATACTGATTCGGGGGCGGGTTTATGTGAGGGTAGCGGTTCGATCATGTATCGTGATGATTTATGTCTGGGCATACGTGGGAGTTCTGTGCGGGAAGTGCCACTGGAGTATTCGCCGTGGGGGAGTTCGGCAGTCCGTTCTGCGGGGGCGGGGGCCGGGCGCATTGATCCCCATGATCCCTGTCGTAGGGACATTTTCCCGGCTTTGGAGACAGGGCCCGTAGCTGATGACTCGGGCTTGGAAGCGGGTCCAGTTTGACCAGATTGCGGAAGAGAGACGAGTGTTGGATGAATTAAGAGTCTCCAATGCTGCATCTTTCTCACGCGATTTAGCAGATCTAAACGCGGCACGGCACATCTCCACAGAGGAGGTAAATTCTAATCGTATACTAGTTGAGGAGCAGCAAACTGCTTTCATTAGGCAGACGGAGGATTTATCCATGAGTGAGGCGCTGAATGTTCACTTGCAAGATGAAAATCAGAGCTGTAAACAATTGCAAGCTTCCGAGAGGTTCGGCATTGATTCTGCTATGGTTGCTCTTGCAGATGAGCGTGCAGCTTTTCAGGCCGAAAAATTAGCGTTTCGATGTGGTTCAGGGCTTGGGGAGAGCTGTGTGAAGGTTACTGAGTCGATGCGGTTATATAGCCATGAGTCGCAGTATCCGGTGCATAGTGCACACCCAGCTACTGTGGGTAACTCGCCGAGTTGGCCGGCGCCCTCTACGGGGGGCAGTGGTGGACACGGGGTTCCGAGGGAGCTGGTGCTCTATACTGGGGAGGATGTTTCTTCTCGGTGGGAGTTTCTGTTCAACATCAGCGTGGTGTTGTTCAGGATTCCGTATATGTGGGGAGATCTCATGTTAATATACGTATAGAAGGGACTTCCGGCCTGGCGAGTGCGGATGGTGATGCATTACCAATTGCGTCGCTGCCTGGGCAGAATTGTGGTTGTTCAGGAATCGTCCAGCGATAATGGATGTGATTCATGAACCGAATTCTATTGGGGGCCGGGGCTGGCTGGGAGTTGTGTAATCGGGATACTTTAGAGCTTGATGAGAATGTTCTGAGGTATTCTGTGGCAGGGTCTGCGCGTATCCCTACATTACGTCCTAAACCATTTACAGGTATTAAACAGGAATGAAATACTTGGTGGCGGGATTTTATGTTGGATATGCGGTCTAAGATGTGGGATGAGAATGTAGCTCTCATTCAACTGTTGCCTCTGTTGAGGCATGGACCGGCGCAGGACTGTGTGGACGCGTGGAGGCGTCATAGGTTGACACCGATGAGGGAGCTGCTCCCCATCATCTCATATAAATTCCGTCCTGTGGATCCCATGTCACGCTGGTATCAGTGGAAGAAGCGCATCCAAACTGCCCGGGATGGATCGTACCGCGTGTACGGTTTGCAGCTGCAGGTTGATGGCAGGGAGTCTGCGAGAGATACGGGGATGAGTGAGCACGCGATCGAGACCAACATTGTCAAGCGTTTTGTGTGCTCGCTCTTAGATCCCGGTGAGCAGCATGCTGCCGACGACACTGGCATCCGGGCAAGTCATCTCTGGAGGAGATATCTGCGTGCTGGGCGGTCGACAGCGGTAGAGGCTATTCGGCTATCAGATGAGTCAGATAGTGAGTTCGAGGTTGAGGTGGTGGCTTATAATGCGCCACAAGGGCCTCGGCGTGATGGCGGCGGTAGGTACTCCCGGGCAGTTCTGGGGGGGCTATCGTGGCGGTGGTTACTCCTGGGGAAATTCTGGGGGGGGGGGCTATCGTGATGGTAATAACTTCCGGGGTTCATCAGGAGGGGGCTATCGTGAGGGTGGCAACTTTTGAGGGAGCTCTGGGGGGGGGGGTGTTATTGGGCGCGACCTATCACTAAGGAACTGGTCCAGAGTTGGGTCCATGACGTGATGGGCGAGCAGAAATCTGTGGCGCAGGTGGCAACGGGTGGACCTGGTTCCTCGGGGTTATCTGCGCGCAGGCACGTAGCTAAGAAAGATACGCATGCTCATGATCATGAATGTGGTCATTGCTTTGCATTTGGTCATTGGCCTATACAATGTACTGGGGTAAAGCATACTCTCGAGGAGGCTGTGTTGGCCGGTGATCGCGAGAGTAGGGACAACTCAGGTGTTGATTGGGTTAGGTTGGCGCGTCTCCGTAAAGAGAGGGATGCTAAGGCTAAGTCCAATTTAAACGCTTAGGGTTGGACCGTGTGGGCTTCGGCCCAACCCATTTGGCATGCCCGAATACCACCAAAACGGGTGCAGTGTTGACTAATGAGGAAGCCGGTGTGCAGTCTGATGCTAGCGCGGGACCGACGGTGATCGCCCTTGGTGATTCGATCCCAGTGGAGTCGGTATTGCAGGATGGCACGCTGCATTTCTGCTTTGGCTCCCAGGCCTTTGGACGACTGTATGTAATTTATAGGTCAGCGTCAGGGGTGCGACCTATCTCACCCTTGTGGTAGATGCCTGTTCGTGGATTCCACTTTCTGGACTTTGGACGGAAAACGGTGGTATGTGAGAGTGTGCGTTAGAGGGACTATCGGGTATTTTTTAATAGACAGCGGGGCTGCGGTCACATGTGTTGGATAAGTTGGACGGTGATAAGGTGTTTTTTGATAATAGCGTGAAGCCTGTCACTGTTACCGGTGCGCCACAAGCCATACTATTTCTGGAGATCGGGGGGACAATTTTTCATTATCCCCTTACTGTTTCCGATATTTCAGGAGATGGTATTTTGTGTGCGGAATTTTTGGAGTATTATGGTTGTGAGCTGTGACAGGCTGGCAGCCTATATCTTCAATATCCGTACCGTCTCATGGTGCAGTGTGAATTGCGGCCCGATAGTCAGACTGTGTCTGCAGTTGGGCAAAATGCTTGCATTGCTCCGATGACCGGTTGTGATGTTAAAATTACAGCTGTGGGGGTTGACGGGGATCACCAAAGCTTATTTGAACCATTAGTCTCGGAGTTGCATGAGCTGGGATTAAGGGGCCTGAAAACGTTGGTGTGGAGTCCTGTTGATTCAGTTGTGCCTTTGTTTAATCCGAATCATTATACGGTTAGGTTACAGAAGGGTACGACTATCGGGTTGATTAGTGAGGCTACTGACTTTGGCGATGTTCATCGCGAATACGCGAGAGTTGAGTTAGGTAAACAATCCGGTGTTGACATTGCTCGCGGCAATGAGGTCGCCGAGTCAGCTGTGGGCGCAGTTGACCCAGTGGTCGGGGTTGGCACGGGGCGGTGTTGCGCGGTCAGCTGTTCTCAATTACATAGTAATTGGGGCAGTGGTTGGCCTGAGCTGCATGTCGCGCGACAGCGCACAACGCAGCTGAATTGTCCCTCTAGTGTTGTGAGTAGTAGAGGGGAAGTGGGCATTGTGGCGCTGAGGGACGTATCTGATACAGTTACCTTTGGATTACGGAGGAGTGCGTGGCCCCCTGAGGTATCTGGGGCCCTCGGTGGCAGCTTGCCTGCCCATCTTGTACCTTTAGCTATGGGATGTGAGGTGGTGAATGAGTCCAAGCGCTCTCAGGTTGTGGAATTTCTGAGTAGGAATATTCAGGTTTTCGCAGTTCCTGGTGAGACATTAGGCTGGACAGAGGTGGTTTGGCATGGCATTGATGTCGGCATTCTAAAAAAGATGCGCTGGAGGCGGAGCTGCATAAGCTATTAGATAGTGGGGTGATTAGAAGTAGTGACTCCCCGTGGAGTTCACCTGTCCATTTAGTCAAGAAGAAGAACGGTTCAATTCGCTTCTGCATTGACTATAAAAAAATCAATACTGTGACGTGGAAAAATGCTTACCCGTTACCGCACATAGATGAGTCGCTTGAGAGTTTGGGGGGTAATGAGTGGTTTTGCACTCTGGTTCTGCAATCTGGTTATTATCAGGTAGCGATGGATCCGGAGGACATTGCTAAGACTGCTTTTAGTCCTCACCTGGGCTTATTCAAGGGGAACGTGATGCTGTTTGGATTGCGTAATGCTTCAGCCACGTTCGAAAAGATGATGATGGATATGCTGGCTGGTCTTCAGTGGAGGATCTGTCTGGTGTATTTAGATGATATCCTTGTCTTTGGTCGGACGCAGACCAAATGCCAGGATCGGCTTCAAGCAGTGTTTGATCGTTTGTGTTCCTATGGACTAAAGTGTAGGCTTTTTAGGTGAGAGATGCAGTACCTAGGGCGTGTTGTTTCTGTGGGAGGGATTAAGGTGGACCCGGAGAAGCTCTCTGCAATTGCGTGGTGGCCCAGGCCTGAGGATAAGGAGGTTAGATCATTCCTTGGGTATTGCCGCGATTTCATTGCGGATTTTGCGCTGTTAGCCGTTCCACTACAGGACTTAGTCGTCGCAGCGAAAACAAATTAAATTTGTGTGGGGCGAGGCTAAGGAAGCAGCATTTCTGGGCTTAGAACATGCCTTTACCCAGACCCCAGTGCTGCGATATCCGCGGGCGGTGGGGCAGTTCATTATGGACACTGATGCATCAGGGTTTGCAATCTTGGGCGTGTTGAGTCAGGTTCAGGATAGGATGGAGGTCCCATTGTCCTTTCCGAGTAATAAACTTAATAAAGTGCAGCGGAATTACTGCACGACGAAGCGTGAGTTGATGGCTATCGTCGTGCATAGTAGAAAGTGGAAACATTTCCTAGTAGGGTCGGATTTCATAACCGGACAGATCATCACTCTCTTCGGTGGCTGTCGAATTTCAAGGAAGCTGAGGGGATGATGGGGCGTTGGTTGGCCACTTTATCTGAATATGGTGTGACTAATGAGCACATTGTGTACAGGAACGGAGTGGATCATATCAACGCAGATAGTGTGAGTAGAATCCCGGTTCGTAAATGCAGCCGGGGTGACTGCACGGACTGCGGCGTGCATAATTGTGTGCTCACAGCAATATCTGCGATGCGCCTGGCGGACATAGATGATGATGTACTTTGGAAGTTATCAGAGGTTCATTTGGCGCAGCGTCAAGACTCCTCCATACTGAGTGCGATCAAGTGGCTGGAGGAGGGCCGCTCCAAACCATTTCATGGGGAGCTGGCGGTGGAGAATGCAGAGACTAGTAAGACTATAAATCAATGGGATCTGCTGGAACTGCGTGAAGGTGTGCTCTGCAGGTGGAAGGTAGTGGGTGAAGACCTATGCAGTCGCCTGTGTGATGTTGATTAAGAACCGACTCTACTCAACGACGTCTAGTTGCATAATGGTTTATTTGGGCACGCGCAGCCCGTGCTGCCGGCCCGGCCTGGGCTTCAGTTTCGGGTGGGTCGGGTGGTTACATACATCACATCTCCCTTTTTATAATTAATTACATTTCAGTCATGCACTTTTGGTTTGACTTGACAAGCAGCCCTTAGCGTGATGTCGCATCGTTTCTGCCGTTTGACCTTGTACAATTTTCCGCCTTATGCTTGTGACGCAACAATCTTATACATGCTCTTGGATTTCTCGTATGGGTGTTTTATTCGCGCCCCTGGCTTACTGTGCCTTACATGGCGCATCCCATGTTCCCTTTTTTTTTTTTCTTTTTTTTTTTTTAATGACATAGCATATTACAGTAGTTGACGTGTCACATTCGACTTACATAATTAGATGTATACCAACAGTTTTAAATTTACATGCACATACGATTGAATTCCCCTGTTCGATCTGGCGTCATGTGCCATACTTGTATTCCTACGAATATATACAGTCTGCATGCACAATGTTATGCTGTTATTTAGTTTATAATTACCAAGTTTTGCTACACTAGTTGGTACACTTATCTTTTGTTTTGTTTCTTGGCGCTCGGGCCGGTACCGTTATCTTGAGTATGAACATGCGTTACGTGTAACTGATAGTCTTTAAGTTCTCCGTTTCTTATCTGTCATGCGGGTGTGTTGCTATTCTGATTTGTTTATGTTTCTTTACTGATGACCGTATCTCGCTGCGGGTTTACTTACACGGCCATGTCGGGTTATGTGGTTTCTTTGTTCTATGTGTGCGCCCTGCGGGTGATTGTGTGTTTCGTGCACGGGGTTTTGGTTTTCGTTGTTCGCGTTTCTCGCGTTGTTTTTTACTGGATATAGGTGTTTGCGGTTCCGTTTTAACCTGTTGTTGTTTGTATTGACTATCTCATATTCTCTGTCATTTTCCTTGTTTGTTTTGGTTACCACACCCGTCTGCCATTTTCCTTCATGTGTAACATACCTGACATGTTCCCCCGTGTGTATTTGTTTGTGTTTTCTACCTGCATGTCAATCGAATGCTTTCTTTTGTTTGTTTTGCAGTTGTTCGATTTGTTGTTCGGTTATATGTTTTACTTTTGGTTGTAATGATTTTTTAGTTATTGGCAATTTTGATCTTAATTTTCGGCTCATCAACAGTTGTGCTGGCGATGCCTCCAATTCCGCTAACGGTGTATTTCTGTAATTTAGCAGAAAGAGATTGTAGTCTTTGTTTTCGTCTCGTGCCTTTTTTATCATGTGTTTTACTGTTTGTACGTGTCGTTCTACTTGGCCGTTGCTTTGAGGATGCATAGGACTCGAGAATGTTGGTGTAAACCCATACTCTGTAGCAAAGTTCATGTACTCCCTACTCGCGAATTGTGGCCCGTTGTCGGAGACTATTACTGAAGGGATCCCGTTTCTACCAAAGATCTGTCATAGTTCTGTTATTACTGAGGCGCTTGACGTGCTTTGTAGTTCTACCACCTCTGGGAATTTTGAAAAGTAGTCTACTAGTAACATGTAATCTGTCCCGTCTATATGGAATAAGTCTACTCCTACCTTGTGGAACGGCAGGCATGGTATTTCGTGCGACCTCAGTGGTTCTTTGTGTAGCTTATTTCTATATTGCTGGCATATGGTGCATCTCTCTACTCTATTTTCTAATTGCATCTGCATCCCCGGCCAGAATATGTGTTCTCTTGCGAGTCTTTTGCTCTTTATTATTCCCTGATGTGTCTCGTGTAATGTTTCTAACATTTGTTTTTGTAACTTTTTTGGTACAATGATTCTGTTACCTCTTAACAACACTCCATCGCATATTGTTATCTCATGTCTATGTGCGTGGTATGGTGTAGCACATTTTGGTATGCGCTTTTTGTCTTCGTCCCATCCGTTCTGTACTAATTTCATTACCTCCTTTAAAACCGCGTCAGTCTTTGTTTCCTCAACAATGTCTGTCATCACTCCCTCCATTACCTCTACAGCCGCGATGCTTATTTGTTTGTCAAATAGTTCTTGTGGACCTGTTGTACCGCTGTGATCTCTGGAGAGCGCATCTACAACAAACATTTCAGTCCCTTTAATGTGTACTAATTCTAGGTCATAATTTTGTAGCCTCATTCTCATTCGTTGCATTCTTGCGGACAGTTGATGTAACGGTTTGTTTACAATGGACACTAGTGGTTTGTGGTCTGTTTCCACGCGTACCTTTTTCCCGAAAATGTACTCGTGGAACTTTGTACATCCGAAACATATTGCAAGTAATTCCTTTTCTATGACCGCATAGCTACTCTGCATATCATCTAGGGCTTTTGAAGCCATTGCAATGGGGCGCCCTTTTTGGAGCAGTGCAGCTCCTAACCCAGATTTGGATGCGTCTACCTGAAGGGTTATGGTCTTTGATACATCATAAAATCTCAGTACAGGTCCATGCGTTATCATGTATTTTAACTTATTAAATGCCTTTTCTTGCTCTTCTTGCCAGTGCCATGCAGTTTCTTTGTTTGTCAGAATTCTGAGTGGTTTTGTCATTTCCGCTAGGTTTGGCAGGAATTTGCCTACATACGCTACCATGCCTAGGAAGCGCTGTACAGCTTACTTACTCGTCGGTGTGGGCATGTCGTTAATGGCTTGGACTCTTTCTTGGTTTGGTTTGATTCCCTGGCCTGATATGACGTGACCCACATATTCTACGCTAGTTTTGCATATGTCTGAATTTTCGGGGTTCAACCTGAGGTTTACCTGTCTGGCACGTTCAAGAACAGCTCGAAGGTTTTCGTTGTGCTCAGTTACCGTTTTGCCGTATACCAAGATGTCATCTGTTATGACATTTACTCCATTTAGCCCGTTCAGTATCTTATTCATTTCGTAAATGAAGATGTCCCCAGCCGTTTTGATGCCAAACGGCAGCCTGGTGTATCTATACCGTCCCCATGGCGTGTTGAACGTACATAGTTTTGAGCTGTTGGTGTCTAGTTGTATCTGCCAGTACCCACTTTTTGCATCAATCACGGAAAAATACTTTACACCTTCTAGTTTAGAAATTACTTCTTCTACCGTTCTCGTTGGATACGGTCCCCGTTTTATTGCTTTGTTAAGCTTCGTTGGGTCTAGACATACTCAAATTTGTTCTCCCTTTTTTACTATCGTAATTGAGTTAACCCACGGTGTTGGCTCCGTCTCTTGTTCTATGACTCCTAATGCAATCATCCTGTCTAACTCCCCCCGTACTCTATTCTCTATTGCATGCGGTATCCGTCTCGGAGGATCTATTACAGGTTGAAACGTGTTATCTATGTGTATTTTCACGTCTACCTTTATGGTACCTAGACCAGCGAATACATCTTTAAATGTGTTTACCATTTGTCGCGCTTGGCACCCACTGTCGTCGTCTCGCTTTCCGACCATGTCGATTCTGGACAGAATCCGCAGTCGTATGCATGCGTCTTTTCCTAGTATCGCACAACCTTTTTCAACCACTTGGAACCGCATCCATTGTCCTCTGACTTCCAGTGATGTTTCCCCTGCTGGTACTATTTTCTGGCCTGAATATGTGACCAGCCGACATGTTGCGTTCGTTAACTTTGCTCCCTCGAGTTTGTTGAACACGCTCATGGGCAGTATGTTGGCTTCCGAGCCTGTGTCTAGTTTGAAGTTTACCTGCACTGTTCCTATTGGTATGTCTGCAAACCACATGTCGGATGATTTGTCCCCTTCCTTGGATACTGCTCCTATGAACAGCTCGTCGTCTTGTTGTACAAATTCGTTGATATCTGTGCTGTCGTGTTCGTCTAGCACTATCTCGTGTATCGCCGTTGTTTTCCCACGACATACGCGAGCGAAATGACCAATCTTCTTGCATACTGCGCATGCCTTTCCTCTAGCTGGGCACGCGTCTCTGTCGTTTTTGTGCGCGTATCCACACCACGCGCAGTCATTTTGTATGCCTGCATTGTTGCCACCCCGTCCCGGCTCCGCTCTGCCGGCGGCTTGCCGCTGCTGTGGTTGTTGTTGGTTAACGTACTGTCTTGCCGTCTGTCTTTTGGTGTCGTACTGCCGTATGAAATCCACTCCGTAGCCAGTGTCGTTGCCACCGGTCAACTGCTTCGCCTTATGCTCGCTCATTCGACACATGTCTTCGCATAGCTCCAGGGTCAGTTTGGGTGTCTGCAGTAGACGGTCCCGTAGTGTGTTGCACTTCACACCACTGACCAACCTGTCGGACATTAAAGAATCTTCCAATTTGCCTTATTGAAATTGTCGTACTTCATGCCTGACTTCCCTGATGTAGGCATCCATCGATTCCTGGCCTTGGTTATATGAGTTGAAGTTATATCTCGTAACCACTTGAAGTTATATCTCGTAACCACTATTATAAGCACCTATGGCCACCCTTCCCCCTCTCACCACCCCACGCGCTCCTTTGCCTGCTGCCAACAAACCAAGTTATCCACCATACAAATTATTTGCCCAGCAAATTCGGAAAGGTGTGTCAGTCTGGTAGTATTGCTATAGACCGGGGGCCCTATGGTACTGGGACGGCTCACTCCCTATCTCTCCCATGTGATGTAAATTTTGCGGTGCCACCTTGTGGTGGGTTTGATCGACCCAGCTGCTGGTTGGTGTTTCACATGTAAACACATACGGTTATATCATGCATGAGGCGGGTAAGCGTGAATACACATCAATATCGGATTGCTATGAACAGGCACACATCATCGTCGCCATCGTCACACAGCTTTCACATTCATATATACATTTGTGCATATATTGTGGCATCTGTTTAGCCGGGGGAACAGCCAGCGCACCAAGTGGTGGGTTTGATCATTTTGATTACACAGTACAGGCTGAGTGAGCTGTCTTGGTATTATAGGGTCTTTGTACAAACATAGACACTAATAAAGTCTGTACTAGACTACTAAATGACTGAAACATACAATCCTCCAAGCATTGTTTATCCCATCATTACTAACAACCTACTTACTCAAACTACTTCATATAGTCAAAAAACACACCTGAGGTATTAACCTTTTAAGCATAACCCTATAAGCTAGCCACACTCTATCTAACAGAATAAACAAACCATTCTACTAACACTCACTCCATCTCAAAATGTTAACTCCAACAACATGATAGTTTTGCAATTCACAACATAGTAGGCATACAAACCTATGAAGGAAAACTATGTACCTAACCACTCCGTAATGTAAAGGTCTAATCAATACACATCTATGTATCAAGTGTGTAGGAATACAACATATAACTGCTATTTTTGTATGTGAATTGTCAAACTATACCATATGTAAGTCTCTGAATGTTTGATATTGTTATTTCAGCTGATTTGGGCTAGCTGCATATATTGTAAATAACTGTATTGTCACATGGCTGAAAGACCAGTGCCATGGCGCTGACAAAAGACTTTATTCAATGAATAAACTATATTTACAAAAAAAACAAAAAAAACGTAATGTTCGTTTTGCCGTCGAAGTACTTTCTGAATGCCTCTTTCAGAGGTGCGATCTTGTCTGTTTCAGTCGCGCTGAATGTCATGGATTGATGTATTTTCTTAGCTTCGGCTCCCACCACATGTAAAAAAACACAACATTGCACTTTCTCACTACGCGTTAGCACTCCTGCTGCTGTTGCATATATGTTGGACGCATGGTACCACGTCCTCCAATTTGACGCTAGATTCCCATCTAGATTTAGGTGTCCTGGCGGCTTCAAGCCTGACAGTGCCATTGTTCTCACAGGTTCGCTTCTGACACCATGTGATGTTGATTAAGAACCGACTCTACTCAACGACGTCTAGTTGCATAATAGTTTATTTGGGCACGCGCAGCCCGTGCTGCCGGCCCGGCCTGGGCTTCGGTTTCGGGTGGGTCGGGTGGTTACATACATCACAGCCTGCAGATCATCGTGCAATTTGCATTGCACGATGATATGTTGTTGCTTTGTCATGGGCATTCTACAGCTACACACTTTGGGCGGGTTCGCTTCACCAAACGTTTAGCTTGGCGGTTCTATTGGCCTGGCATGACTTCTGATATTAGATGGTGGGTACGCACTTGCCATAAATGTCAGGTGGTGAAGCTGGGTGATGGGATTGCTAAGCTACCGTTGACTGAGGAATTATCTGGGCATCGGTGGTGCCGTCTAGCATGTGACTTTTGTGTCCGGGTTTAAGACGACATCTAGGGGGAATGTGGTGATGATGGTAGGCCAGGACTATTACACTAAGTATGTGCAAGTGTACCCCTTAAAATATCACACTGCACCCACTGCAGTGCAGGCATTGGTGGATAATTGGGTATTAATATTCGGTGCCCCAATGCAGATCCATTTGGGAATTTGAGTGCACACTGTTTCAGTCCATGTTGCACTTGTTGGGCGTTAAAAAAACGCGTAAGAACGCGTACTTCCACAATCAGATGGTATGGTAGAGCACTTTAATAAGACCAAAATCTCTGCGTTGGCTTGTACTGTGAATGACTTTCAAGATGATTGGGATTTGCAGGTCACGTTTGTGGCACACGCATATAACTGTACGGAGCATGCATCTACTGGTGTGACTCCTAACAAGTTACTATTTGGTGAGGAACTCCGACTGGCAGCTGATCTGCAGTTTGGGGTAGTGAATCATCAAGCTTGTGAGATAGTGTTTGTGAGATGGTTGGAGCATTGCTTTCACCACGCGCATTTCGCAGTTCGCGATGCTTTGGGTCGGGCAGTGGTTCGTCAAAAATCTGACTATGGGCCTGCTGCATGGCGTCAGTTCAAGGTGGGAGATCGGGTAGTGAGGTATCATGCGCCGCTAGCTCGGGTCAAGCTCGCAAAGAACTGGGATGGTCCCTTTACTATAACAGAAGTTGTCTCTGACACCACAGTTATTATGAAGGGCAAGGATGGAAAATACCGTAAATCTAACGTTAGACGTCTCAAGCTTTACACCAAGCAGACGTCTAGAAACGCTGGACCATCCTCCTGGTTGGATGCTCATGTAGGGGACGGGCCTGCACCTGCAAGGGTGGAGGCTGGCACTATAGATGCGTCCAGTCGGAAGAGAGTGCCCGGGCTTCCAGTTACTGCGGAAGAGGCTATGCGGCCTAAGCACCAAGCGGAGAAATAAACGTTGACGTCAGGCTAGATCAGTGTCTGATACCGATAGTGTTGTTTCTGTATGCAGTAGCCCGGGTAGTGACAGTGACTCTCTACCAGTTAGACAGGGGCCTGACGTGAGCTCGGATGCACCACCTGTGCAGCGATCTAAGCGATTAGTGTTATGGCGCAGATAACTGGTGTGGGTGGAGTAGCAGGTATTGGGCTACTCCACCCTGGTGTTGTCGGGTCTCCAGAGGTTGGGCGTACATAAATTACTCCAATCCCTGTCACACAATGAGTTACGCAGTATATATTTTCAGTTGACTTTGCTACGCAGTTATTTAAGAATGGTGGGGAAAGACCGGGGACCCCAGGGGTGCCAATGAATGGGCGCAGTTACTACTGTTCTGCGTAATGCCTCTGCCTAAGCCGTGTGTTTATTATCTACCATTTCTTGTCTAACGCGTTGGTTATTGTTGATGGAGCATACTGCATTTTTGCTGCTATCACCGGGGGAGTGTTTATGTTTACCACGGGCATTGGTGTGTAGCAGGTTAGACTGTTCAGCTGGGCATAACTGGGTCACTTATAGCATGTGCGTGTAACCGGGCGAGTGGGTTGCTGCCACCACGCAGTATGTGTTGTTGTTGGTGGGTATTGCATAAGGGGCGGTGATCTATCGCCAGGGGTGGCCGGTATTGTGCACCGGCTGGCAGTTGTGACATGTGTGTAGGGCTAACTAGGTCACCCTTATATGGTGCGGTTGGGGATTTTCCGTGGCCACGTGGTGCGGTGACGTCAGTGGTACTGCGTGGGGTGGGGGATGCCCTCGTTGGGTGGCTTGGTGGGGTTCCCCAACTAGGTCACGCTAGTCGTACCTGTGGCGCACCTGGTGTTTCACGAGTGAGGTAAGCGCTCTCTGGTTAGTACGCTGACTGGACTCTGCCGTTCTGCGAGTGAGGACGTGTGGAGCCAGTCACTCTACCGGCTGCCGGCAGATGAGGTAGGTGTTTTTGTTCCTTGACAATTATCCCATCTCAACATACTTCTTGGTGTTTGACTGTGGTCGTTTCATATAGAGTATCGCAAGGCCAGCCGCGTCTGTGTTGGTTTGTGCGTTTTGGCGCACAGACTGTACACAGCGTGTACGGCGATCGTCCGTCGTGGGGGGAATGGGGCTGAGCTGCCTCGGCAGTTCGTCGTGTTTTCAACATGGCCGGCGATAGTAGTTCTACACCCAGCACCCCATCACGGGGTGTTGAAGATACAAGATTCACCCCGTACTGCTGCACAAGTACCGGGTGAACCTTTTATCTAGGGGTGTTGCGGCTTCATCGCAATACCCCCTGATGGGGTGCTAGGGCTCCCTAGTAGGGAGATAGCTTCGCTACCGCCCAAGCTGGCGTACAGCTCCTTTGACGATTGCTATCAAGATGAACGAACTGACAATGGATGGGTATGACATCCACCTGTGCTGGGTGCCTGGCCATGCCAGCATACAAGGAAACGAACAAGCTTATCGGGCTGCGAAGAAGGCCCTGAACTGTGATCTTGAACCGTGTCTGATTCCTCACTCTGATCTGAAACCACTAATAGCCACCCACATAAAATCCAAATGGCAACATTAGTGGGATGAAAACATTAATAAACTTAAAGAAATTGAACCATGTGTGGGAAAGCCACCACAGACTCATGCGGAAGGTCGGCGTCCTTAGCCGCTGCCGTATTGTCCACTCGTGGCTTACACATGCTTTTCTGCTCAAGGGGGAACCTCTCCCTGAATGTATTGGGTGTCAGTCCCCGCTGACACTCAAACACATTTTACTAAGTTGCTTTGATTTTCTGGCCATGCGCCAACAGTTCTACACTGCAGACAGTATGCATGACCTTTTTACTAAGGTAAAACAGGAAAACATTTTAGCCTTTTTGAGGGTAGCTGGACTGTACCACCTCATATAGTTTACTAAATAGATTCTATCAATTATTAATAAAACTTTTCTTTTTCTATGGCAATTTGTTTCCCTTGACCACAAATATATGATTGTGAGCTTTCTAATTTAATGAGTGTCTATTGGCACATAAGTGATTGTCTGCTTTTACATGTAAAAGCGATGGTTTGAACAAAAAACAAACATTTCTCGCTGTCAATATAGGCTATGCTGCCGACACGGCGTAAAGCAACCACCAATCAATCAATCAATCAAGCGGCTTCATCGTCCCTCGATATTCTCCTCACAGATGTTGAGGGTGGCGACAGTGCGGGCCTATCATGTATAGGTACAATTAGTCCATTAGGCGGTGGGGATGTTGCTTTTGTAGGGTCTCCACAGCTGTCTAGTCCACTACTGTCGCCTGTGTTGTCGGAGGCCCTCGCAGAGTTACGGCGGTCGGGTCGGTGTCTCCTCCTGGAGTAGCTAGCCCGCCGGTACGTTCTCCCGAAGTGTCAGAGGGCCTTCAGCGCGAGTCCTCCATTGTCGGTGCGTCGCAGACAATGGTTAGCTCTGACGAGCTGTCACGCTTCCGGGTGTGGCAGGCTGCTCAGGCGATGATGGTCGGGTCGGCTGGTTCACCTGGTTGGTGCCAGGTGGCGCCACCAGTCGCAGTTGCTGACTGACCTCCTGCGTATACGTCTGTGAGCTCTGGGGGTGTAGGGGCTTCCACCTCCAGGAAGCGCGCCCTGGCACCCCATGACAGCGGACGGACAGCAGGGGGAGGTTCTGGGAGTACGATGGACATAGACCCGGTCGTGTCTACCCCGGTTGTGGGTGGTGAGCGCGCATTGCCTCCTGCCCCTTCTCAAGCGTCTTGTGCCTTGATGGAGGCACAGGGGACGACTGCGATGCAGAATGTTAAAGCATCTGTACTGCGTGACACGGGTCCTCAGCCTGGTAGGGAGATAGCTTCGCTACCGCCCAAGGTGGCATTCGGCTCCGTTGACTATCGCTATCGTAATAGTGATGGTTCGAAGCGAGCTGTTGAGCTGTGCCTATCGATGTGTCACATCCAACAATGATCAGGCCTCGGGCTGCGCGCTCGTCGGGGGCGGCCGCTACCGGTTCCAAAGTTGTTACTGCGGAACAGCCAGTGGAGTCGGGGGGGCAGGCTGACAGTATGACTGGGCGTGTCGCCTACATGCTTGCGTGTTGGCGAGTGAGCAGGTCTTACGGTGTGGAGCTCGGTTTTCAGATCGCTGATGACCCTCTGCCCTCGTCTGAGTGGATATTTAGGTCGCGAAGAGGTGGCCCTGTCAAGCTGGTGCGGTTCCTTTCGGGGAACATGGCGGGCTTGACAGAGAGTAGCCTATCGCGATTGTGGCATGATCCACACGACGAACCGCGTAGTATCCGGGACTACGCGAATTGGCAGGATTCCGGCAGATTCTGCAGCCCTACGATAATGACGGAGATTATGAGGTCTCCGACGATGAGAGCTGGGTTGAGCCAGAGTGTCGTCCCAGGACACCCTGAAATGGTAGAATGTGCATTTGCTAACGCTTTTTGACACATTGAAGATTCCAGCGGAGCGTCAGGGTTAGACCAGACAGGAACTGGCGTGCATGGGTTATGTCTGGAGGGTGTTCCATCCAGGACAGGCTTGCTTGTTCTGCAAACTGAACTGATTCGGGCATAGACGGATCCCAAAGCTGTTCCTGCGGTGGGTGCAGTTGGCTCATCACATTTGTGAGGAGCACTTGCACACCGCCCCTATGGAGGTGTACTCGGCCGTTCAATGCGGTGACGGTTAGTGAGGGGTGTCCAACGTTTAAAACGACTGGGCACTACTTCCCGACTCCGTGCCATGGTGATATGATCGGGCACCTCATGGAGGGCCACGGTCGTATGATGGACGACATGGTGGCAGGCTGACTGAGATTCAGTGGAGTCCTCAGTCCAAATCAAAGCGCGCAGTGTCCTTCATGGTGAAGCAGCGCCTGGACTACTACTTGGGTAGGGAAACCCTTGTGCTGCCCAAGCAGCACAAGTTGATTGCCCTGTTCCTGTATGACCCGGGGTCGGTGGAGGTGCGTCGCGAGCGGTTCTTGACCGGTCGTGGGGCATCGTCGCCGACTCGGGGTAGAGGTCGGGGTGCAGTAGCTGTGAGGAGAGAGGCACTGTGGCAGAGGGTGCAAGGTGGCCCTGCAAGCTCTGGGTGGCAAGGTAAGGCCGTCCGGGGTAAGGGGAGAGGGAAATGTACCTTGTCTCTGGTATCGCTGGCCGATGGCTCTGCCATTGAGTTACAGCGTAATCAGGGGTCGGACAGGTCACCCTCTCCACCTCCACCGCTATTGGTGGAGAGAGGCACTGTGGCAGAGGGTGCAAGGTGGCCCTGCAAGCTCTGGGTGGCAAGGTAAGGCCGTCCGGGGTAAGGGGAGAGGGAAATGTACCTTGTCTCTGGTATCGCTGGCCGATGGCTCTGCCATTGAGTTACAGCGTAATCAGGGCTCGGACAGGTCACCCTCTCCGCCTCCACCGCTATTGGCCTTCGTGGCCACCTGCCAATTTTCATCAGGAACTTTCTAGCCTTCAGGCATTTCCGCGTCCACATCAAGACTACGTATTCCAGCCTACACTCACAGGAACTAGGAGTGCCTCAGGGCAGCATACTGGCCGTGACCCTTTTTGGGGTCAAGGTCAATGGCATTGCTGCTGCTGTAAAGCGAGGGGTCTCCTGTAGTCTTTTTGTGGATGACTTTGTTTTATATTACAGCGGTGCTAACATGAATGTCATAGAGAGACAGCTACAACTAAGCATAAATGGGATCCATCGATGGTCAGTTCTGAACGGATTCAAATTTGCCAAGACCAAAACGGTCTGCATGCACTTCTGCCTGTTGCATAGAATACATGCAGAACCGGAGCTGACCCTTGATGGGGATCCCATTAAAGTCGGTAAGGAAACCAAATTTGTGGGCCTCATTTTTGACGCAAATCTGTCTTTCGTACCTGAAGACAAGATGCCTGAAAGCGCTAGATATTCTGAGGGTGTTGTCCAGCTCAGAGTGGGGAGCGGACAGAGATGTTCTGCTCTCCGTGTACCGAACCTTGGTTCGGTCACGAGTGGATTACGGCAGCATAGTATACGGTTCCGCAAGGAAATCGTACATTGGGCTGCTAGACACGGTCCACCACCAGGGGCTGCACCTGGCCCTTGGGGCCTTCCGCACCTCACCGGTTCAGAGCCTCTACGTCGAAGCCAATGAACCATCACTTAACAACAGGAGAATCAAACTGGTCATGCAATATGTAGCCAAGATCAAAACTAATGCATTAAATCCACAATTGTCTATTTGAGCAACATGATGAATCCAGGTATGAAGCCAGGCCGAATTACATCCGGCCTCTGAGGCTCCGAATGAAACCTCATTTGGAAGCCTTAGGCATGGATTTGAACGTGTTGGAGGATGCCAAAGTCCCAGAACATCCCCCGTGGTCATTGAGGAAGCCATCGGTTATCCTCCGACTCAGGGAACTGAGGAAGTCGGGGACACATCCACTCGAATACCAAGGACTGCATGCAGAGATTCAAGGGCAGTTTGCAGACCATCTCTCCATATACACTGATGGTTCGAAAGACCAAAGCCGGGTAGCTGCTGCGGCAGTCTGCCAACGCAAAAAATTTGGCGTACGCTTGCCCGATCAGAGCTCGATTTTCACTGCGGAAGCCCGAGCACTCCTCGCTTTGGAGTGTATCGAGGTATCCAACCACACTAACTATGTTATATACAGCGATTCCTTCTCCTGCCTCCTGGCTGTTGCTGGACTGAAAACAAATCACCCTTTTCTAGCAACGGTCATCTATAAAATGAACCAACTGGCAACTGATGGGTATGACATCCACCTGTGCTGGGTTCCCGGCCATGCCGGCATACAAGGAAACGAACGAGCTGATCGGGCTGCGAAGAAGGCCCTGAACTGTGATCTTGAACCGTGTCTGATCCCTCACTCTGATCTGAAACCACTAATAGGTACCCACATAAAATCCAAATGGCAACATGAGTGGGATGAAAATATTAATAAACTTAAAGAAATTGAACCATCTGTGGGAAACTCACCACAGACCCATGCGCGAGGTCGGCGGGACCAAGTGATCCTTAGCCGCTGCCGTATTGGCCACTCGTTGCTTACACATGCTTTTCTGCTCAAGGGGGAACCTCCCCCTGAATGTATTGGGTGTCAGTCCCCACTGACACTCAAACACATTTTACTCGGTTGGGTTGACTTTTTGGCCCTGCGCCAACAATTCTACACTGCAGACAGTATGCGTGACCTTTTTACTAAAGTAGAACAAGAAGATATTTTGGCCTTTTTGAGGGCAGCTGGTCTGTACCGCCTCATATAGTTCATTAAAACAATTTTGATCAATTAATTCTTTCATTTAAGAGACCAGACGGGATAGCCGAATGAGTTGGAGCGTCTGTCTCCCGTGCTGGTAGATCATGGGGTCATGGGTTCGAACCATGGTCGAGTCAAACCAATGACTTGAAAATTGGTGCTTGTCACTTCCTATTATCCTCACTAAACATAATTTACCATTGTTAGTTCATAGGTAAACCGGATGCGGTGGCCGAATCGGTTGAGCGCATGTCTCCTGTTCAGAAGGTCAGGAGTTCAATTCCCAGTCGAGTCAAACCAATGTCTTACAAAATGGATACTTATCGTTTCCTAACCAGGCACTTAGTATTATCAGGATAGGGCAATGACTGGTTGGCTCTGTATCAGGGTAATGTGACTGAGTGGGAGATCGGGTCAGGATACTGGCAAACTGATTTCCCAGTGGGACATCACTATACTTATGAAGTCACCATTAGTGTGCACTGTCAAAAGTCGGTACCCATCCTGATATGACCTTAGATGTTGCCAGGATATAAAATTACAACAACCAACCAACCATAGGTAGTTAATAAATCGGTTTACTCTTTCATATGTCGGTGTCTGCATTGATACCTTCTAGCAAAATCATATTCAAAATAGTCTTGTTTGTGAATTTTGCATTAATTCCTCAAATTTGATTATTTATAGAATTGGTATGAGGTTAATTCTCCCTCATTGAACCTCAGAACTGAAGGCAAATACACAAACAGTAGCCTACTAGAATGTTGGTTTCAATCTTTATTCCATGACAGGTTGGTGCACTTGGTCAAGAACTGCCCCCAACTCATGTATTGTGGGCATGGTGCCGGAATCGGTAGAGGGTGGGCTTCGCATGTGGGAGATCGGGAGTTTGGTTCCCGGTCAAGTCAACTGGTCAAACTAATTACATATAAAATTGATACTTGTCGCTTCCTAGTGGGGCACTCATCATTAATATGATAGGGCAAGGACTGGTTAGCTCAGTGTCAGTATAAAGTGACTGAGTATGATATCGGGTCATGCTGACCATGACCTGATTTCCCAATAGGATCATTAATGGACACGTCTGTATTGGAGACACCGTCAACAAGAGGACTTCATGCAATGTAATTACTATGCTTTGTCATAAAATGATGTGTTATGCATTTGATAAATTAAGCACAATCAGAATATGTACAAATCAAAAATGTATATGAGAAAGTTTATTCATAATATGCTAGATGCCACTCTATTTTGTGAAAGACTTAAAATATTTTAATATCCAATTTTGTACATTTGCTATATAGTATTTTGGCTTTCCTTGTTTATACAATTGTACATCTATTATATGCAAAACATTTTCCAATTAATTATGAAAAAAAAATTCTTGTTATTACTATCAATGTCTCTGAAATAAAATTGGCATACTATTAATTGATGCATATAAGAGAACTAACACGTACCTCAATCACCATTAGGTCAATAATTTTAGTGCCATCTTTGTTGGAGCGGTTGCTACATTTTTGCTTTGTTCTATTGCAGCATGACAGTGGCGGCCCCCTAATTTGCATGGTTGTAGCAGGTTGGAGAGAGGTAAGCTCTCCAACCTGTGTAGGTCGGTATGAGCTGGTAGGAACCACGTCATGGGGACCTACTGGATGTGGAACTCACCTGGCTGTTGGATTCACACAAATTTCCTACTTCTGTTACTCGATTAAATCTAAGACTGGTGTATAAAATAATGAATGAATATTAAGCACATGAAAATACATATTTATGATTTTCAAAGTAAATAATTTTTTTAATATAATTGCAAATTTTCAACAAATTTCTCCTAATAAATGGGGAAGATAATTTTCACTACATTTGAAAATAAGTTCATGCCATTGTTTGCTTGGTTCTTGTCAGTAGCAGTGTGCTGATGATACAAGAATACATTGTTAGTTGTTCTTTATTTAATTATTTGCTAATGTTATTTGAATAATTATACTCTTAATTTTACACGTGGACTAGGCCTATTCATAGTGCAGGTATTCTTCATTTATTTGTACTGGGCTTCTAGAGTTCTTGCAGTTAACAGGGCCTCGGTAGCTCAAATGGACTGCAGTAACCTGAAGGCCTGAAGGTATCTGGTTCAATTCCTAGTCTGGCAAGCTTAAATGTTTTATTTTTTTTATTTAGGCCTATAAATGCACAAATACATTAATAAATAAGTCAATATGCATACACAATTTGATTAATTATATCTATGGAATTGTTTGATGTGTGCGACATCATCCTGATATTGTTCCGATGTCAAGACATGCATCGGCACTAGATTGGGGGTCTGATAACCTTCCGAACCCATTTTCCCCATCTGAAATAGGTTGTAGTAACGTCGGGAAGAAGTAGAGTATTCCATGTTATTTAAAGTTGAAGTCCGATGGCTTAGATCTTTCTGAGATAAATATATTAAGCTGATTGTTATAATCTACCTTCCTTTAGTTTGAAGTAACTTTTATTTTAAATGACTACCTTTTGAGAGACTTGAAGTATAAACATATCAAATTAGTTTTGGCAAGCACGCCAAAACTCACACCATAGGTAACAGGTTATATTAAATTGACTCAGTATTCCCTTCTATGTGGCAATATATGCTCAATAAGTGCATTATTATCTAAGTTAAATATGTAGAATCAAATCTAAATAATTGAACAATGCAAACTCGGATGAATGGTATATATTTGGACTTTTTAATGCACTAGAATGGTAACCCTATAGTTCTAGGCTCTTATTGTGGGGTTAATTTGACTTCTCTCTCCCGTCATCGTGAGAGAGAAGTCATCGTGCGGGCGCCAGCAATAGTTTCATACCGCGCCGGGAGATGCCATGTCATCATCACTTAGGTGGAGGAGTTGCGACATGGTGTTGTATTGTGATAGTTTGTCTCTGTGGCAAAGGTGGGTTGGTTTGTTGGTACATTCAGCTTCTTAGATGTTTGTCAGAGGTTCTTAGATGTTCGTCAGCGGGTGCCGGGGGTGCCGGGTTGGTCAGAAGGCCCATCCCAGCGGTGAGTAGCCGGGTTCGCCCGCCGGGACCGGGAGTGCCGGGTTTTGTTCCAGAGTAAATTGTCCGTCGCAGTCCACGCCCAGGTCGTAGTGGCCGATATCAACTTGACTTTGACTTTGGGGGTGGTTTGTAACCTTATGACGGGTACTGGTTGCAAAACTGCAACATTAATAGAGGGGCTCCGATAAATCGGCCCAATCTTTGGTTGAAGACTTATCTTCAGTAGTGAGTGTTGTAGAAGCTGAGGACATCTTTACAACGTTGTAATGGCGAAACGTTGAGGCGGCCCCCGAATCTCTTCGGCCTGGCGGTAGTTGAGTGGTAGTTGGCACTTGTATCAAGTCGACAGCAGCAAGGGTTTTGAGGAAGGGCGGGTAAAGATGGGTGCAGCATGGTTCCAGCAACGAGAACAAAGTGAGAGAAAAGGTACAGTTTTGCTCGCTTTATATAGCAGCTTGTGCGCCGCAAAATGTCACGACTACGTACACTTTCATAACTTTGTAACAATTTAGTCTAGAGATCATGGGCCAAATGTATGAAGCCGGGTTAGCGGTCGAAACCTGTGGTTGGCGCGGATTTCCGGGGTTAGTGGCGAAAAGTCGCAATGTATGTACCCGGGTTAGGCAAACGCCTCGAGAGTTAACGTCACCTACACTAAAACCAAGAAATATCAAGTTTAACGTTGGTGTTAGGGACCGATTAGGCCCAAATCTATTCAATGCGATCATATTTAACAGAATTACATACGCAATAAGTGAAATTTGATCAAATTAACCGCAAAATCGAACCGATGTTAACGCCCCAGCTATATCGGCGGCGATATTAATATTGTCGAATCGATGAATGTAAACTAAACAAATCGCCGCCGCCGCCCGCCACAGTGCTCACCGGCAACAGGCTCAGCAATAGCAACTGGCTGGTGCCTGGCGGTGTTAGGTACCGATTAGGCCCAAATCTATTCAATGCTATCATATTTAACAGACTTACATACTTTAACAGTGATATTTTATCAAATTAACCGCAAATTTGAGCCGATAAAGGCGATATTAACTCTGCCGCTACATCGGCGGCGATACTAATATTGTCGAATCAATGAATACAAAACAAATAGCGGTGCTTGCTGGGAACAGGCTCACCAGTAACAAGGCTGCTGGTTCCCAGCCGCCGAATCAGCTGCGATATTGTGAAGTAGCGGTGCTCGCCGGGAACAGGCTCACCATTACCAAGGCTGGTGGTTCCTGGCCACCGAATCGGCTGCGATATTGTGAAGTAGCGGTGCTAACCGGGAACAGGCTCACCAGTAACAAGGCTGCTGGTTCCCGGCCGCCGAATCGGCTGCGATATTGTGAAGTAGCGGTGCTCGCAGGGAACAGGCTCAGAAGGATTTCCCTAATCTATAAATAACGCATTGGTTAGCTAACTCCGGCACGGTTTGGTCACATACATTTCCAGTGACACATATTCCAATACCGATGTTAGCTAACCCGCCGCCCGTCCTTAACACCGGAGCCGATAAAAAGTTGGCCCCATATCTAATTTACATACGCGTGTCCGCCAGCTCTGCATGGATACTCGGCGTAGTTCCAATAGACCCGCTAGGCGTGGTCAATATACGTATTTAATGTTAAGGTTTGAGTATAGCTGGCGCCAGCGGCCATTTGAATAAGTATCCGACTCCACCTTGTTCAATTTCCCATGTTGCAACGAACATCGACAATTGCTTTGGATTTGACAATTTGATGCTTCATCGGACTAGGCAGCTTTAACTGTTTTATCAATTCCAAGCAGATATGTATCCCTTTTTCATTTTCTCGCTTCTCTTCTCTCTCCTACCCCCCTTTTTTTTTTCTCTCTCCTTTCTTTCCTTTTCTTTTCTTTCTTTCCTTTTCCATAAAACTGTTGTATGTGAGCTATCTGTTGCACCTAACTATTAGACTAGCTGGCTGTATACAGGTTAAACCTACATATGAGTGTTAATTAGAAACACTAACTATATCATATGATCATCCATATCGCCCACCCACAGGAGCCGAAACTGATACACCATAGAACCTAAGAATTTAAAGAAAAATGTACCAAGATTAACTTCAAACAAAAATGTGGTGTCTGAATATGAATAATATGTTGAGAATATATACTAGCATTACCAGAGTAACGTACTACAATAGAGGTCTTGAGGATTATCCTAATCTTTTTGCTGCAAGATTACCCCAAATTTTTAAGTCTAAAATGAATATCAGACTAAATTCTGAAAGCACCACAAACAACATAAAATTCTCTGTGGCCACCATTAAAATACAAATGCTGTGAGGAATCAACAATGTGTTCGCATGCACTGGCGGCACAAGTACTGACAGCAAAGAAAGGTAGGTGACCATGAAAATAAATACTAGCTCGAAAATAAAATCACTTTTAGTCATTAAGAGCGCAAACAAAATCTTCTCTAATCCACACTAGAGAAAAATAACCCACCTCCAGCACAAACGGCTATTTCATACCTAAATGCCGCGAAAACATGGCTGAGGAGATTGACAGCAGACTAGGCAGGGGCATGCATTTTGCTCATCTAAACTGCCAAAGTGCCTACAGCAAAATTGACAGCATTAAGCTGCACTTAAATATTTGTAAATTTGATGTATTAACACTGTCAGAGACATGGTTTCATGAACTACATAGTGACCAACTTCTAGAAATAGATGGGTACAGACTTGTGAGAGAGGATAGAAAAACACTGACCAGTTCAGAAATACAAAAAAGGGGTGGAGGGGTTGCAATATACAGCAAAAAAAACCTAAACTCAGAACATAGGACTCTACAAGAAGCAAACAGATCCGACACAAATATTGAATTAGTATGGACCACTAATACAAAATGAGAAACAAGCACAAATAGCCATAGGGAGTCTATATAGACCGCCAAATGGGGACATTGAGGATTTCACCACACAATTCACAACGAGACGGGAGTGACATAATCTGGATTTAATCAGGAGAACAACAGTTACAAAGACAAACAAGACATCAGAACAAAACAGAACTTTGGCAATCTCAACCCTACCGCGCCTCAAACGCTGTGAGCTATTGCCCTTTGTAGTTGAGGGGTGGGCACCGGCTGAATCAAACGGGTGTAGTGGTCGGGTTGGTGTCCAGGCGTCGACTGCCGGTTGGTCGTGCGCAGGTGGTTAGCGTTGTTTTGTATGATGCGTTTTTGAATCGATAGGTGGTGCCAGGGTCGGGCCGGATAGGTGGAGTGGTTGAAAGTCTACCACCCCACGTCCCGCTGTGAATTACCCATGTTAGCGCCAACATGGACAATTCACAACGAGACGGGAGTGGCATAATCTGGATTTAATCAGGAGAACAACAGTTACAGAGGCAAACAAGACATCAGAACAAAACAGAACTTCGGCAATCTCAACCAAATAAGGTAGAGAGTTCTCGAGTGGCTTCCACGAAGGCCGTCTTTGGTGCGCATGTGTACATGGCGTCAGATCTCCAGGCCCTGAGTTGTTGTACGTCATCGGCCGAGTCTCCTGCCTTCGCGCATGCCTGTGCTCCACCTCTTCGTAGTCCGTGGAGGGTGAACGTGTCGGGGTCAGGGTGGTGATGGGCCCGGAGAGCCTTGCGAATGGCAGTCGTGAGGGTGCTGGCGGTCAATGGTTGTCGATCCGGGGTGATGAACACAAGGTCGGATGGTGCGTCCGGGTTGGCCTCGGAGTAACGAAGCCAGGCGCCGACTGGGCAGTACTGGGAGCTGGGGATGGAGTGGAGTCGTACGGTGTAGTGGAGTCGTACGGTGTAGTGGTCTGCCTGAGATTGGGCTGCCTTGGTGGAACGGACGTGGACGAGGAGGTCGTCCTTGTCGCTGGTGATGTCGCATCGCCTGAGAGTGTGGTGGGTTGATTTGCTGCTCGGGAGTAGTACGTTGCTCTGGCGCAGGAGGGTGAAGAACATCATGAGGGTGGCGGAAGTCAGTACCAGTGCAGCGGGCCCGCCGGCCTTGAAGTAACGGACGACAGCCATGACCTGGGTGGTGGTGAGGGGCGGGGCCGGCGCTGGGACATGGATGGAAGTGCGAGTCACCCCTTTCTTGACGAGTTGGACGGGGTAGGTGTCGAACCCCACCGGTGAGCCGCCGAGCAGTCGGGTCCAGGTCCGGGCTCCACTCAGATAGTTCAGCACGGTGCCCGGAGACCTGAGCGTCCTGTCGAGGTGTGCAATGTAGGCCATTACGTCCATTTGCGTGGGCGTTCGCCGGTTGAATCCTTTGGTCCTTGCGAATTGTATGTACTTCTTCGACTGCAGTCGCTTGTTCTTCCAGGTTCCCTTGGCCAGTCCAGCGTCGAGCAGCTTCAGTATACGGCTTCGTTCGTCGTCCAGGTCACCTGGGAAGAGAGAGGCAATTATACAAGCTTCCCAGGGGACAGGCTATATTGGGGGTCTGTATTGGTCGAGGTGGTGATGGACTCTTATGCGCTCGAGTGCTCTTTCCAGGCATCCGATCTGAGCCTGCGTGTTGGTCGCGGGGTCGGTGTGTCTTCTGCTGAGGGCGTCAGCAAGCACAAGCTCTTTGCCCGGCTTGTGGACGACCTTCACAAGGTAGCTGTGGTTGGCAGCAAACCTCCAGACCTCTCGGGCGCAGGCACAGAGTATGGGGTCGCGCCCGGCGCTGAATGACAGCACCTGCTGAGAGGCCTGGTTGTCGGTGTTCACAACCACGGTGTACTTGTGAGGTTCGGGTGCGGCCAGGTTGTTGAGGGCTACGATGAGGTTCATGGCCTCGAGCTGGTTGATGTTGTAGCCGTGGTCGGTTATGTCTTGGGCGTATTCTTCCGAGAAGAAACCTCTGGGGGAGTAAGCCCCACCCCCTCTTAGGGTTTAGTCGCATTCAATGGTCCATTCTTCGTGTGGGTCCGGGTGGAGGAGGATGATGCCATTCGTTGTTTCTGCGTACCTCAGGAACCAGTTTATGTCCATCGCGAGCTCTGATGGTATGGTATGCTTGCCGGTTGGGGGGGCCTCCCTGAGGGCTGTGAGGATCCTCCCCATGAAGCGGCGTGCTGGCTGGACGCAACGCACCACATGTTGAAGCCTACCGACTAACCTTTGTAGTTCTCGACAGGATGCTCTTCGCCCAGTCATCCAGAGTCTACATTCGGCAAGGACATCGGCCAGCTTTGTGTCGGGTATTCGTATTTGTGTCGGGTATTCGTATCTCGTCCACCGAAAAGTGGTATCCTAGCCACTCGAGGCTCTTGGTTGGTGGGACGCATCTGGCTGGGGATAGGGCTATTCCGAGTTCCTCGGCGAGGTGGGTCACGTCCTCGTATGCGTCCTGGGCCTTTTTTAATCAGGGCGCGGCCCCGACAAAGTCGTCGAGGTAGCATAAGGCATGATGTCCACGTTGCCTCAGTAGGTAGATGATGGCGTTTGTCGTTCTGGCGCATGCCAATGACGAGGTTCGGCACCCGAACGGTGGTGCGACATCGAAGTAGGTCAAGCCGTCCAGGTTTATGCCGTATAGTGGGATGGAGAGGGGACAGGCGCGGAGTTGTCGATACGCTCGCGCCAGGTAGGCCGACCAGAGGTAGCAGGTGTCTCCGAGGCGTGTCACTTCATCGGCTAGGTCTTGTATCCCTGGTAGTGTGTAGGTCGTCGGTCGACCTTGGTATTGGCCCTTCCTGATGCCCGATTTAACGCTTGCCCCCCTGGGGTAGCTGAGGTCGACGATGTGGCGCCTCTCATTGGTGTTCTTCTTTGGGTGGGTCATCATCGGGCTGGTCTGCGCCCAGGGGAAGAAGGGGGGCCTCTCGAACGGTCCGAGCAGTGCTCCATGTTTGACCTCAGTTCGCACGTAGGTCTGTATCCAGGTCATGTGTGCCGGGTCCTCCTTGTGATTGGCACTCGAGGGGATGGGTGCTTCGTCTCCGGTGAAGTCTGCGGGCCATCCAAACTCCAGGTACTCGAGGAGCTGTTGGTCGTGGTATCCTGCTAGAAGTTCTCTCCATTTGTTTATTTTTAGGCCTGACGGTACTGGCACGCGGGCGACGACATGATTGGGCAAACCTGTCTCATGAACCTTGTCGTATATGGTCCGGTAAGTGTGGTCGGACCAGGCCTCTCTGACTGTAGTGGGCCAGATCCTTTGCAGGGTCAGTTGGTATGAGGCCGGGGTGTGTGGAGGGTTGTAGGGGGCGGCCACCGATGTTAAATCGCCATTTGTTATAGCGTTGATGTCGTTCCACGCTTGTCGCCTGGCGTCGTATGTGAGGGCTTGGTCGGTTTCCAGCTGGGAATTGCTGGGTAGAGTGTACACTCCGACGATGTTTGGGAGGGCTGCTCCATTGTTGTTGCCGATCGCCGGACTGACTGGGAGGGCGGGTCTGATGGTGGTTGTTGCTGTGCGGTTGTTGTGTTGTCGGATGGGCGTGTCTGGTGTGTAGACTTCGCTGTGGTAGTGGGCGTGGCCGTCATTGCTCCTAATGGTGGCATTAGTGTGTGGTTTGTGAAGGTTGTTATCGGGGCAGTAGTGTGTTAAGCAGGTCAGTAGGACGCCAGTATCTGTGTTGCTATCCAGGTCAGCTGTGGCGTGAGCGCCTTGTAGCGTGGGGTCGTGGCCCGGGTCGGCACTAATGGGTGGGGGGTGAGGGCCGGTGCGTGACCCGCTTAATGAGGTCAGCTCCCGGGCATCGGCGGTCGAGCACATGGTGGTAAGTGGGTCACTGGTGGCATGGGTAGCTGGAGGGAGGGGGCCCTGGTCTGGGCTGTAGTGGTTAAGTCTATGGAGGTTACCTTGTTTATCGTGAGTGTGGTTGGCAGCGGACGGGGGCTCAGCACCACCGGAGGGTACTGTGTTGAGAGCCGCCGGCTGGCTTACTGAAAACCCGTGCTAGACGGCTCAGTCTCGCTGCTTGTTTCTTCTCTAGGGCGCGTTTCTTGTTGTTACATTCATTCTCTCTATGGGGATTGGCTTTCCGGTACTTATTCGCGCACCAAGCGCATACATGGCAGTAACGGTTCGGTAGTGTACCATGTGTCGCTGAGTGACCGCAGTCGTTTCCCCAATTCCACTGGTGGCAGGGGCGCCCATCTGTGGTTGTCGAGAACTCGGTGCGGTTACCGTAGTCGTAGCCGCCGTTATCCTCCGTACGTTTTTGGTAATCGTTAGCCTTTTTCTTTTTAGTCGCCAGTCGAGTTCCGAATGCCTGAGCGTCCCTCTGGACGTCTTTGATCGCGTATATGTCGTCCCACCCGCGTGGTAGTCGCCTGTCGTCAATCGTACTGAATACGCGTTCAGACCACAGTAAGCATGTGTCCCAGTCCCAATCCAGCGCCATTGTGCTGAGTTGCTCCTGATGTTCGCGGAGTGGGTCTATCCAGGCTGTCAGGATGCTCGAATCTTTACACATCCTGAACAATGCGCTAAAATACTCCATACATGTGCTTTCACCCAAGTCAACTTTCCCCTTCCTGTCTCCTCTGATTTCAAATGTGTGTGGCATGAGTGAAATCCTATCTCGTTTGGATGAGTGGGAGCCTGTGTGTCTGAATAATTCCTCGATCGATCCTCTGTGGTCCGACTCAGAATCGCTGTAGGAGGGGGATCTTTTTCTGTTGTATCTCCTACATGGTCGCATGCTGTTCTCATGGCGGATGTAGTGACTCCGGGGGTCTGGGGATCGTGTGGTAGTCCTCGTGTGAGAGCGGCTCCTGCTGTGTCTTTTCCGTCTCGGGCTGGCACTGCGGCGGCCATTGCACGATCCATGTGTGGCTGGATCCGCTACTTCCGCCGTGTTCGTCGTGGTCACCGATACCCTGTCCTTTGTCGACTCGAGTGCGTTAATCCTGGTGATCAGACCGTGTCGAGTTTGTCACTTAGTGTTTTTTCAATTTGTGTTAGGCCGTTGGCCGGAGAGATCGAATGGCTGGCGCGTTGTGTTTTGGTGCCGTCCGTCTCGCTGCTGTTTGGCGTGCATAAGGAAGATCCTCCCGGTCGTGTTCCTTTAGGTGTTGTGATGAACACCTTTGTAACTATCAACCAGGGAGGGCCTCTGGATCTGGGTGTTCGTTTCGGCATCCTGTTTCTTTGGCGTTCGTGTGAGGATCTTGCGGCGTCAGGCTGCATCAAACGGGTGCAGTGGTCGGGTTGGTATCCAGGCGTCAACTGCCGGTTGGTCGTGCGCAGGGGGTTAGCGTTGTTTCATATGATGCGTTTTTGAATCGATAGGTGGCGTTCTTGAGTCGATAGGTTGAATCGATAGGTGGGATAGAAGGCTATCAATGATCTTAAGTCAGGTAAGGCTCCTGGAAGTGACCAGATAACATCAGAAATGATAAAATGACTAGATGAAGTGGGGATTCAAATCATTCATAAGCTAGTAAATGACATCTATGAGACTGGATTTATACCATTGAATATGAATGAATCCATATTTGTACAACTACCAAAGAAGCTAAAACCAACATTGTGTACTGAGTACAGAACACTAAGCCTGATGAGTCATATGTTGAAGATGATCCTGAAAATAATTTTACTGAGAAACAGACAGAAAATTGAAGAACAAATCAGTAACGTACAAAGTGGGTTTATATCTGGAAGAGGTACACGTGAAGGGATTTTCAATATGAGAATGATTTGTGAACGTTATTGTGAAGTGAACCAGGATGTTTATGCCTGCTTTATTGACTATGAGAAGGCCTTCGACCGAGTCAATCATGAACTGTTAATCAAATGTTTACAAGATATTGGTGTCAATGGCAAAGACATTAAACTAATTGTGAACTTATACTGGACACAACGTGCATTTATAAAAATGGAGCAGGGCCTATCGGATGAAGTTATGATTAAACGAGGAGTTCGACAGGGGTGTGTATTGTCACCATGTCTATTTAACCTGTACACAGAGATGATTTTCAGACACATTGAAGATTGCAAGGGAGTGACAATAGGTGGCATGAACGTCAACAATCTTAGATATGCCGATGACAGTGTAATACTAGCAGACAGTGAGAAAAACCTAAAAGATATAGTGAATAGAATCAATAAAGCTGGAATACTATTCAACACACTATATCAAGTGATGGATGCATTGATGCTGAGATACAGAGGAGGATGGCCAAGCACCATGTGTCCATTCGGGTCAAAGGTAAGATCTATCGCGCAATCGTGCTATCCACCCTACTATACGGAGCCGAGGCCTGGACAGTGCACAGACGGCAGGTGAAAAAGCTGCATGCCTTCATGATGCGACATCTGCGTTCAATCATGAGGCTAACCTGGAAGGACAAAGTGACGAATAAGGAAATACTCGAACGGATGGGGATGCCCTGTATGGAAGATCTTCTGATCAAAAAGAACCTCCGGTGGACTGGACATCTCATGAGGATGTATCAGACAGGCTACCAAAGCAGATCCTCTATTCTCAACTGTCTTCTGGCTACAGAAAGAGAGGGCGCCCCCGTCTCCGGTTCAGGGATACCATCAAGAGAAACCTGAAGCTGAGAGACATTAAGACCGACTCATGGACGCAACTCTCACAGCAGAGAGCTAAATGGAGAGCGGCAGTCAAGTAATGAAAGCAGTCTTTGTCGCATCGCGACCGACAGCATGATGATGATGATGACTATTCAACATGAAGTTGAATGCCAGGAAGACCAAAACAATGGTTATAAGTAAAAAGACAGATAAACCAAATGTCAATATAACCATAGATGGCACAAACATAGAACAAGTATCCGAATTCATATATCTCGGACAAAAGATTACAAATGATGGGAGATGTGAGGAAGAAATTAAAAGAAGGATAACAATAGCCCGAACAACATTCTCCAAATGTATAGAGTGTTAACATCAAGTAAGATATTAATACAAACAAGGAAGCGTATTCTTCAGTGTTATGTGTGGTCTACTCTAATGTATGGGGCAGAGACATGGACAATCTCTAAGAAAATGTACAAACGTTCAGCAGCATTTGAGATGTGGACTTATCGAAGGATGATGAAAATATCATGGACAAAGAAGATCACCAACAAAGAAGTTCTCAGAAAAATTTAAAATATGAAAAGCTTGTTTGCCACTATACAGACACAGAAACTTATTTAGTTTGGCCACATCATTCGTCACAGTTCAATATACCATACATTGTTGGAAGGGAAGGTGAATGGCAGCAGCGGGAGAGGGAGACCAAGAACATCATGGTTTGCAAATATTTCACATTGGACAGGCTTGAATTATTCACAGTCTATCAGAACATCACACCATCGGGACAAGTGGAGAACCATTGCATCCAACCCTCGACTAGAGGATGGAACTATTGATTGATTGAGGTGGCGCCAGGGTCGGGCCGGCTAGGTGGAGTCGCGCTGCGGCGATCCGAGTGAGGGTGGTTTGTCCGTAAATCGTCAGATGGCGGTACGGTCGGTCGTAGTGGTTGAAAGTCTACCACCCCACGTCCCGCTGCGAATTACCCATGTTAGCGCTTACATGGACAATTTGAAGCGTCCCTAGACAATGTGTAAAAACTCACAAAAGCCGAAATATTCCTATTAGGGGGGCTACAATATAAACTACATAACAAACAACAGGAACAAACACTCACTACAGAACTTACTCAAAGGAAGAGAATTACAGCAAAAAATTAGTGAACTAACCAGACTTGGAGAAAACAGCTCAATAATAGACCTAATCATAACAAACTCAAATCATGCCCACACCTCAGGAACTAGGAACTGGGGCATTAGTGACCATGAATTGATATATATTACTAGAAAGAAAATAAAAAACAAAAACAAAACTACTCTCTGTATGGGAAGATCGTACAAAATTACACGAAGGAAGCACTAGCAGTGCACCTGGAAAAAAATGAAATTACCAGTAACACCTGACACAGAGGTAAATGACCAATGGAACACTATCATTAAGGAAGTGAAAAGTCACCTCGACACTACCTGTCCAATAAAAAAACTTAAAATTGAAAAAAAACAGGACCCATGGGTAACCCCAGAATTAATCAACACAATTATGGACAAGTATAGGGCAGGTAAAGTAGCTAAAGCAAGCGGGAGACTTCACCACATAGAAGAGTACCATAAAGCGAGAAATCGAAGCCATAAATCAGTGAGGAAGGCCAAAAGTAAATTTATTATTACACAAGACCAAAAATGGGGTAAAAACTCACATAAATTCTGGAACAATGTAAAGATCCTAATTCCAAACAACAAAAATATAATTACAATTACCTTGAACAACAATGAGGGAATTGAAATCAGCAACAAGGATATAGCAAACATAATGGACACTTTTCTACCATAGGAAATAAACTATCCAGAAAATGTAACTCTACCTGGGCCAAAACTGCGCCACAACTAAATGTAGTGATAGGGGATTGCATAACCAGAAAAAAAAGAAATAAGTGATCTCATAAAAACAGTTGATTGCAATAAGCCATCAGGCATTGAATATACCTCTAGTATAGTACTGAAAGATGCATTCGGATGCATCCCAGAGGCCTTATGTAGCCTATTCAACACATCTTTCAGAGAAGGTGCCTATGTAGACTGCTGGAAGCTAGCCAAAGTAACCCCGCTCCACAAAGGGGGGGGGGGACAAACAAGGCCTGGGCAACTATTGACCTATCTCAATACTCCCACTGCTGGGAAGTTAATGGAGAAAATAATGCATAGGCACATTATGGACCACCTTCTAAAATATTCAGACTTTTTAGGTCTGGTTCATAAATAAATAATAGTTAAAATAAATTCTAAAATATCTCCTTTTCATAAAACTCATATGTGAAGCATTAAGAAAACTGTTTTAATCATATTTAAATCATCCAGTTATTTCTATAAAGTCATTATAATAATATTCCAATTATATAAGTACCACTATAAAACCTCTCTAATAATACCTAATTCATTCTATCATGTTGGTAAATACATATGCATAATATTCAAACCAAGTTGTGAAACCATGGTAGATTATGTATATTAAGTGAAGTGATAATTAATATCAGATTGTTCTAAGGTTCTACATCAAATATAACCACTGGAGATAAGAACTCTGGAAAATTATTACTGTATTGGTATATTTACATGAATTGAAGTCTGTTGGTATTATATATTATTGTATGAAAGGAGGTAAATGCTGAAACTAAGGGCAACATATACAGTTGATGCAGACTGGTTTCTTCACCCAGACAAATAGTCTGTGAAGAATGCCACAGAATGGGTACAATAATTAAGTCAAGAATTAAGTTCTGTGTTCCTGTTATGGTATGACTTACATATGCCAGTATCTGAGGGATTGTTAGCACACAGGTGACAATGCATGGGGGCTGTGTGTTTGTGAGTGTTTGCAGGACCTGCCAAAGCCAGCTGTCAGGCTGGAGGTGGGAGGAGTGTGTGTGTGTGTGAGTGTGTGGTGAGCCCTCCCTGCCCCACCTGGTGGCAGTTTGCTGAACTAAAGATGATAAAATATGTAATTCTCAAAGTAAGGCATGTAGAAACTCCTACTAGTTTGGAGTTGTCCCAATCTAAGGGACTGGTGACCACAGGTGTTATGTAAAGATAAATAGGGTTGATAATCCCAGATAAGTGTAATTGGTGAACTTGATGGAAAAATATGGATCTGACTTGGGGGGGTGGGTTAGCCCCCCACTCCCTGGCTCCCCCCACCACTGACTGGAGGAGTTCAACCAATGAAATGCCATGTTACTGTCTCTGACTGAGGAGACTCCCAGCAACTGTGTACCTGTATTTTGAATGTTTTCCATCTGAATAAAAGAGCTGGGCAGGGGGTGTGGCAGGCAGATGACCTGGAGACAGCACAGCAGGAGGAGCCAGCCACCCCTCCCTACTAGACTTTACCACACTTAATTTCTATTGGGTTGATATATTTCTTGGAGCAGATAGAGTAAGCAGATATAGTAAGCAGGTACAGTAAGCAGATCATCGCTTGAGTAATATCATACATTAGTGCTTTCCGGCCTCCACACACAGAAGTTAGGGTTCTATTTCCTATAAAGATTCTAGCGTGTAAAATACTGCTAGTTAACAGTGGTGGACCATGACGGCTTTATCAATTCTGGTGAGTTTTTTGTTGTTGCTTGCATTGTTGACAACATACTGCATATTTTCTGATTCAAACAGGTACTCAGGAGGAGGCGTCCAGTGGCAATATTGTGATATTTTAATTGTGTTATTTGCTGTTGGGATTTATTGTTGGTGGTTAACATGTTTTTTTGTGTACTTATGTTGAGGGCATTTTGTGGGGATGATGGGAAATGTGGCAGTATAGCTGCAGTCATATCGCACGTGCATGACAGACGGCCACCAGGGGTAAATGGGCGAGTGTGTTTGCCATGGGTACAGATTTCTGTGACAGAATATAGTCAGAAGAAGACTGAAGAATGGTTGTAAGGGGTAACTTAGTGATTCTGACAGTAATGTGAATATGTGACAGTAATTTGTTGGGATAGATTGGGATTTCAATGGAGTTATTGTCTGCTGGTTACAGCTCGTATTGCTGGGAGCCAGGTTAAATTATTTCAAGCTAGATTATGTTTTGTGTGGATTCGCCTATTTGTGGATTTGCCTATTTGTGGAATCACCTATTTGTGGGGTCACAGGGGTAAAATTCCTTATTTTGGATTTGATTATTGTGGATTGGGGGTCATATTTTGCTTCTGAAAATCTGTATTGTGGGTTGGCCACAACCAGTTGCTTAATTGTGAGTCTGCCTCAGACAAGTTGGGTAGTTGTAGGTTGGCTGCAACCATTTGAGAGTTGTGATTCAGCTGCAGTTAGCTGGCTGCTGTGGGTAGCTACATTTGGCAGGGTGTAGGGGGTTAACCATAATAGGTTTTTTTTCATTGGCATTTTTTTTTGCCTGGTGGTCCTGCTAATGTGAAGCAAGCCGACTGGTAGACTGGAGTTGATCACCCATGGGGTTGACTTGTACATCTTGGTTGACCCATGTGTTGACTAAAATTGTCTAACTGACCGCACATGTTGACTTGTGTGGAGTTGGTACCTGAGCCAACTTCTGTAATTTTTCTCATAACACGTGATTGTTACATTGAATTGAAAATTTAGTGTCCTTGGCTGGGTGCCGGGCATTTTGTGATTGAAATCCCAATTGTGGTTGTGAACCGGAAGTGTAGTAATTTTGGCTGTGGTTCAAAATTAGGGTTCACACCTGTCACTGTTCACATAGAACTGTTTTTTGTTGTTGTTGTTGATTATCTCAATTGCTTGTTGCATAAATCAGTGTTGATTGTTGATACCAGGATTTTTTAGGGGGATTTTTGTTTGTTTGTTTGTTGATTGATAGTCAATATCCTAACAAAATGGCTATATTGCCGGGTCAGTGTGGAAACTTTCAGAAGTGGATGGGGGATCGCATGGCAGCAGGTCAAATACCTATGGATGCCAAGGAGGCTGACTATGCAGATCAGTACCTAAGAGATCTATTTGGATTGTACCAGATAGCGATGCAGCAATCTGTACCACTGGTACCAGAAAAACCGTACCGTCTGAAAATTGGGGAATTTTCTGGCTTAGTAGGGATAACAGATGGGTCTGTGAAAGGGGCCTTACGGAAATGGTTGGATGAGATTGAAGCCGCCAGAGTGCATGGGGGGGGATAAATTTGATGATTCAGTGATCTTGGCATTTGCCTTGACTCACTCCCATGGTTTGTTAAGGGATGTTCTGAGGTCACTCCAAAGGAGGCAGCATGCTACCCCATGGGAGGTGGTGAAGAAGGAGGTCATGGAAACCTTACTCACTGCAGACGAAGAAGAGTTTCTACAGGGCACTGTGAAACAGAGGACCCAAACCAAGCATGAGTCGGAAGTGTCATATTGCCACCGATTTTGGGATGCAGTGGCTGGGGCATGGGAGCCAGATGATCTGCAGGTCCCTAGCACTACTAAGACCTTGATTAAGACCTTTATCAATTCTCTGAGTCATGCAGATGTTAGGTGTGCCATCCGTCGGCAGAAGCCGACAACTATAGAGGAGGTTGTAGTTCTGGTAAAGACGGAGGGTAGGTCTAGAGATGCTGAGAGGGCATTGGGGGGAGATAGCGATGAGCAGGAGGCCATGGATGTCTCCGCCGTCAGGCATAGCCGTACAATGAGGGATAAGAGCTCTGAGATGGGGAAGGCTGCTGAGATACTTCGGGCCAAATTAGGGGAGGTGACACAGGCATTCAAGACTGTACAGGGCGAGTTGAAGAGCCTGAGGAAGCATGTTGATAGGAGGGATGAGAGAAATGATGAGGTGTCCAGAGGCGCAGGGCACCACAGTACATGGGCTCCTGGGGACGGGGTACCGCCTGACTTCAATCAGCAGACTTTCTTGAATGCGATAATTGCCACTATGAGAGGTCAAGATAGTGGGGGGAACTATCAGAACAATGGGTCTACCATTGACAACAATCGGTCTAACCAACAGATTAGTGGCTATAACAGCCAGCAGAATGGTTCTGGGAATGCGCAACAGGGCTTGGGGTACAACCAGCGAGATAGAGGGGTTTATAACCAGCGTGGCGGGAGCCTGATACGATGTAATGATTGGGGTCGGGGGGGTAGATCTCATAATGGAGCGGGACGTCCCCGGTCATTCGGCTGCTACTTCTGTGAGGGTGACCACCGGGTGATGGATTGTCCACAGCGTGAAGAGGCAGCAAAAGCCCTTAGGCACCTGCGTAAGGTGCGGGGTCCGATGATCAGTGCCATGGAACAATCAGAACCAGGGAAACTGATCATTGCGACTGATCGCCGGCCTTGCATCAAGCTCAACCTTGGCGGGGTGAGTTTTGTGATGCTGGTCGATACAGGAGCGAGTAGATCAATTATTACTCGTAAGTGCTGGGAGCACTTGGTCAGGGCAAAGGTGGTTGCTTTCCAATTAAGAGATGGGTTGAGACTGAGGTCTCTCACAGGGCACGTGATTCCTACTTTGGGAGTTGCCAGGGTGCCGATTTATGATAGGAAGGCCGACTTCTATGTAGTTGAGGACCTTCATGGGCATGAGGTATTGCTAGGCAGTGATGCCATGGAGGCTTGTGATGTGGTGATTTATTATGAGTCGCGGGAGGTTCAGCTAGGCGGCCGGAAGCTCCCGTGGGCCCATGTAGGTCACACTGACCATCGGTTGGAAGGGATGGTCTCGGAAATGGACTATTGGAAAGAATGCTTCCAGAGGTTGTTTCCAGGGAAGGAGGAGCCACAGGAGATGGTATGGGTGTCTGGGATGGCAGCTGAGGAGCAAGTTCCATTCAAATACTACCAGTTGGATGTGGAGCTACTCGAAGGGGAGCAATGGAAAATGAAGGAGTATGAGGAGGGTAGAAATGAGGAGAATGATTATACCCTTCATGAAGGACTTCTCTACACACTTCGGGCTCTGGCGGGGAAACCTGAGTACCCACAGTTGGTACTGCCGGAAGGGTGTAGAAAGCAGGTGATTGAGAGAGCACATTTGGATGTAGGGCATATGGCTGCGGCAAAGACCTTGGAGTGGGTCCGGGAGCACTTTGGGTGGGCTGGAATGGGTCGGGATGTGTGGAGACACGTGTCCAGATGTGCACCATGTGCTGTCACAAAAGTTAAGCGTGACAAGCCACCCCCCACTGATATGCCTCTGCCGACCGCACCTGGATTGATGGTGGGAGCAGCTTTGTCGGGACCCTACCCAGAGAGTAGGCAGTGAAACCAATATTTGCTTTCCATAATTGATCACTGTACGGGCTATGTTGAAGCCAAGCCCCTACCAAATAAATCAGCTGCTCTAATATATGATTACCTGTCTAAAGAGTATATTCCTAGGTACTCACCACCTGCTGTTTTTTTGACTGACAGGGGATGTGAGTTCCATAACAAGTTGGTAGAGGGTTATCTTAAGGAGTTGGGGGTGGAGGTGCAGCACTCATCACTGTACCACCCTCAAAGTAATGGGATGGTGGAGAGGTACCATCAAACCCTGAAAGACATGCTGAAGAAGCTGGTGAATGCAAGGGCTTCTGAATGGGAAGATTATCTTGGGGACTCGCTGCTGGCTCATAGAACGACCAGTTCCAATTCAACTGGACATTCCCCTTTCTTCCTCACCTTCGGATTCCCCTGTGGGAAGGGGGTTCGTAGAATAAGAATTTTCCCACTGTATCCCTCTGGAGCATGTCGTAAGAGGCGACTAAATGAGGGCAACCTGTTTGCCGTGGGTTGTGACCTGTGTCGGAGGATGATGGGATCCTGGTGATTGAGGGATAACCAACACATCACTTCGGCCTGGATTTCTCCTAAACAGGTGGTCAAGTTTGGCTTGGCTTGATCAATCGGCTGGTGGTGTCATGCCCTAGGACTGACATTCAATTATGTGATGATTCATTATTCATTCATTCATTCATTCCTATTTGAAATTTAGAATGCATTGTTGTAATTGTATTTGTGGTAGTTCCAGAAGGTGGCTGCTCATGAGCTAATCAAGGTGAAGTAAGTTTTTTTATTTAAAATTTTGCTTCCTGCGAGTAAATTATTTGCATATCCCCTTGCATAAGAGTGCTGGGCTCTGCCCCAATCCTCTGTGCATCTTCATAGGGTCAGAGTAGGGCTGGGGACTGCAAATAACGAAATTTTGAAAATACTATGGATATTTCAATTTCACAAGGCAAAAGATTGAGGAAGGATACTTCCTCAGATAATGACAACAAAGGAACGACCTAAGGACATACGACAACGACATTTCCAAGATTTTTAGTAATTATGGGCTCAGACAGTGATACTACTCTGTCAAAGATGTCACCATTCGCCATAGCGAAAGGGATCAAAGGCATTGCCGGAGATCCCATCAGTGTTAGAAAAATGGGAAGTGGTATCTTGGTGGAAGTCGGCAAAAAATAACACGCCAACAATCTGCTAAGAACCACCAACCTGGCAACGGTTCCTGTGAAGGTCACACCACACAGGACTTTAAATACAAGGAAAGGTGTCATATGATGTGCAGATCTAGTTGATTGCTCTGAGGATGAAATTGTTAGAGAATTGGCTGACCAGAAAGGTATACATGCATTTCACATCCATACCAAAAGAGAAGGTGTCAGAAAGCCGACTCAGACTTTCATCTTGACATTTGAGACAATGGTGCTACCAGATTCAATTAAAGTTGGATATTTAAATGTCAGGGTTGATACATACATCCCTGGCCCGCTCCGTTGTTTCAAATGTCAAAGATTCGGGCATGGTAAAGATAGATGCAGGCAGCAATTGGTTTGTGCTAAATGTACTGGAAATCATGATGACAATTCGTGTGAAAGTACCATTTTTAAATGTGCCAACTGCAAGGGAGATCATCCATCATACTCTCGGCAGTGCACAAAATATGAATTTGAAAAAGAAGTGCAGAAGATTAAGCATACAAGACAGGTCAGTTTCCCAGAGGCAAGAAGTTTGAATGTCGACCTCAGAGCATCATATGCAAATGTGAAAAAGTCTGTTGCCCCAAGTCCAATCAAGTCAGTCTGTGTTTCAGTTGAAACGCAGACTGAATTGTCCTGGCCAATTGAGGGTGCTAATGAATTTGTAACATTGGAGGACTACCGTATCACAACACCTAAGCCTAGCACTAGCACTTCAATTTCTGTACAAACTAATACATCTAAAGAACAAGTAACATCAAATAGCAAGAAAGTAACACAGAAGAGTAATAGCAATGCGTCAAGCAATTTAAAATCACAACCTCCCTTAAACACAAACTCGCAAGTGACAAAGAAAATAAATAATAAATCACAAAGAAATGGAAGACAATCGAAGTTCTCAAACGACCCTGTCAAATTATTCAACAAGTTTGGGCACTTGGATGATATGGAGGTGGAGAGTGGAACGAGAGCTAGGTCTCACTCTCCAGTTCACCCTCCGTGGCATTTTAGTTGTTTATAACTATATATTTATTGTTTTAAATGGCTGCTGCAACTATGATACAGTGGAACTGTCGTAGTTTACAGGCAAATCAAAATGAACTGGAACTAGTCATTCAAAAATATAATTCATCTGTAATTTGCCTGCAAGAAACAAAAATAGATAATGCAAATATGACTTTAAAAGGTTTTGCATCTTATCACAAAATGGTCAGTTTCCCAGAGGCAAGAAGTTTGAATGTCGACCTCAGAGCATCATATGCAAATGTGAAAAAGTCTGTTGCCCCAAGTCCAGTCAAGTCAGTCTGTGTTTCAGTTGAAACGCAGACTGAATTGTCCTGGCCAATTGAGGGTGCTAATGAATTTGTAACATTGGAGGACTACCGTATCACAACACCTAAGCCTAGCACTAGCACTTCAATTTCTGTACAAACTAATACATTAAAGAACCAAGTAACATCAAATAGCGAAGAAAGTAACACAGAAGAGTAATAGCAATGCGTCAAGCAGGCAAATTTAAAAATCACAAACCACCCTTAAACACAAACTGACGCAAGCGAGAAAAGAGAAAATAAATAAAAATCACAAAGAAATGGAAGACAATCAAAGTTCTCAAACGACCCGAATATCATCAAATATTATCAACAATTTATGGGCAGGCACTTGGATGATATGGAGGTGGAGAGTGGAACGAGAGCTAGGTCTCACTCTCCAGTTCACCCTCCGTGGCATTTTAGTTGTTTATAACTATATATTTATTGTTTTAAATGGCTGCTGCAACTATGATACAGGGGAACTGTTGTAGTTTACAGGCAAATCAAAATGAACTGGAACTAGTCATTCAAAAATATAATTCATCTGTAATTTGCCTGCAAGAAACAAAAATAGATAATGCAAATATGACTTTAAAAGGTTTTGCATCTTATCACGAAATGGGCACAACAGATGCTATGGGTAGGGCACATGGTGGGGTGTCTATTTTTACAAAAAGCTCTCTGCCACAGAGTGAAGTTAATTTAAATACAAACTTACAAGCTGTCGCTGCCAAAGTAACTCTTCACACAACAATAACATTTTGTTCATTATATCTTCCTCCTTCTAGTCCTGTAATACCTGCAGATTTAAACAATCTTTTTACTCAATTACCCCAACCCTGTATCATAATGGGAGATTTTAATTCCCACAATCACCTCTGGAGTGCCACAGACAATACCGATCCAAAGGGACGCATTGTAGAAGATTTCATGAGCAGGCAGAATCTCTGTCTGTGGAACGATGATTGTCACACATATCTCCATCCAGGTACAGGTTCCCTAACTTCAATTGACCTCACCATGTGCTCACCCCAAGTTTTCCTTGATTTTTCTTGGGAGGTGGAAGAAGACCAATGGGGTAGTGACCACTATCCTATTGTTTTGTCCAGCCACTTTTCTCCTTCTGATGAGAGAGTGCCTAAATGGCACTTTCAAAAGGCCAATTGGGCCAAATTTCAATCTCTTTGCCTTGAAAAGATCACAGGCGATCTTCTGCAAGATGTGGAAGATCCCATTAAAGCTTTTACAGACACACTGTATGACGTTGCTAGCAATTGTATTCCTAAGTCAAATCCTAACCCTAAAAAGCCAGAAAAACATGGTTCACAGAGGAGTGTAAGAAGGCTGTAAAAGCTCATAAGAAAGCTTTAAAACAATTCAAGAGACAGCCAACACAGTGCAATCTACAACAATACAGAATAAAAAGAGCCAAAGGCAGATATATCATTCGTTGTAGTAAAAAGAAAAGCTGGGCAGATTATACATCAAAACTGAACACCCGAACACCCATTAAGAAATGTTGGGATATGATTCGAAGGATCACTGGTAAAGGGGGAGGCGTAAGAATAAAACATCTTAATAAAAATGGCCAACGCATTTCAAATCCAAAGGATATAGCCAACACCTTAGGTGAATCTATATCCCAGAACTCCTCTTCCGGTAATTACACTCCTAAATTCCAATGAACAAAAGCAAGGCAAGAAAGAAAGCCTCTTAATTTTATTTCTCAGAATTTAGAAAATTATAATAAGCTCTTTTCCAAGGAAGAATTACAAATTGCTCTGTTTAAATCTCACGACACAGCACCTGGACCAGATCAGATCCATTACCAAATTCTTAAACATATGCCAGCTGAAACCACGATGCGCCTCTTAGAAATATTCAACACCATCTGGATGAGCAGTAACTTTCCCCCTTGCTGGAGCGAGGCCACAGTAATCCCGATACCCAAACCGGGAAAGGACTCCACCAATCCCAATAACTATCGACCAATAGCAGTCACAAGCTGTGTATGTAAGACCATGGAACTCATGATCAATGAAAGGCTTGTTTGGTTTCTTGAAGAGGCTGCTATTATCTCCTCTTCTCAAAGTGGTTTTAGAAAGACCAGAAGCACCATGGACCATCTGGTACGCCTTGAGACATTTGTGAGAGATGGTTTTATAAAGGATGAACACGTTGTTGCACTTTTCTTTGACTTGGAGAAGGCATACGACACCACATGGAAATATGGCATTATGAAAGACATTCAGGATAGTGGATTGAGAGGCAGACTACCTCTCTTTATAGAACAATTTCTTTTAAATAGGTGTTTCCGAGTCCGTGTCGGAAGTACTCTCTCAGAAGCCTTTGACCAAGAAATGGGTGTACCCCATGGGAGCATCTTATCGGTCACACTGTTCATAATCAAAATTAATAGCATTGTGGGTTGTGTCAGACCTGAGATTGATAAATCTCTCTTTGTAGATGATTTCCACCTTTGTTACAGGTCTAGAAACATGGCAGCTATAGAAAGAAAACTGCAACATCACCTGAACAGAGTAGCCGAATGGGTTGACGAAAATGGTTTTAAATTCTCTCTCAGCAAAACTGTGTAGGTGCATTTCTGTCAACAGCGGGGTGTACACTCAGACCCAGAGATCTATCTCAACCAAACACAGATTCCTGTGGTTGAAGAAACCAAATTCTTGGGTGTCATTTTTGACAAGAAATTGAATTTTATTTCGCACATTAAATATGTCAAAAAGAAATGTCAAAAAGCTCAAGACCTCCTGAGAGTTGTTGCTCATACCAATTGGGGGGGCGACCGCACCACTCTTCTTTCTCTCTATCATGCACTCGTCCGATCAAAGCTCGATTATGGCTCCATGGTCTATGGATCAGCCAGACCGTCATACATCCAAATGTTGAAACCCATTCAAAATCAAGGACTCAGACTCTGTCTTGGAGCGCTTCGAACTTCGCCAGAGGAGAGTCTTAGTGTAGAAGCAGAGGAACCGCCACTTGCGCTGAGGAGAGAAAAGCTCGCTCTACAGTATGCATCCAAGATCGCAGCAAATCCCAGCAACCCTGCTTATGACTGCATTTTCAACCCAGGCAATGAAACACTCTTTGCCAATAAAGCCAAGGCCATTCCAACTTTCGATATACGTATTAAGGAATCATTAGAAACACTCGAGTTTGATGTAGCTAATATTGCAAAATTCCAATATCCAGACACACCACCTTGGACATACGCTGTCAATGTGAACTTGGCTCTCTCTGAAGCAAGGAAAGACTCAACTGACCCTCTGATCTACAACAGTATGTTCAGGGAGGTTAAAGACATACATTCTGATCATAAGTTCATCTACACAGATGGTTCTTACAAGGATGACAAGGCTGCAGCGGCAGCTGTCATGGGCAAGCACACCTTCTCGGAGTGATTACCAAAGGGTACTTCGATATATTCAGCAGAGCTTGATGCCATATTCTTAGCAATGGACCATGTAGAAACCTCTTCCCATAGAAAATTTGTTATATGTTCGGATTCAAAATCATGCCTACAAGCTATTCAGAGCAAGGATTGGAAGAACCCTTTGATCCGCAAGATTTTAGAAAGGTTACATTATTTATGTTCAGGACTTCACAAAACTGTGCTTTTTTATTGGGTGCCGAGTCATGTTGGCATTCGAGGAAATGAGGCTGCAGATGTGGCTGCCAAAGAAGCTCTTGACAAATGCATTACACCTCTTCCCATTCCTCACACGGACCTCAAAAGGCACATCAGTGCACTCATAAGGAAAAAGTGGCAATTACAATGGGATGAAGCTGTCATGAACAAGCTTCATGCAATTCAGCCCACCCTTGGCAAATTTTCAGGTGCTTGTCATAGAAATAGACGCAAAGAGACCATTGTTGCACGTATGCGAATTGGACATAGCTATTTGACTCATAGTTACCTTTTTAAAGCAGAAGACCAGCCAGAATGCATACCATGTGGAGTGCCTCTGACTGAAACATATTTTGATTGAATGCATTGACTTTGCAAATGTTCGAGCACAGTATTTTAATGTAGCAAGTATGAAATGTTTATTTGACACTGTTAGTACTGCCTTAGTTTTATCGTTTTTAAAGCACATTGGAGTGTTTAACCGGTTTTAAGACATTTTGATGGCATTGTATAGCCCTTAGTGTGCTGATATGCCATTAAGCATTTATTCATTCATTCATTATTGACCTGAGAGAGAGGGTCACTTCTTGACATGTGGGACAGTCTTTGGGAAGTTGCCTCACATACCAGCTCCCCTCCAAGAGTTATTTATGGATCACTGCACCGGATACAACAGGGCACTGTAGCCAGATCTAACCATGCCTTGGCAACAGGGTTATTGAACCCTCATTGGTGGATAGAGGAATGCTTGTTAGGGATTGGAAGACTGGATCATGTGATCATCACCATCTTGTTCTTGAAACTATAAGTACAATAAATGAGAGAGTCTCACTCTCCTACCTTTCACTCTTTATCTACTTTCCTTCCTTGCCTGTAGTGATTTCTTATTAGCCTATCTACACCACTCAAACCGCCAGCCGTCGACTTTAGACATGGGTTCGAATCCCATGAACTACCAAAAAGGGGGACGGATGCTCAACTCATTTGGCCATCCCGTCTAGTCAATTAGAAAGGATCATGTGAGCCCTATGGATTGGTGGTGTTGAAGAAATGAACATCGTTCTTGACTTAATCTGGATGATGGGCTTGGCAGGAGATGGGGCATGGTCGAAGAGCCTCTGGGCATGGCACTTCTTAAGGTAGGCAGGGAAGGCGTCAAAGCCTCATTGGTCACCTCCAAGCATCAGAACCCATGTTCATGCCCCTCTGATAGAGTTCATAATGGCCCTGGGTGATGTGAGGATGCGCTTCAGGCGAAGAATATATATATACAATATTCTCACGGCTTGATGTCCTGGGTGTTTAAATTGGTAAATTACTTAAGTTGGGGTTTGGCATTTACCCACGGTGGACTGAGGACGCTTACTATCAGCAACGACTCAGTAATACTATAAAAGGGACGGCCATCCACGGCTCAGTGGTTGCTACTAGCTACTGTTCTTACTGTATCCGTCCACCAGGTGGACTTATCGGTGATCAAGCTGTGCTCGGCCCGGCCCCATAGCACATCAACAACAACTTGACCAAGTTGTACTCTTGTGTTTGCGTACGCTTCAAATGTTATTTATTATTCCTTTTGAGTCGAAATTGGAGATATTGGATTACACAGACTTCGTTTTTGTTAATATCGCCATCAATGTTTTCGGTACACACGATTGACCTGGTCAACTCTGGTCAACTCCCGAGGTGGGCCCCCTACGTTTTCAACAATATCACAACAAAGTAATAATATGGATTCCTCTTCATCTGATTCTTTTTCAGCCTGCAATGCGATTCAAATAGCTTTGGACAATAATAAAAAGACGATAGAAGTGGTCACCGCACATCGATGTGCGGATAATTGGCTGTCGTATCCTCTGCCATTTTGAGCCCCATAGGGCCGCACTCACCTTAACAAAAAAAAAAAGGCTAACCTAAGTACTATCATCTATCGCTATCTGTCCTTGTAGCATCGTCCTGCAAATACGATATGATGCGCGAAAAGGAAGAGAGGACGCGGGGGTGGAAATAAAAGGTTTTTATTTTCGCCTCAGAAAGCATACAGGGCATACAGGGTAAACAGGGTAAAGGAAAGAAGTAAATAATGAAGGATAAAATAAATGAAGAGCGGAGTAAATATAGGAACAGAGTTCAAATGTCAGTGGAGTGAGGGGGTGCCGAGGAGCCCTCCACCAAAAGTAGGGGAGGGCTCGAGGCGCGCCCGAGGCGGGGGGCCGGGGCGCCCGAGGCGGGGGTCCGGAGGTGAAGGTCTGGGCGGGGAGGGCTGGCGGCGCGCCCGAGGCGGAGCAGGTGGGGCGGGCCGGCCGAGAGGTGGGCCGTGTCGGGGGTCAGGCTCCCTCTGGGGGCGGGGAGTGTCCCGGGCCTGCGTCGACAGGGAGCGGGCGGCCAAAAAGGGGGAGGCCCGCTCCTTGGCGGGATCCGGTGAGGAGGTCCGACGAGGGTCGAGCAGGGGGGCAGCGAAGTCCTCGGGGCTGGATGGGGTGGTGGTCGGGGTCTGGGCGGCGGTGTTGAAGGCGGTGTCGTGAGGATCGGTGGCAGAGGGTTCCTCCTGAGGCTGGGCTGGGATGCGGTCCGAGGTGTGATGCCCGAGGTGATGATCCTCGGCTGGGACTTGGCGGCGCTGCGTTCGATGGTCGCTGGGAGGTTGTCGGCGGGGCTTGCGGGGCTGTCGGCAGTGGTGAGGGTGAGGCGCCGGAGGGGTCCCCCCGGGCCGGCCGGGGGGAGGCCGGCGGATCAAAAATCCGCCGAGGTGGTGGGGGGGGTCTGGCGCTCACGGGTTTGTTTCGTGATGCAGTCGGCCTCGCTGTGCATGGTGAGGAGGCGCCTCACATTGGCGCAGTATGCGCAGACGTGACGGCGCGTGTCCCCCGCCTCACCGTGGGCCTCCCCGAGGCGGGCCCGATCGCACGAGGCGGGGGCGCGGTTCCAGGCCGGGCAGGGGGCGCCGTGGGTCTCCCTGTCGTAGGTGGCGCGGGCGTCAGCTTGAGGTCGGGGGAGGTGGGCGCCTCGGTGGAGAGGGTCGGGTAGGCGGGCAGGGGCGGCGGTGGCTTGCTCCTCGGGCATGGCCAGGCAGTCTAGCCTCATGAGGTTGAGGGCCACCGGGTCATGCCACCCCTGGGGGAGGGTTCCGTCCGCGATCGCTGTAAACACGGTCTCGGAGTACCGGCGGACGGTTGCCCAGGGGTAAATCAGGTTATCCCGGCAGACTGTGAGGTGGTGGTGGTGGAGTCCCTGGGCGGAGTGGGCGGGGAAGTCGGGGTGGTCGATGAGGGTGAGGAGGGCGAGGGTATATTCGTCCTTCGTCGCCTCCCCCCTCTTCACCGGCTTCCTCTCGGGCCCTCGCTTCACCAGGTCGGAGGGGAAGATGTAGCTGGCCGGGATCCCTTGGCGCCTGGTGCAGTGCCGCGCCTCGGCGGATGCCAGGATGTCCCGGACGGCGTCGGCCGCGGAGGCGGGGCTGTATCGGGTCCGCTCCTCCTGGTGGGGCGGCGAGGTGATGGGGGGGGCTTGGGAGAGGTGGCGGTACCTCTCGTATTCCGGGTGCGCGGCCCCCGGTGGGGTCGCCTGAGGTGGCGGCCGGGGCCGGGCCGTGGTGGTGGCAGGCGCCCGAGGTGTCGGGGCCTCCCCGGTGCCCAGGGAGTCGATCCGGGCGTGGATGTCGGCGGTGGCCTGGCGATGCTCCAGCTGGATGCGCTGGAGAGCCTCCAGGACTAGGGAGATCTCGGAGCCCGAGGCGGGGCCCGAGGTCGCCGCGGGAGATGCCGAGGCGGAGGCCGGCGACTCGTCCCTCCTGGGAGTTGGAGAGGGCCCCGGGGTGCGGGGGGCGGCCCGGGAGCCCTTTCGTCCACGTCCTTTCCCTTGAGGCATGCTGCAGCTGTGGTGGGGCAGAGGTCCGAGGTGGAGAGCCAAATGAAGAAAGGAGAGATCTGGGAGGCGGCAGGAGGGCGAGTGCCTGAGGGAGGCCAGGGGGCGGCCTTATAAGGGGAGAGGGAGGGGCGACAGCAGGTGAGTGTGAAAGCTGCCGGCCCGGGGGAGGGCGACAGGTGGCGAGCAGCGGCGTCGGGTGAGGCGTGAGCGCCGCGCGACGCGGAGGGCGGGGGAGGGGGCGGCGCGCCGCGCCGTCTGCCGAGGTGAGAAAGCAGCGCGACAGCGCGGGGCGGGGGGAGGGTCTCTTCCTCTCCTCGCATCAAACGTAATGCTTCGCATTACGACCAAGTACGATATAAAAACAAGTCAGAACGAGTCGGGGACCTACACCATTGCGCTTCTCTTTTATTCTCCGAACAATATTGCCGACCGCTGTCTTTGTTTACATCTGCCAATATACTCTAGGTGGCGCCAGTCTTCGCCAGTCGTCGCCAGTCGTCGCCTCCCCACCCCTTAACTCTTGCTTTCCCCACTAGGAGACGCCACTGTAGCACCATACTCCTGCTGGTGCACTGTTAGGATTTATATCTTTTATTTTTTTAAATCTTTTTAAATCTTTTTAAATCTGTTATTTTTACAAAAGTTAGCTCGGATGATACGTTCATTTGTGGATTAGCATCGCGTAGTGTTGTGTTGTGTTGTGTCGTGTCAGCGCCGAGTTTTTATCGACAAATTGATTCGGTGATCTTTGAAGCGAAAAACATGCCAAATCAATTTTGCAAACGTAAATGCTGAACGTAGTGTTTATTGTCTGATCGCGCCTAACGCCAATCGCGCCTAATGCCAATCGCCAATCGCCAATCACCAACATTGCAACAAACAACAATCCAACACAAACAACCACAACCACAACCAACCAACAACAGTCGACACAACCAACTAACAAACAACACAACCAACAACCCACCGCACTCAATAACCAACAACCAAACAACAACCAACCAACCGAACAACAACAGCAACAACAACAAATCAACAAACAACCATGACACAACAGTCGACACAACCAACAAACAACGCAACCAAATAACAAACAACACAACCAACCAAACAACTAACACAACAACCACAACAACCACAACAACCAATCCTAAACCAACAAACCAACAACAATCAACAACCACAACAAACAAACAACCACAACCAACAAAACAACACAACCAACTACCAATCAAACAACCACAACCAACCACAACCTACAACAGTCGACACAACCAAATAACCAACAACCAACCAACAAATAACCAACAACAAACAACCAACAAACAAACAACCAACCAAACAACAAACAACCACAACCAACAAACCAACAAAGAACACCACCAACAACCAACCGCAACCAACAACAACAGTCAACACAACCAAATAACAAACAACACAACCAACAACTACAACCAACAACAGTCGACACAACCAACCAAACAACCAAACACACAAACAACAATCAACAACAACCAACTGAACAACCAATCCTATCACACCATTCACCAACAACCGTCAACACAACCAACAACAAACCAACAACAAACAAGAACAATCAACAGACATACACAAACAACACAACCAACAAACACCACAACCAACAACACAACCAACAACACACCCAACAACCGACTAACAACCACAAACAACAACCGACAACAACCAACAAACAAACAACCAACAACAACAACCAACTGAACAACCAATCCTATCACGCCAATCACCAACAACAACAGTCAACACAACAAACAACACCCACCAAGCAACAACAATCAACAACCACAGCACACACACACTCACAAACAACAACCAACAACCAAACAACACAACCAACAACCAACCGCAACCAACAACAGTCAACACAACCAAATAACAATCAACACAACCAGCAACCAAACAACAAACAACCACAACCAACAAACCACACGACCAACAACCAACCGCAACCAACAACAGTCAACACAACCAAATAACAAACAACACAACCAACAACCAACTTCAACCAACAACAGTCAACACAACCAAATAACAAACAACACAATGCAACCAACAACCAACCAAACAACAAACAGCCCCACTGGGGTACAACCAACCACAACCAACAACAGTCGACACAACCAACCAAACAACAAACACCACAACCAACCAACAACCAACCACAACCAACAACCAACAACAGTCGACACAACCAACCAAACAACAAACAACACAACAACCACAACAACCTAAACCAACAGCAAGTACCTAATCATTCCAACAACCGAAGCAACAACCAATCCACAACCAACAACATCTAATCACATTATTCATTTGTGCGTAATGCCATTTGATTCTAAACTAATAGAAATCAATGACTATGTCACTTTCTATTATGTCACTCTAGTGTCAGTGTCTATATCCCCCGCCCTACCAACAACTACGTAGTCGTAGTTTGACAGCCATATGGTTGTTAGGTGGAGTGTTTGTTATCTATTGCATTCGGATTATACTTATGACACCATTTTCGTGCGGTTCTTATGAAGGCTGCGATCATTGGTTGGGTGAGACCAGTAAATTAACCAACGCTTTGTATGTTGTTTCACATTATTCATTTGTGCGTAATGCCATTTGATAGTGTTATATTTCCTTTTTATGATGAGATATTCAAAATTCAAAATTCAAACATTGGAGATTAATTTAGGCATATACTCTCAATGTTTTTCCTCCACCTCCATCTGTTATTTTGCCACTAAACAAACCGACTAAACAAACACATCGGATGTAAACTGCACACAGCCGTTTCATACTTGGTGGTTGTCAAAACAAGCGTTTGTGTGGAGTTAGCCATCCCTACTGCTGTCCCTACGTATGTATTTATGTCAGTATCTATAATGTCAGATCGCGCCGATTTTGAGTATGCAGGTATTGTAGGTATAGCAATACCTCAGGGAGTTTGACGCCCCTGCCTTGCAGAGTTGTAAACCACTGCCTTGTGGTACAGGTTCTTGACAGAACCGAACCGAAGGCTAAGGGAGCAAACCCTAAACAGAAAACCATGTCACTGTGGCAGCATAAAAGCTTTCATGAAATGTACAACCGCACAGATAAATGCAGAGCGGCAGTCAAGTAATGAAAGCAGTCTTTGTCGCTTCGCGACCGACAGCATGATGATGATGATAATGTCAGATGCTAATTACCACAAAACGAACCTGATGCGTAAATAAAGTATTTAGCTGTATTCGAATGTGACCTACATGCTCTTTACGGAAACGCAATTACCGTCCCCTTATCTTTACTTTCATCGCTTTACCTCAGCTCCTTATCAAAGCAGTCCGAGTTACACTTAAACACTATAATGACGCAAACCTGAAAATATTCATTTTCTGCGACTCTTGATTTATGAAGTCTGTATTTGGTAATGTGCTCCCGACAAACTGATATCCCCACCTACATTTTATTTAACAATATGGACTAGACTAGACTACATTATCTCTCAAATAGTATGTTGTTGTAATTTCTGTTAACCGATTAATATCCGGTACAACGCGTACCACGGCAAGACCTTGGTCGATGGTGTCGGTGGGGGTGAGGGTTGTTTTATTTATGGACGGCAGAATAACGTGAGAAACTGTGTAATTCTTATCTGACCCGATTTGCTTGATCACATTTCTTTCCTAATCGAGCCCTGTTTTCCGAGTACACCTGATAGCGTAGAATTAACTTTTTAGTGCTAAAGATAAGCTATCTCAATGCATACTAAATCGATTACCAGTAAAGAATATATATAATACCCCTATTAACATAAATGCAAAATAACTACTGATACTGCATGTAAGTACCTGAATCCATCAGTATCTCATCATAATCATTAGTTAAAAATGTAGCTTAAGTTTACTCATTTGCTATTGTCATCACTTGTTCATTCACATCATGGAGACCAGCTTTCTGTCTGTAAGGAATTTGTATGCATTTATTGTATCACCTCAATTTATTGTAAACATACCTTGCAGAGAGTTAAAATAAAAGAATTGATTGAATTGAATATGCGCAACGATTCTCCTTTAGTAGCATTCGTCCAAATAAAACATAAACTATATTTAACGCGCAGTGCATTTAACGCGCAGTGCAAAACATTAGCTTCAATAATTTGAATGTTGTATGGCGAAGTGCCTAATTAAACTTTGGATTTGACAGAGTTGCTCCAAATTTCTAGATAATTAATCTAAATCAAAGTATATTTGTTCAGATTATATCAGATTATATCAGCCCGGCACAGCTCGCCGGTCCCCGGACCCCCCCCCCCACACACACACACCCTCCCCCCTCGAATTAAATGCGCCGGTGCCCGGCTTGCCCGGTGTGGCAATTGAGACCGTCCGCCATTACGCCGAGGAACGGCAACACTAAAATGCATTTTCCATGGACTTGAGCATTCTCCCTACCGAAAAGTGACAAATCTCTAAAGCCTCAGCATCTCGAAACAAATCGGTATTTGAAAACATCCGTACCCAAAACATTCTATTCAATTTATAAGGTTACTGATGATGCGCACCGAAAAATTTATTGAACGGCGGAAACTGCGACACCGGGCGTTTCGCCGGTTGGTCGTTATGCAATAATCTTTTATTGTTAATTTAGGTCATCCCACCAGGACAGCGTGGCTGACGGGCTTCTGATTGGTCGATTTGAAATGAAGTGGTCCTTTGTTTAACAGGACTGATATATATCTTGTGGGGCACTAGACACGATTTAGTGCTGCCTCTGTCGCCATCGCAATCACAATGCGTCGTATTAACAACATTGGTTGGAGATCGAATCCCCGACCAACCCAACTAGTGCGCCATACACGGATTGTCCATGGGAGGGAAACCAGTTACTATCGTCGTGAACCTATTCGTACTAGGGGCACAATTGCAGAGAGAATCGTTCAAGCCCAAGCTCAAGCCCGTGCTCAAGCTCAAGCCCGAATTCTAGCTCCACTTGAGCCTCCAGCTCCAGCTCCAGCTCCAGCTCCAGCTGAAGCGGAACCTGTACCAGCTGAAGCGGAACCTGAAGCGGAACCTGCACCTCCACCTGCACCTGCACCTCCACCTGCACCTGCACCTGAACCTGAACCTGAACCTGAACCTGAACCTGAACCTGAACCCCAACGTGAACCTCAATGTCAACCACAAGTCCAACTGATTGATGAAGGTATTTACTTTTATACACGCATGTTATGTTTCGAAATTGTCAATGCTATGTCTAGCTAGTATGTGTGAATACTGCCGATCACCGTGAATGTGTTCGGCAAGGATGATAACGCTAGCTTTGTAGTATGTGTTACGTTTCAGGTCGCCAAAAGGATGGATTTCTAGCTACAATTTAAGTCTTGGTTGCATGCCCTAGAGCACATATTTATCCACGTCCTCATTTTTTTACTGTTTCAATTTGACCAGTATTAGTTTCAAAAGTTTAAGATTGGCCAAGGCCAGTGACAATGCATTGAGTTTGCCGTTACGCGCAGTGCAAAACGTCAATTTTTTATTGAAAATGTGTACCAAGCGGTTTGTCTCATGTGTGGTGGGTGTGGTTTTAAGATTTTGCACGGCCATTGACAATGCATTGATTTTCCGGGTACGCGCAGTTCAAAACGTTTATTTTATTAAAAATGGCACAACCCTAACCTTATGAATGTAATATAATCTAATCGTTGGATCTGTTATCTATATCTGTATCAAGCGGTTTGTCTCTAGGTGTTGTGGTTTTAGCGATTTTTCACATTTTCTGTATGAAGATTGGCCAAGGCCTTTGACAATGCATTGAGTTTGCCATTACGCGCAGTGCAAAACGTTTATTTAATTAAAAATTATTCGTTGAATATGTTTTCTATATGTGTACCAAGCGGTTTGTCTCTTAAGTGGTGTGGTTTGAAGATTGGGCACGGCCATCCATTGACAATGCATTTCCCGGTAAGTGCAGTGCAAAACGTTTATTATAAATATCAAATAATCGATTAATTGAATATGTTTTTTATATGTGTATATTCAAAAGTGCTTTGTAACCAAACTGTTGTAGCTGATATCCCGCCATTTTCATCGCGCACAATAACGCCAAATCTGGTGTTTAGCTCTGTTCAAATAATGTTAAAGTTGCACAGTCCGATGGTCTTGAGTTTGAGTGACATGGCTACCTTTTGAGATATTTGAAATTCAAAATGTGAAAATAATTCCGGCAAGCACGCCAAAACTCTGATACCACAGGCTTCTGCAGTAGTGTCAGAGCCATAGCCAGAGTACTCAATGCATTGTCAATGGCAGTGAGCAATCTCCATACAGAAAAAGTAAAATATTGATAAAACCACCCCACTTAGGCACAACCCGCTTTAACAAAAAGAGTATATTAGATTTATACGGTTAGGGTTTTGGATTTCTATTAATTTTGAATAAAACTGACATTTTTCAATGCGCGTATCAGCAAACTCAATCGCCGTACGCCTTTGCTTTGCTCCACTGGCCGTTTTCAGCGCATGCGCAGTCGGAACCGTGATGTAGTCTATTAAATCGCAGAGTTGTCATGTTTTATACAATCGAAATCTGTTTGATGAGTTTCAATCAATGACTAGGTATATTAGGTATATTATAATTTACTCATACCATTGAAAAGAGCCAAACCAATGCTTTTAAATGATCGAACGATCATTGTCGATCACAAAAGCGTACCAGAGTGTAACTGAGCAATGTTAATGTATGAAGTGGCGTGGTGGTAAGTGAAGTATATGTGTGTAATATTGTTGATTTCGGTGTATGAGCAAATGAGCGTACCAGTATGCTGTGAAGTGAGCAATAGTTATTTATATGTATTATTTGTATATAGTGTGTGTGATTATGAATACCAATGAACTACCAATGAACTTATTAAATTTTTTGTGTAATATTGTTGATTTCGGTGTATGTTAGCAGTAGACGGTGAGCATTAGATGGTCTAACTCAGGTTGTGTTTTAAACCTTCTACTGCTCACTGTCTAATGCTCACCTTCTACTGCTTGTCGAGCAAAAAAGCGTACCAGAGCGTAAGTGAGCAATGTTAATGTATGAAGTGGCGTGTTAATCACAGTGTGGTAATGAGCAATAGTGTCTGAATAACAATGAAATACCAATGAACTTATGAAATTATGTGTGTAATATTGTTGATTTTGGTGTATGTTAGCAGTAGACGGTGAGCATTAGATGTTGAGCAGTTGATGGTCTAACTCCTGGCTGGTTGTGTTTTAAAGCTTCTACTGCTCACTGTCTAATGCTCACCTTCTACTGCTTGTCGAGCAAATCACTGTACCATTATGATGTTTATTGTTAGCAGTAGACGGTGAGCATTAGATGTTGAGCAGTAGATGGTCTAACTACTGGCTGGTTGTGTTTTAAACCTTCTACTGCTCACTGTCTAATGCTCACCTTCTACTGCTTGTCGAGCAAATCACTGTACCAGTATGCTGTGAAGTGAGGTCTAACTGAGCAATTTCTATATGGAGTGAACGATGAACTTATTTAGTTATTTATATGTATTATTTGTATATAGTGTGTGATTATGAATACCAATGAAATACCAATGAACTTATGAAATTATGTGTGTAATATTGTTGATTTCGGTGTATGTTAGCAGTAGACGGTGAGCATTAGATGTTGAGCAGTAGATGGTCTAACTCAGGTTGCGTCTTAAACCTTCTACTGCTCACTGTCTAATGCTCACCTTCTACTGCTTGTCGAGCAAAAAAGCGTACCAGAGCGTAAGTGAGCAAGGTTAAGGTATGAAGTGGCGTGTTAATCACAGTGTGGTAATGAGCACTAGTGTCTTAATAACAATGAAATACCAATGAACTTATGAAATTATGAAATTATGTGTGTAATATTGTTGATTTCGGTGTATGTTAGCAGTAGACGGTGAGCATTAGATGTTGAGCAGTAGATGGTCTAACTCAGGTTGCGTCTTAAACCTTCTACTGCTCACTGTCTAATGCTCACCTTCTACTGCTTGTCAAGCAAAAAAGCGTACCAGAGCGTAAGTGAGCAATGTTAATGTATGAAGTGGCGTGCTAATCACAGTGTGGCAATGAGCAATAGTGTCTGAATAACAATGAAATACCAATGAACTTATGAAATTATGAAATTATGTGTGTAATATTGTTGATTTCGGTGTATGTTAGCAGTAGACGGTGAGCATTAGATGTTGAGCAGTAGATGGTCTAACTCCTGGCTGGTTGTGTTTTAAACCTTCTACTGCTCACTGTCTAATGCTCACCTTCTACTGCTTGTCGAGCAAATCACTGTACCATTATGATGTTTATTGTTAGCAGTTGACGGTGAGCATTAGATGTTGAGCAGTAGATGGTCTAACTCCTCGCTGGTTGTGTTTTAAACCTTCTACTGCTCACTGTCTAATGCTCACCTTCTACTGCTTGTCGAGCAAATCACTGTACCAGTATGCTGTGAAGTGAGGTCTAACTGAGCAATTTCTATATGGAGTGAACGATGAACTTATTTAGTTATTTATATGTATTATTTGTATATAGTGTGTGATTATGAATACCAATGAAATACCAATGAACTTATGAAATTATGTGTGTAATATTGTTGATTTCGGTGTATGTTAGCAGTAGACAGTGAGCATTAGATGTTGAGCAGTAGATGGTCTAACTCAGGTTGCGTCTTAAACCTTCTACTGCTCACTGTCTAATGCTCACCTTCTACTGCTTGTCGAGCAAAAAAGCGTACCAGAGCATAAGTGAGCAAGGTTAAGGTATGAAGTGGCGTGTTAATCACAGTGTGGTAATGAGCAATAGTGTCTTAATAACAATGAAATACCAATGAACTTATGAAATTATGAAATTATGTGTGTAATAGTGTTGATTTCGGTGTATGTTAGCAGTAGACGGTGAGCATTAGATGTTGAGCAGTAGATGGTCTAACTCAGGTTGCGTCTTAAACCTTCTACTGCTCACTGCCTAATGCTCACCTGCTACTGCTTGTCGAGCAAAAAAGCATACCAGAGCGTAAGTGAGCAATGTTAATGTATGAAGTGGCGTGTTAATCACAGTGTGGAAATGAGCAATAGTGTCTGAATAACAATGAAATACCAATGAACTTATGAAATTATGAAATTATGTGTGTAATATTGTTGATTTCGGTGTATGTTAGCAGTAGACGGTGAGCATTAGATGTTGAGCAGTAGATGGTCTAACTCCTGGCTGGTTGTGTTTTAAACCTTCTACTGCTCACTGTCTAATGCTCACCTTCTACTGCTTGTCGAGCAAATCACTGTACCATTATGATGTTTATTGTTAGCAGTAGACGGTGAGCATTAGATGTTGAGCAGTAGATGGTCTAACTCATCGTGCGTTTTAAACCTTCTACTGCTCACCGTCTAATGCTCACCTTCTACTGCTTGTGTGTAAATATGTGTATATATCAATTAAGTATGAATTACTGAGCAGTAGATGTATATAGTGTGTGTTTGTTGATTTCGGTGTATGTTTATTGTTAGCAGTAGACGGTGAGCATTAGATGTTGAGCAGTAGATGGTCTAACTCATGGTGCATTTTAAACCTTCTACTGCTCACCGTCTAATGCTCACCTTCTACTGCTTGTGTGTAAATATGTGTATATATCAATTAAGTATCAATTCTAAATTACAGAGGTGTGTATATGAATTCTAAATTACAGATGTGTATATATGAATTAAATATATATTTCGGTGAGCAAAAGCCTTCTGTACCAAATCTCGGTGATATCTGTGCACAAGAGACTGAGCAAAAGGCGACAGGTATTTTGTGTGTAAATATGTGTATATATGAATTATATGTGTATATATGAATTCTAAATTACAGATGTGCATATATGAATTAAATATATATTTTGTTGAGCAAAAGCCTTCTGTACCAAATCTCTATGTATCCAAGAACTATTCTAAATAAACAAATAATTGTATACTATATTTTGCTCTCGGAGTGTATTTCGTAGTTGCCCATATGGAATTATATAAACACGTTTCTACTCCCCACCCCTTCTGTACCTCCTGTATATTTCGGTGAGCAAAACCCTTCTGTACAAAATCTCTGTGTCCAAGAACTATTCTAAATAAAAAAATAATTGTATACTATAAATATGTATATGAAGTGTATCTATGAACTGTTGTAAATTAAAACATTATTGTATACTAAATTTTGTTCTCGTAGTGTATTTTGTAGTTAACTATTGCACTTATGCAAAAGGGAAGCCAGATTATGTACTAAGCCATGCTCAACATTGTATTATATATTTAGTCATTATTAGAATAACAATAAGTTATATCCCCCGAAGTATTTTGTAGTAAACTATAGCGGGAACCGTAATGTAGTCTAAACGGTTTGTATGTAAGTGTTGTATTTCTGTATGATAGAAAATGCAAACAAAGGAGTAGTGACAGCAAACTTATTTTTTATTGCAATATATATATATTTTACCTCGGTATACAGCCTCAGGCTAGGGCGAAGGACACTGCTATTATTTCATCGATGCATGCACACCAAGTGCATAATACATAGGTTGAACTGGAATTGCATGCAGTTACTATTACGACAAACAGTCAACTTATATTATGCTTCTATTATCGAACAGGTTTTTCATGTGGTTATTATTGCAACTTATATTATGCTTCTATTTCATTTATGCATGCTCACCAAGTGCATAATACATATGTTGAACTGGAATTGCGACAAATTGTAATGAACGGCCAGAAGACCAGTGCTCTGGTGCAAACAAATTGTTATGAACGGCCATAATACATAGGTTGAAATGGAAGTGCATGTAGTTACTATTATGACAAATAGGCAACTTATATTATGCTTCTATTATCAAACAGGTTTTTCATGCGGTTATTATTGCTACTGATATTGTCATTTATGTACCAACAAATTGTAATGAACGGCCGGAAGACCAGTGCTCTGGTGCCAACAAATTGTTATGAACGGCCATAATACATAGGTTGAACTTGAATTGCATGTAGTTACTATTACGACAAATAGGCAACTTATATTATGCTTCTATTATCGAACAGGTTTGTCATGTGGTTATTATTGCAACTGATATTGTCATTTATGTGCTGACAAAACACATTATTCGCTGAATAAAATACATTCAGTCAACCAAAAAAAATATATACAAAATTATTCAATATATAGATATTATTTACATTTAATGTACAAAATAATGTACAAATATATAGATAAATACAATTTTTTACATTAAAAGTACAAATAATGTACAAATAATTATATATATTACATATATTACAAATAATGTACAAATATATAGATATATACAATATAGATATTATTTAGATTTAATGTACAAAAAATAGATATATAAATTGCAATTATATTCAGGGGGGAGCACCGCGCTTCTCCCCCTTACTGCTTCCCATGAAGTCTCGCAGCGATGACTGCTTGAATGCCTTTCTCGGTGGCGAAGGAGATGCACAATCCTCAGCTGTGCTCATAGCCAACGAGGAGGAAGGTTGACTACAACCAAGTAGCACGCCATCCTCATTCTCGATGACTATGGGCACAACAGCCATTTCCCAACACGTAATTGTGGGAGATACCTGGACAGGTCGGTGGGGACTCTCAGCACAGGTATCAAAAGGAGCACTCACAGGGGCCTTCACGATCCGAATGTCAGCCGCCATGATGGCGAGGAAGTACTCCTTTCGTAGGGCATTCAGGTTGACAATTGGACCAGGAAGACCCACTATGACTGCCCCTAATTTAGCAAGGGCCTCTGGTAGGACCCTTCCAACATTGAAGCCTGCGGGACGTCGACCAAGAAAGGCTTCTGAAAACAAACAAAAATATCCTATATAATAACTATTGCCCAATAACATAAGTAAAATGCAATGGACAATTTCTTTTTAGATTTACCGGGAATTAATAAAAAAATAAATTGTGATGTAGAATATTATAATTTTGGGAATGGATTTTGTAATGGTGATATCAAAATAGGACAGGCATTTATACTCATAAAAATTATCAAGTGTTCGATCGTACCCATAGCATCCTGCAGTTTCGTAAGATAGGTAGCGCGCATCCTATCCTCGGCGCTCGTCAGGTGACCGGGGGCAGCAGCAGGGGCGGCAGCAGCAGGGGCGGCAGCAGGAGGGGAAGCGGCAGCAGCAGGGGCAGCCGGGACGTCCTCTGCCTGCTCCGGGTTCCTTACTAAGGGTTAGATTTTCACAAACAAGTCATAAGTCATGTGTGTGTGGGCGTGGGCGTGTACCTCATACCTCTTAATTTCTCATATTGACAAGTGGCAATTTGTGTTTTTTGCCATTTTGAATGGCCAATATCTTGAGAAATAATTATATCATGACTCTGGAAAAAAATAGCCTTGATATATGCATATAGATAACACAGAGTCCGGAAAGACAAGTTCATCTGGCCATTATATTTTGAATTATTGATATCTGAAATGTGGGTTTCATGCAAATTGCCAAAATAGCTGTTTTTTGGATCATTTTTGTCCATATTAAAAAGCCTACAACTTTTTAAGTAATCATCCGATCTTAATGAACTTTGTGTCATTTTACTTCTCCTGGTAAGAGCTATGGAACTATATCAAAATATGGTACTTTCTATTGAGTTGCAAAAATGAGTTGGGATACCTATTGTAAGTCCTTAGTGATAGAGTGTGGGTAGGGGGAAAAACAGAGAATTGGCATTCAGCTAAAACTTACCATCGTGACAATCAAACCCTTCCCGGAAGAGCGCCCAGTTTTTTTTATAAAACTGCGGGGCAGTGCCGGAGCAGATCTCCATGGTGCCCCGCGGAGATTTAAGGAATAGCAGCATATCGACCTCACCGTCTGCGGTCTGCGTTGAGGTCGCACAGAAGGTTGGCCTGGATCAATACCGCAAATAATGTAGGTTCTTTTAACAAGGCTAGATAAATAAAGCGATATAAATTTAGATAGAATAGTAAATGGGTCAACTTTAGGTATATATAACAGACACCCTGACAAATTGACATATAAAACAATGCTGACAGAATAGTATCTGGGTCAACATTAGGTACATATAACAGCCCCAAGGAAGATAATGAATTACTATGGTATACTAATATTCCGGCTTGCAGAGACGGTGTGAAGACATTTTACATTCGGTAGATGTAACAGACACAAGGAATATTAGGGAATATTATCGTAGACTAATATACCTCCTTGCACAGACGGTGATAACAGGCATTCACCATGGCAACTCGCTCCTCACGGGTCATTGCTTCCGGACCCATCTGAGCGAGCTGCCGGGCATCGTCGCTGAAGGTGGTCCGCTCAGCGGGGAGAAGCGCTCTCCACCCAGCCAGCCAAGCAGTCTGCTTTTCGGCGAAGGTGCCGGGGGCTGAAATATTTACGAATTACATTCTATTAATGTTTGTTTGTATCTGTTTTAAGTCCATGTCTACATGTAACAATATTCCAGTGTCTACCAAGTGTGTAAGGCATATCATATCAATGACAACATAACTTGACTAGTTAGAAAAACAATCGACTAAATATCGAAATACTTTGTAACGCTAAACCATTAAAATCATGCCAGGACATTACCCGTCAGTACCGTGGCGTGTAACTTGTTACGCAACTATTATTCGAGCAGAGTGTAGGTTAGTCTTTTGTGAAAGAGTATAAAGACGGTGCTGTCAACCGATTTTTTGATTGACAAACCTACATTGCCATATAATAGTTTCAGATAATTACAGCTAAAAAAATATATTTCGGCCAACGTTGATATGGAATCTATAGAATTTACCGGACTGGGTGGAGCGCTTGTAGAGGTCGAACCCCGTTGTGCGCTTCGCCTGCTGCACGGAAACGCGCACCTTTTGGCGAAGGCTGTCGGGGTCCGCGACGGCAGAAGCGGCTGGAGCGCACCGCTCCTGCGCATTTCGGCGCATATTGCTGATGCGCACCTAAAGGGAATGCGAAATGCGAAAATGGGCGAAATAGGTTTGAGAGATGTATTTGGTTCAGAGGATTGTGCACGGGAAAATAAAGTCTTATCTATTTAACAACCCTTTAGATTTATAATCATTTAGATTTAAAATACACATTTGGTTGGATGAGTATAACCGGAAACAGGCTCAGATCACATTCCAGCGCTCCTGGTAGGTGGGGGCCACTGGGGGTCGGGTCACTTACTAGTTACATAACTAATTTCTGAAGGGGGGTAAGATGATTAATTGATTCTAACCTTCACTGCTCGCAACGACATGTTGGCAGCCTCGGCAGCCCGCAGCAGTTCCGGCTCGAAGGGCTTGGAGGTGCTCACAAGCCCCTCGTCGTAAAACTGCTGCAGGATAGCCTGCTGCTCAGCTGTGGTGGAAACCACTGTCTGCAAAACCAAAATCAAACAAACCTAAATAATGATTATTAAACCTACAGATTGAACCTAAAGATTTAGACATAAGCCGTGTTCACACCCACAACCTACTGGAGGTGAACTAGATGAGGCGACTCAACCCTAATCCGCCTCAGCATCGGGTTCAGTCACAGAAATACACAGACATGCACACACCCAACATACACAGACACACAGACACATACACCCGACCTGACTTTACAGAGAGAGAGACACACACACAGACACATAGACAGCCGCACACAGACAGAGGCAGACACACACATACATGCTCACACATACATACACACACATACATACACAGACAGACATACACATACAGACAGACACACACATACATACATACATACACAGACATGCAAAAATCGTGGAAATATCATGAAAGGTCACACCCATTCCCTTTGTTTCAGTCTAATTACAGGACAAAAAAAACATGCAATTTAAAATAAATAAAAAATCATAACTTTCTTAATAATAGACCAATATGCATGATCTTTGTGTTATTTAAAAGCATTTGTTTGGCTCTTTACAATGGTATGATTATCATTTCTATATGGTAAATTTAATGGGCCTATGGCACTAATCCGTTCCACATCACGTGGTCACTGCGAGCTGACCATCTGGGTCATAGCCACAGGACTTTTGACAAAAATTCAAAGGCCATCGGACCATGCAACTCTAAAGGGCGGTTCAACGCTCTTTCCAGTGCTGCCTTTTGTTTTATTATTGAAGCCATGAAGGGGTTTGAAGTTGTTTGAATTTGTTTGGCACATATTACATATCTACCATACAAAATTTGACGGTCAAATACAGAATCCTACAACACAAAAACCGGATATATGTCAAATACTCACATGTTTCGATTCGGGGGCACCATGACAAGACATGGTTGGAGATTTTCGTTGGAGATTTCGTAGTGATAGGTGAGGTGTGTGAGGTGCGCGAGTGTGAGAGTGTGTGAGTAGATTTGAGCTGGTGGGTGTGCGAGCAGTGCGGTGAGGCGAGGCATGGTCAAGAGGTCAAGAGGTCAAGAGGTCAAGCGGTCAGACACCTAGTGGTAACGAAATGAAGTATGTTTCACGCAGGTGGTGCCATCGGGCGTGAAGATTTGCAACTAGAAAAGAAGACGACCGTCTGACCTCTGTTGTCTGGTGCTGCCACCTGGAGATATTAGGTTAGAACCCTGAAGATCAATGATGGCACCACCTAGTGCCTATGGCGGGAAGCAGATGTACAGCCGCAAACAAACCTTAAGGTAAACCATGGTTGTTACTGCATAACTACATCCAGTAGAAGAAAAGTCGATGCAGTAGAAGAAAAGTCTATTCCTTGATTTCCACACAGCAAAAATAAATTCGGGATTTTGTTGCGTCCTATATAAATGTTGTATTGTCACAACTCTATCAATGCGTTCGAAGGTTATCGTCGGTAGCGTAAGGCAACGTGGTGAACTATAGAAATAATTAAATAAATAAATACATAAATAAATGCATAAATTAATAAATGCCGGTAACTACTGTTGTCACTCTCCTGCAATGACACCTATGCAGCCTCTGCCAATCGGTCCCGCCTCTTTTGATAGCTTTGGACGAATGTGGGGGTTTATGTAGACTCAGTCTTTTCATATGTCAGGCTTTGGACAAACATGGGGCTTTATGTAGGCTCAGTCTTTACATAGGTCAACCTTGGACGAACGTGGGGGTCCGGCCCCTCCTGACAAGAACAACAGATATTCACGGAAAAACGGCACAGAATGCCCTTAGGCCGAGTGAGCCACATAAAAATAAGTTTCATACGGTCAACTGAGTCGTACGCGAAAAAGGCAGCGAGTCACTCGTTGCCCATTCTTAGGGAGACTCAGAAGGGGGTATGACTGCGGGTTGGGTGCACACATGGGCATTTAAGGGGTAGGTGAGGGGTGGGCATTAACCCACACATGGGTGTTAATCCAAAAGAATGCAGTGTATATATGTATATATATATATATATATATATATATATTTATATATAGGCTCACATACATATATATTTATATATATATATATATTTATTTGTATATATATATATTTATATATGTAAGAATAGCACTAGAGCCAGAGTGGTGGGTACAATATTTATTAGGAATAACATCAAATGCACCTGGCTGGACTCAAATGCCCTACCGATAGAAGAACAAAGTGAATAAGTAGGTAAAAGGAATAAAGGTAACGTAAAAGAGAAAAGTACAAATAAAAATAATAAGTAGAAAAAAGAATAAACAATTTTGTTGACCAGAGGGAGACCTATAGCGACTGGCTGAAGGGAGGCTATAGCCCAAGGCATATATGTAAAGCACCCGGCGGCGGGGTGGTGAACTAAGCTAGTTCCGACCCACGCCGTGCGTATTTGCTTACATCTGTATATGTGTTGTATATACGTAGGTGTAAGAATAGCACTAGAGCCTGAGTGGTGGGTACAATATTTATTAGGAATAACATCAAATGCACCTGGCTGGGCTCAAATGCCATAGTCGCAGACACACCCAGACAGAAAATGCCATAGTCGCAGACACACCCCGACAGAGAAGGAAGTTACTAGATAGCATCAAAGATATGTGCGCAGCACAACCGCCGGGAGCTGTCAGCCTGACTAATGCGGTCCCTACTGGCCTGATCACGCCATCTGCTAAGGGCATCACAAGTTGTATTATCATTAGTGTTTATATAGACAGATTTATCGTCGAAGTTATAACAAACAGATACCAAGAAAATCTCCTTAACCCATTTCATAATCTGTTTATTAACACAGCGGCCAGTGGCCAGCGCTGCTCGCACTGTGTTGTTGTCAGTGACAAAGACGCCGCGCGTATCCTGCCAACGATGGCCCCACCTGAGGGCAGCGGCGACCACCGCCCACATCTCTTGTCATGCGTGTCAGAGTGGACTCCTCCGGAGTCGGCATAATGGTGTCCGACCTCGGACTCAAGGGCACCCTCACCGGCGCCGAAGGAGCCGACGAGCCAGTCGTCCGAGTCGGTCGCCCCAAAACCCCAATCAGGCATCACTGTACACAGAGACGGCAACAGCGTGAGAGCCGAGGAGCTTAGCGTAGCCATTGAAGGTTTCGACATAGTCGAGCCACCAGCAGAGCTCGGACTTGAACTCATCATACAGTCTGAACTTATGGTACGGCTTCTTCAGCTGCCGAATAGCGTCGTAGATCCTCGTGGAGAAGGAGCGACCCCCGCGGACGACTGTTGCACAGTGGGCAAGACGACCGCCCAACCTTTCGAGGTCCTTCCGAGACGCCTTGCATTTGCCTAGAAAGAGGGAGTGTTGCATCTTCAATTCACGAAGCTTGTCAGGTGGGAGTCTAAGCTGAAGGCGGACACTATCAATTTCGATGCCCAAGAAACGGGCGCACTGTGCTGGCGCTAGAAATTTAGGGTAACTTAAATAGAAACCGATTCTGCGCAAAATAGTGGCGATTGTTAATTGGCTCACTAGGCAGTCATTGAAGGAACAACCAATTACAGCAAAGTCATCTAAGTAGTTGACTGCTCTATTGACACCCTCTCTCTTGGCACAACGTATAACAAAATCCGAGATATGATTAAAGATAAAGTGGCTCGAAGAGAGGCCCATGCATAGGCGATTATCAAAGAAAACCTTGGGACCTTTGCCCCCTCCGAAGTCCCAGCATATAGCTTGGCGTGGGCGGTCGGAAGGGTGTATGCTAACGGCTCGGTAGGCATCCTTGATGTCTATTGTGGCGATAAAGTCATTGTGCTCAAGCCGGGCAACCAAATCGTCAATGCCCTGGTACGAGAAAGTCTGGGCGACATTATTGACGTAGTTATTAACAGACCTGATCGCCGGCCTGCTACAATCAGTTATCGTGCGCAGGCCCTCACCACTCGCCTTAGCAACTGCAAATATATTATGGCTGCAGATGGGAGCGGCATCAGCGCGGGAAATATATCCGCAGCTTAGCTCTTCACGGAGTTTCTTATCAATAAAAACCTTTTCTGCATTAACTCGAGGAATTTAAGCTGCGGCCTGATAGCTAGCAGGGCAACTGGGATTTATAATTTTGAAGCCGAAAAGACAGCCGTATATAATGAATTCCCAATCATGATCGACCTCACCTCTGAGGAAGCATTCGCAAAAGGCGCGGCATGGTTTTAGCTGTGCCCTGGTTGGGCCTATGTAATGTATGCATGTACAACTTGCATTGACACATGAGATGGTTACTACAAATGTAATTGGTTCACAGGAATGGTTGTTTACATCAGTAGCAGTTACATGGAAAGTACCCTCCACCATAACAATAGAAAACCAGTTGCTGGCAATTACGGGGCATTGTGGCATGTCACACATATCTGAGCCATGGTTTAAGACGTCTGCATGCAGAGTGTCCACGGTGGTGGGGCAGTCTGGGACACAAACGTCACCGGTGTAGTCAATAGAATGACTGCAAAGGTCCTTCTGGCCAACAATATTATGATTGTATACACAATGGGCTGTTCAAACTGCTGGACCAACATTTCCAACGCTAGTTCCCCTGGTCAGGGGATGGCAATCACCGCTTTCCCTACACACACCAGGGTCGCCACACAAATCACCTGGACACACATAGTCTGAGGTTTGGGGGGGCACGGAGGTCGGCCGGGGGAGCCGGAGTCGAGCAGGCAGCACAATTTACCTTGCCGCAAGGATCTGGCTTCACAATAGCATAGTGATCCCCCGGACACAGTACCGGGACACGTCTCGCCGACTCGCCGACAGACCTCTATTCTTTAGGGCACTTGGTCCTAATGTGCCTTTGCTGCCACAGCGGGAGCACCAGTGTCCATAGTTACATGTGCGGTCGTCCCTACTATATCCGTGGTCCTTATTGAAAGAAAAACAGGGTTTCTTCCCATCCTTGGCATAAAGTCGCCCGGTACGACTGGAGCTCCCCTTAGCTGCAGGTGTGCCTCCCCCCCCACCCCCTGCTTCCGCATGTGCTCAAATGCATAATATTTTAGTGCAACCTCGGGGTTACCTGCGGAGAAGGCCTCGTAGCCATCGAGGACAGCACGCTTCCCGATTGCTCTGTCGTAGTTAACGTGTGCCCTTTCGATGAACGTACCTGACTTTGCCTTCCCTGCAATATATCCCAGATGTTTTAGGATGCGGAGAAGCTTCTCACCGTCCGTTTCTTTCGAGGCGACCACCCAGTTAACGATAGCCTCAATAAGTTTGAAAGGGGTCAGCTTTTTCAGGTCCTTTCCGTCCTCAACATGATGACGTAAAGACCACTTACTCCTTGCTTTCCTTTCACGGCTGACAGACCGGTCATCCGACAATGACAAACTCCTCGGTGGCGATAGCGGCGTCTCCTCCGTCTCGGCAAAGACGAGCGTCATCGGGTGCTCCTTCTCCAGGAATCGTTGCTGCTTGTGCTGCGCCGCGATGTCCGGTCCGCCGATCCATCCTTCCGTTTTCGTGAACAGTGTCAGGAGGTTAGCTCCAGCACATCCTCTTCAAGTTCACGCTCGATCTTCTCCAACTCCGCTAGGTGTTTGCGCCGTTTCAGTGCCTTGATCCGGTCGGATATTTCCTTTGCGCCGTTATTTCCTTTGCACCGTTTATATACAACAGCATGTGATGGAGCCAGATTGATTGATTGATTGGTGGTTGCTTTCGCCGTGTCGGCAGCATCGGCCATATCCACAGCCAGATAATCTCAACCTTCACATCTATTTTTCGCAAAGAAATTTGTGCACATACACACAGTATTGGGGTCTTGGTCTGCCCTGGTGAAGAGAACATGCTGGCTGTTTAGGTTTTTTGTCCATATTAAAAAAAATATTTCAACTGTGTTCACCAATTAAAAACAGATTTTGGGCTAATGCATAGATTCAACAGGAAAACTGTTTAATGTAACGGTCAGTTTTATTTCCACATGGTCATTGTTTGTATCTGTTGATTGGATATTTTACACACCACTCTTGGATTTAATCCAGTCACGGAAGAAAGCAATTCGTGTGTATCCTGCAGCCAGATGAGTTTTGCATCCAGTAGGTCCCCATGAGGTGGTTCCGACCAGCTCATACCGACCTCCAACCATGCACACCAGGGGGCCGCCACTGTCACCCTGTAATTAAGCAAATAACAAAGGTGTACTCAGAGCTTCAACAATAACATAGATAATATTTACATATCAGAGAATGGAGCATTAGAGATTTGTTTAATATCTATATTCTTATTATATTAGCTAATAAATATTATGGTAGAGGAATTTAATACCAAGTTGCAAAACATTAGTATGCCACATAAAGGATAGGGGTCTAAGCTATTTATCAACTGTAATATTTCATGTATTACGATTTTAGAGGCCAATTACAAATTGAAAACAGATTTAAAGCTGCACCTATCAATTGCAGTCATATTATATATTGTTATTGCACTTAAGTGGTCAAATATGAAATACTTTCTTCGATGACAAATGGTAGTAATTACATTGCATGAAGTCCTCCTGTTGACCGTGTCTCCAATGCAGACATGTCCATCATTGATGGTATTTCCCCAGTCAACTCTACATCTTGCCTGGCTGTAGACATTGATGTTGGCCTCTTGGAGAGTTACCGGCAAGATTCCACTCTCTAGGTACAGCAGTTGGAATGTATACAAAAAGCAGTGCATGTTGAAAATAGAGGCTATTGGTGTATATTTTATCAAGTTGAATGTCTTTAAATGTCACATATTTTAAAATGGTGTCTTATATATATATATATATATATATATATATTATATATATGTATATATATTACATATATATATATAGACAGTTTGGGCCAGTGTCGTGAAAAACAAATATGAATTGGACTTTCACAATAGTTTTGAGTTTGATTCAGAAATCACTAGAAGAAGGAAATATTTGTCAGAAAAATTAATACATTTCACATTAAAAGCACATAGGGCCTATCATTGAAATTATTTAGTGGTATTATTTTCAATAACATTTTATATATCCTGATTTTATCACAACCTTTAAACATTGAAAATATTTTCTAAAAGAAAATGTAAGGATAAAAAAGAGACTTAACCCATTAGGTAGGGCCCCTACTTCCTACATATTATAAATTACCCTAACAAAACGTGTTAAAAAGTATCTTTAAAGACAGTGAATAACAGTATATTCAATATACCTGCTGGGAATAGCAGCATGTAGGCCTATGTAATGTTAGCTCTTCATTTATATCCTTTAAGGAATTGCTACTACAAATCTTCATTTACGGATCTTTAATAACCCTAAAATTGGCCTAATTACTAATGGAATCTATAGGACAAGGAGCAAAACAAGAAATTTAAGCAAACAACATCAAATGATTTGCTGTTGTCACCTACTTTTAAATCCTAAATATAGATTGGTAAATGGTGAAGACTAGGTTTATAAGTCAATCTTTACAGCTAAGATGTAGGTTGTTGGTCCTAGAAGTAAAACTAAAATGTGTACATTACATTTACATATGTATTTACATATACAGTAAAACCTCTCTAACCGACCACCTCCACAGATCGACCACTCCCCTATATTGATCCCTTTATTTGGGTCCAAAACGATCGTCCATACAATACCATTGTAATGATAACAAAAAATCCCGAAACTGACCACATCCCTATATGGACCATTTAAAGTCGGTCCCATGGTCGGTTGACTTACAGAGGTTTTACTGTACACACATGTATGTCAAGGCACAAGGATAGTCACACCTGTCAAATGTGGGGTCACTTTACCTCTTTCCATTCCTTGAATTACCAAGCCACCATTGTTTCCTGTTTTCGGACATTATTCATGAAACTTCAAATAGTGTTTCCATAATAAAAACTGTCATCTCGGTGTTTCGGTTACGTTTAATTGTTGAAATAGTCATAATATTCTTTTCGTAATTTTTTTAAAAAGAGTAAGGAATATTATTTTCCAGTTTACTACACGCATTGAAATCATGTGCTAGTAATATGGCTCCTTAATTTTTCAAACAATTTCTTCTTTCATACCAAAAATTCATCAGACCAAATAAATGATGTACACATATATTCATATAAATTTAAGAACATTTACATTCAAATTATGCAAACATAAATTGGATCCTTCCTACCGTCGCGTCCCCATCCAGTGATATAGCAGTTCAGGTTTCCAGAATGTTCGCTTCCCTTTAGCGCAAGAGGAACAGGCTTGATGTTGGCTCCAAATACAGCTGAATCAAACTCGACGAGGGAGATATCATTGGGGAAGGCACCACTTCCTGAGCCATACATCTCATGCTGGTTAAAACATCAATGAGATAATATTAAAATGACGTGAAGCATGATGAAAGTAATACAAGTCCCCTGTTACTTTTAAATGTTTCTAAGCATGAATTCTTATCTTTGTGATTTTATTATATTAAAATTATTCTGGACTTAATAAATATATTGCTGAACTTGCAAACTAGGGTAGTTTTTGTTTATTATTCTAAAAATTAAAGCAGGTTTTCATTTATCACACAACGTTGCATACTGCGCATGTATTAAGGCTTATCTCCTATCAACCCTTATTTAATTAACTATGATGGAATGTGCATTACACTCTTATGCATGTATTTGATCTAAATAGCAGCTGCAGCTATTTGATCCAATTAATTCGATGATTAATTAATTGATTGCTGATGGTTTAACATTATGTTGGCAGCTAGAGATACGTTCATGATGAAAAGCTAGTGATATCTATACTGTCAGTCTTGTTAATTACATTCACATACCTACATTGAAATTTACATGATATTCCGAAATGATCAGATCAGTATCAGATGACAGTAAAAACTCTCTCTGATGCAATTGTGAAGTGGCTAAATTTGTGTCAATTGACTGCAAAATTTAACTCACAAAGCACGAGGTGATTGAGCGCAGTTGTTCTTAGAAACTCTAAAAATTGTTCATGCTTTACATTGGGGAAGAGGTCTTGTATGTTTGTTTGTTTGTTTTGGGGGAGGGGAAACGGGGAGACAGGGAAAGGAATGGCAACACGGACACCAGTGTGACATTGATCTGCTTTGGCCTAGCCTGGTTGATTTAAATGTGCACAGAGGTTTATCTTGAAAGTTGTGTAACAATCACTGTTCCTGACAAGTGCTGGTAGTTGGTTCTAGAGTGCTCCCCCCAGAACAACCGGTGACTTTTTCATTTTACTAGTTTTAACATGTGGCACTTTCAGGAGGGTGGCTTGTACTGCATGTGTGACTTGTGTAGGTATGACTATGTAATATGGGTCTTTCGCGCATTGGTACATTAGGCCTAATAGGTGCTTGTCTATGCGAATATTTAGGGCATCTAGTTTAGCTTTATTGTTCATCTCAATGGTATGTAGTGTTTTTCCTTTAAATACTGTCAGCTTGCTCATTTCCTTGGATAGCATATGGCCAGGCACCAAGCACAAGTTGGTGTTGTATCCTGCCATTGCCAAGGCATTTATTTTCAGAATTACTTTTCTCACGATTGGGTGGTCTACTTTATTCGATGAATTGGAAGTATTAATAAGATGTCTATAACTATAGACCACTGATGTCATGTAGAATCAACTGTGCTTACATTGATGACGCGCTTAGCTCCGACAATAAGGCCACCACTGAGTCGGTGATTGGACCCGAATCGGAACTTGTAGGAAGATCTATAAGAGATAAGCAGTGTCTCAACATATTAAACAGCTATATCAAAATTTGAAACAATGTATCTTCTAATTTCCTTAACAACCAATTCACCTTTGCATGTGGAAGCATATTCCGGATATTAGACTGATCTTGCTACATAAGAGAGTAATGCATAATTATTACAATGATAGATTATATTTGGAAGTGCATTTCTTACATTGAAAACCTGTATTTTCTTTTGGAGCATGAGTTGCGATCAATATTTATTTATTTTCCTGCTTGTGAAACTGTCTAGAGCAATTAATTACATTAAGTTACTCCATATAAAATGATCTTCAATCCAATTACTTATTAGTCACCATATGTGCATCTGGTAAGGCTGACTATGCCTTAAAGATTAGCATGTGATAGGTTTTAATGACAGTTACTTACAATGCGCTCTGTGTGCAGTGAGCAGCGCACACACCCCAGTTAGCACTGATGAGAGAAATCCCGCAGCTGTGACTTCCATACCTCAGCAAGGATCCCTACAGGAACAACACAAGATTGGTTATTGTGTGCTGACCTATCAGGCCAGGATTCACATAGACAGGTAGGTGTGGATAGGGTGATTGCATCAGGGAACCTATCCAGTGTAATGGTTAGCATGCTAGTTATGGAATGGCCAGGAGAGTGGGTTTGAATCCTGTTCTCGGTGCAATATTTCCCCTTTTCATCACACCCATGACTTTGGTTACTGTGACCTGGATCCTATGTAAGTTACACACCTTATGGTCATTGAACCTACTCTGTGTATATATGTATGTGCATGGCCTGTATGAATATTTAATTGTAAGCATTAGACAACTTAATTATGCAAGACATATACTTTCAGTGCTAAGTGGAGTAGTCTGCACTGACCTCTCAGGCAACGATCCACATATACAGGTAGGCACGGACAGAGTGATGCAACAGGTAGTATAATATTCAGCAGTCTAGCCCCGGAATAGCATGAAGTGTAGGTGCAAATCTTGCGCTAGGTGCAGTATTTTCCATTTTCATCACTACTACAACATTATTAAATGTTATCTAATATTCAGAGAAAATGTAGTAATATGCAAATATAGTAATTTCTCAATGGTATTCCATTAACAAAGATGAGGCGCAACATTACCATTTCATGAACAAACCAGCTTTGTAAGACCACAATCAATAACCTTAATAATCCTTCAGCGATGAGAAATTGTCGCATATCTTACCTGCCATGGGTACTTGCCGGGTGTTGTGACATCATCCCCGTTGATGATGAATGTGTCCTCAGCAAGGGCAACAGCGCACAGAGCAAGTAGGATGTACAGCTTCATGGTGACTCGTTGTGGCGTGGTGTGATGGCCGAAAAGGTACTGTGAATGCATTGAATAACATGCCTACTTATACGTAATTCCATGGGAAATGTAACACTTGACTATGACTACGCATGAGATAAAATTAGTTAATCAACACAGATAGGTGGAGGAAACCACCACTCACATAATATTCAACTCCTACCTTTTAACATATTTGTTCATGCATAAATAAAATCTGCATTACCCATGCAACTTTGCAATAAAATGTTAATATGTTTTATGATTATTCCTAAAAAAAAAAAATTAAAGGGATAGACTCTTGTTTAAGAGGATTAATTTGTGTCCTTCAGCAAATGTATAATCTATGCTAAATTTGAACCGAAACCTATTAAATTGGCTATATATATGTTGATACATATAGATATCTCATATCAGAAAAGAGATTAAATGTTCTCAATGCAGTTTTTTCTTGACATTAGGTAATGTTGAATGTAAAATTGAACAATTTGCCTACGTACCTAGGTCCTGAAAACATGATGGTGGTGGGTTATGTGTATATCCAATACTGACTTGCACTTTGTCTCCAGCCAACCACTCTCATCTAGATAATGAATTGATAGGCCTGATTCCCAGTGATCGTCAAGGTAGTTCTATTTCATTGCCACAAAATAACTCTAAGTCAGCCAGAGCAGGAGCTAGTGACCTTGAGATCTCCATTTCATTCTAGAAAATTTAAGTGGTAATGTCCCATTGTCTGTGATTCGGCAGAAAGGCACTCCGGCCACCCTGCTGGTGACTGCTGACACTCATCCCTCTGACCAGGATCTCCACCTCTTATTTACAGTTGATTCATACCAAGGCAGGTTTTGCTCGGATTTAGATATATTGTCCATTCACCCCTACTGTGTGTAGGGGTGGGTATTGTATCGTGTCTGAAGCTTGCATTCAAGAAAAATTGGGATGACCTTCAAGCTTAAACAATTGACATCCTTGAAAAAATGCTTGTCATTTTCCAGGGGCCATATGCATGAAGCGTGTTAGTGCTCCTATCCAGGGGATAGCGGCTATCCCTGGTATCCCAAGGATAGCAGCTATTCCTGGGATAGTGGTACAAAAGTGGTATCCTTGTGACCATAACCTGTGTTAGCCTATCCCTGTTCCATAGCAGCGTTAGCGCTATCCCAGTGAGGATTGCTGTGGACTTTACACTGTTTCAAATTATGTTATTATCATAATTATGAGTATGACTATTTGCTGCTAATATCAAATTATGTTATATATGAGCAGGATATTCGCTGCATTAATAAAATGAAAAGAACCACACACACAAACACAGATTTACTGCGCACTGCTAATATCTAATTATGTTAGTTATGAGCATGATATTCACTGATGTTATCAAATTCACCATGAGTGCACACTGTCAAAAGTCAGTACCCATCCTGATATGACCATATATGTTACTTTTTTTAGCATGCAAAACCCCACGACAACACATATCGTCACATGATTTGAACATATAGTCACATGGGCTGCGGGAGTGCAAAATTGATACTTGTCACTTCCTATCCAGGTGCTCAGCATTATTAGGACAGGGCAAGGACTGGTGAGCTAAGTGTCAGGATAATGTGACTGAGTGGGATATCAGGTCATGGTGCTGGTGGCCTGGTCTCCCATTGAGGCAGCACTATAAAGTTGCAATGAGTGCCCACTGTCACAAGTCAGTAGCTGTCTTGATATGACCTTAGATGTTGCCAGGATGTCATCATCATCATCATGCTGTCGGTCGTGATGCGACAAAGACTGCTTTCATTACATTTCATGAAAGCTGCCTGCAAAAGTGTTGAAGTGCTGCTGGCTTTTGCAAGTTACCAGCGCCACTCTCTCGGGGAGCAAATAGAGGTTTCACACCGGCAAGAACATGTCAAGACAGGCGCAAAACTATTTGTCCCTGCAGTGGCTGGTCGGGAGATGTTGGGAGTTCCATACATCAACCGCCCTTAATGCTGCCACAGTGACATGGTTTTCTGTTTAGGGTTTGCTCCCTTAGCCTTCGGTTCTGTCAAGAACCTGTACCACAAGGCAGTGGTTTACAACTCTGCAAGGCAGAGGCGTCAAACTCCCTGAGGTATTGCTATACCTGCAATACCTGCATACCCTCCAGGATGTAAAGCTCCAACAACCAACCAACCATCACTCACCAGACCTGATCCACACCATGGAGACCGGGAACCAGGTCACAGCAGTCCGGGGGCCCAGTGGCCCTCACAGAGATAAATATGATCATTAATACAGAAAATGCCACATCAGCTTGGGACATGGAAATGAGGAAATTCTCAGACCCAATACTCAGACATTGTACATGCAAATTGTGCAGCCGTCATGACCTATACTACACTTATGGGTCACCATACTAACTCACTGATCTATGGTGCTGTCACCTACTGATTAAATAAAGAGTTGCCATGATGGATTCAGCATCCAACATGGTAGCCCAGTTACACTGTCCAGTGAGTTATTAGAATACAATGCCACCACAGCAGCAATTGAGGTCTTTACTTTCTCGACATTCCATAAAATAAGCCTGGCAAAGCCTTAAAACTAGCAGATTCCATGAGTCCATCTCTCCCCCCAGGACCTCTGATAGTTAGTTGGAAGTTGAATAGCGAAGACAGAATATAACTTGTAGAAGAAAATGACATAGAACTCGGCAATTAATTTATCATTTCTTCCAGGATACACTGACTCTGAACATTATGAAATGACAGCCCTCTATGATTGGGAATTTCCCAATGGACATTATGGAATGAGCTGACAATTTCAAAGATGTCTGCTTTGATTGTATGCCTTGTGGCCACTTGGAATGGGACTAAATATGCCTACATTGCCCTGCCTCCGTGGGTTGCCAGCTTTCCTCTTAACCCCACCATTGTTCAAAGTGAATAAAGCTGATAATTTCAGTTTCCCTAGCCATCATACTCAGAGCAACTGCCAGGGTAGTTGCAGCCCCAATCAGGACACATCTACAAAGTTTCTTCACATCCCACACACTCTGACCTTCAGAGAAGTCACCCTAACATGAGTATCCTTGATCGTCACTATTATCCTCACTAAATCTAATTTACCATTTTTAGTTCATAGGTAAACTGGATGCGGTGGCCGAATCGATTGAGTGCATGTCTCCCATGCGGAAAGTCAGGAATTCAATTCCCAGTCGAATCAAACCAATGACTTACAAAATGGATACTTATCATTTCCTAACCAGGCACTTAGTATTATCAGGATAGGGCAATGACTGGTTGGCTCTGCATCAGGGTAATGTGACTGAGTGGGAGATCGGGTCAGGATACTGGCAAACTGATTTCCCACTGGGACATCACTATACTTATGAAGTCACCATTAGTGTGCACTGTCAAAAGTTGGTACCCATCCTGATATGACCTTAGATGTTGCCAGGACATAAAATTACAACAACCAACCAACCATAGGTAGTTAATAAATCGGTTTACTCTTTCATATGTCGGTGTCTGCATTGATACCTTCTAGCAAAATCATATTCAAAATAGTCTTGTTTCTGAATTTTGCATTGATGCGCGAAAAGGAAGACAGAACACGGATGTGGGAAACTGAGGCGTTTATTGTTACGCCTCGGGCAATATATAAACAGAGCAAGATACAGCAAGACATATCAAACACATATGGAAAAGATATGCAGGTAATAGTCTCAATGCAATCAAAACATATGGATAAGATATATAGGGTAGTCATGAAGTGAGTCTATGATGCGGCCCAGGGAAATGGCCCGAGGAGGGAGTCCTGAGGGTCTAAGGAAGGGGGTGCGCCGAAGAGCCCTCCACCTGAAGAAAAAGAGGTAGAAGGGAGATAGTTGGGTGGGTGGGCGGAGAAGAAGGGCAGCGTGGTGGAGACTGGAGGCGAATGGCTGAAGGAGGCGGGCGGGCGGCCTTATAAGGGAGAAAGTGAGCAGTGGCAGGAGAGGCGTGAAAGCTCAGGGCCGGGGGAGGGCGAGGGTGAGCAGCGGGCGTCGCGCGATGCGCGAATGCTGCGCGACAGCCCAGGGTCAGGAGGGGGGGGAGGGGCTCTTCCTTCCCTCGCATCAAGCGTAATGCTTCGCATTACGACCGATGCGCGAAAAGGAAGACAGAACACGGATGTGGGAAACTGAGGCGTTTATTGTTACGCCTCGGGCAATATATAAACAGAGCAAGATACAGCAAGACATATCAAACACATATGGAAAAGATATACAGGTAATAGTCTCAATGCAATCAAAACATATGGATAAGATATATAAGGTAGTCATGAAGTGAGTCTATGATGCGGCCCAGGGAAACAGCCCGAGGAGGGAGTCCTGAGGGTCTAAGGAAGGGGGTGCGCCGAAGAGCCCTCCACCAAAACGGAGGAGAGGGCTCAAGGCGCGCCCGAGGGGGCGAGGCGGGGCACGTAGGAGTGCACCGCCTCGGAGGTCCAGGTCCCCTGGGCCATGATGTCGGGGAGGGGCACCCCGGCGCGCTGGCAGGCCTGGGCGGCGCCCCGGCGTAGGCTGTGGAGGGTGAAGGCCTCGGGCGCCGGGACGCCCTGGGCCTTGAGGGCGCCCCTCAGGAGTTCGGTGAGGGAGCGAGGATCGAGGGGCCGGCCGGAGGGCATCAGGAGGGGCGGCGCGTCCGGGGGCGCGGGCTTCTGGGCGAGGGCGAGCTGCCAGGCCGAGACCGGGCATAGCGGCGATCCGGGGATGGTAGGAATGAAGAGGGCCACCGCGCCCGAGGAGCCGGAGATAGTCTTGGAGCTCCTTATCAGGAGCCGGAGGCCGCCGGGCGCGGGGCGGACGTCAGCGCGGGTCAGGGTGTGGGGGCCCCCCCACCCCTCGGGGCTCGGGGCCAGGAGGTTCGATTGGCGAAGCATGCCGAAGTACCCGAGGAGGAGGGCGGCCCGAGGGATGAGCGAGGCAGGGCCTGCGCGGGCGAGGTGGTTGATGGCGAGCGTCAGCTGGTGGGGCGTGAGGGGAGGCGCCTGGCGCGGGACGTGGGTGGAGGAGCGCTCCCCCCCCCGGCAGACGTCTTTGGCGAGGCGGGCGTCGAAGCCCGAGGTTGTAAGGTATGTGAATCATGTACGGTATGCAAGGCATGCAAGGCAGGGCAGGGTGGTCATGTGACCACCTGACCACCACCGGGACCGGGACATGTGACCAAGAATAAAACCAGTCTTACAACAGCACTCATCGGGTTCGGACGTGTCCTTCACATACATCACATGGTGTCAGATGTGGGGTTGAACAAAATGACGACGTCGGGGCTAAAGCCACCGGCTCCGCTGAAATTAGCGAACAACATGGCAATGAACTGGCGTGACTGGCTGAGTTCGTATGAAATATATGCTGGCGCTGCTGGTGTAACAGCAAAGTCAGAGAAGGTGCAGTGTCTCACATTTCTACATGTCGCAGGACCGGACGCGCAAAAAGTCTACAGAACTTTCAAGTTGGAAGGCACCGACAGAGAAAAGATAAGCCCGTTAATTGAAGCGTTCAAGAAATATTGTGAAGGGAAGGCAAATATTACTGTTGTCAGGTATAACTTTCATTCATATAACCAAAGAACTGAAGACATGGACTTGTATATCAGAGAGTTGCAAAACAGAGTCGAGTATTGTGAGTATGGAGAGCTAGAGGATTCACTGTTGTGTGACCGGCTCGTATGCGGAGTGAGAAGCAAGGACCTGCAGAATAGGTTGTTACAGACGCCAAATCTAAATATTGAACGGTGTGTGGAAATGTGCCGCCTCAGCGAACATGCGGACACGCAGTTCAGTAGTAACAGTGAACCGGTTGAGAGTGAGGTGAACGCCCTGTACAAGGCTGGAAGACGGAAGTTCACGCCTGCCGCTGCTACTGCCGCGAGCATGCAGAGGGGCGGGGCCAGCCGGTACCCAGACTACAGCAGAAGGGGCGGGTCCCGCGAGGAGTGTACCCGGTGTGGATACCGACACGAAGGCAGGCCATGCCCGGCGAAAGGAAAGGAGTGTGCAGGCTGTCGCAAAATAGGACATTTCAAGAAAGTGTGTCGAAACAATAGAATGGCAAAGCCGGTAGATGAAATACAAGTCGACAGGCATAACAGGCCAGATGATAGTGAAGACGACGACCAGGACAGAGACCTCTCGCTCGGGGAAATCAACAGTGATTTGTTCGTCGGTGAAATCAGACAGGATGAAGAAGAGGCAGAGTTGTGGTTCTCGGACATGTACATAGGGAATGTAATAGTACATTTCAAGCTGGACACCGGCTCCGAGGCCAATATAATACCTCTGAGCGTTTTCAACAAGCTGAAGAACACCGAAATGAAGCCATCGCGGTGTCGACTCGTGACATATTCTGGGCAACGGATACAGCCAGAGGGGGAGGCGAACGTCATGATGAACGACCGGAGCATCCTGTGCCAGATTACCGCGTCTGGAAGTCCCATACTTGGAAAGGCTGCCTGTGTTCAACTCAACCTGCTGACCAGGGTCGGCGAAGTGCAGATACATGCTGACAGCACAGCGGCGAATGAACTGGTAAATACATATCACAAAGTGTTTGAGGGTCTGGGGACTATAAAAAGTAACGCTAAAATTCATATCGACCCGAATGTTCAACCTACCATAGATCCACCACGTCAGGTCCCGCATGCCATTGAAGAGAGTGTAAAAAATGAGTTAGAGAGGATGGAAAAACTAGGAGTTATTGTTAAGCAGGATGAGCCGACCCCGTGGGTCAGTTCGATTACGATAGTCAGGAAGCCCGAGAAAATACGTATATGTCTTGATCCAACAAAGCTCAATAAGGCTGTCTTACGCGGTCCGTACCCAATCAGAACTGTAGAGGAATTCGTAGCAAAAACACATGGTGCGAAATTGTTCACAGTGCTGGACGCTAACAGTGGATACTGGCAGATAGAGCTAGATGAAGAGAGTTAAAAAATGTGCACATTTAACACGCCGTGGGGCAGATATCGGTTCACGCGTCTGCCTTTCGGGATAAAGACAGCGGGTGACATATTCATTGAGCAAATGAACATTATTCTAGCTGACTTGCCGGGAGTGAACGTAGTAGCTGACGATATTTTGATATATGGGTCTACGGTAAAAGAGCATAACGATCGTCTAGAATCAGTGTTGAAAAGAGCTCAAAGTGTAGATCTTAGGTTGAACCCAAAAAAGTCTAAGATATGTAGGACACAAGTAAACTATGTAGGACATGTACTGACTCACGAAGGACTCAAACCCAATACCGAACGCATACAAGCAATTGTAGAAATGCCCTTGCCCACTAGTAAAGCAGAGATACAGTGTTTCCTAGGCATGGTAGGATATGTGTCAAAGTTCATCCCAAATCTGTCTGAAATATCAAAACCGTTGCGGGTTTTATTAGGTAGCGACGTTGCGTGGCATTGGGATGAGGGCCAACAGAAGGCATTTGACAAATTAAAAAGTTGTTTAATTGAGGCGCCTGTATTGAGATATTACAATGTGCATGAGCAAGTAAAAATACAGGTGGATGCTTCACAGTCAGGACTGGGAGCCGTGTTATTACAGAATGAACAACCTATCGCCATGGCGTCTAAGGCCTTAAATAACGCACAAAGTAGTTACGCGGTAATTGAGAAGGAGCTGTTGGCAATATGTTTCGGGTGCCAAAAGTTCCATCAATACATTTTCGGGAAAGAGACCATCATCGAGACAGATCACAAGCCCTTGGTTGCAATCATGGGTAAACCGTTATTCATGTTGTCAGCACGAATGCAGCGTACATGCGGCTGCAGAATTATAATTTAATTGTTGTGTATAAAAAAGGTACTTCCATGTATTTTGCAGACACCTTGTCACGCGCGCATGCAGCGACCACGAGGCCCGGTAGCCTATTTGACAAAGAGATCACGATAGCTGCCATCGACATCATTGAAGATGAGTTACAGCAGATAAGGGAAATAACACAAGCTGACAACACATTCAAAGAAATATCAAATTATGTCAAAACAGAATGGCCAGGGAAAAATAGTGACGTACGAAGTGAGGTTAAACCGTACTTTACATACAAAGATGAGATCACAATACAAGACGAAATACTCATGAAAGGAGACCGCATCATGATACCAAAACAGCTGCAACCTATGATGTTAGACAAAGTACACGAAACACACATGGGCATTGTAAAAAGTAAGCAGTTAGCGAGGGAGTATTTTTTTTGGCCAGGCTTAAATGGGCAGCTGGAGGACAGAATTGCTAGATGTGAAACGTGTCAAAGGTTTAGAAACAAACCACATGCAGAGCCACTAATAAATCATGATATCCCTGAGTTGCCGTATAACAAGATAGGAGTAGATTATTTCCAGGTTGACCAGAAACATTTCGTATTAATAATGGACTATTATTCGAAATTTCCAGAGGTAGTGGAAATGAAAGAGACAACTAGTGCAGCCACGATCAGGGCATTAAAACAAATGTTTGGGCGATATGGGATACCGAAAACAGTGGTAACGGACAATGGGCCTCAATTTGTGAGTGCCGAGTACAAAACGTTCGCAAAACAGTATGGTTTTAAGCCAACATAGACGAGTCCATTATACCCGCAGAGCAATGGGCAGGTTGAACGGTATGTTCAAACAATCAAGATAATGATCAAGAAGGCAATGCTAGAGGGAAAGGACGTGAACATGGCGTTGTTAAACTACAGGAATACACCAATAAGTGGGTTAGGGGCATCACCAGCGCAATTGCTAATGAACAGACGATTGCGATCCAAATTGCCATCACATGATAGCCGTCTAAAACCTTAAGCACAAGCATCGAAAAAACAACAAATCAAACAGATACAACAGAAACAGAAACAGCATTTTGATAAGCGTGCAGGGGAAAATCACAAAGAATTAGACATCGGAGACAAAATTAGATACCAAACATACCAGAAACAATGGGGAAAAGGAACAATAATTAAAAAAAATTACCCTGGAAGGCGAGACTATGAAATATTAAATGACGAGAAACACAAGCTAAGGCGTAATCGAACACAGTTATTTAAGGTACCTACTCAATTCCCGCCCATCGAGTTGGTGGACAGCGCCCTCAGCCATGATAAACAACAAAGGGTCACAAGCGAGACACAAAAGCCAAGGCTGAGTGGGTACATAACACAGGCCGGAAGGGTCACGCGGCCAGTAGATAGACTAGGGTACTCGTGATTGAGTAAGAGGGTCAGGTGAATACAGTAGCACAATTGTGTGTAATTAACAGGTGTTTGGATACTTGTATGTGAGAGTATAGTGCATTAGCGAGAAGAGGCGTTGTGTTATGTAATCTGGTAAAAGGTTAGAACCTGTTGTGATATCAAAGAAGTAAAGATAGAGTAAGGAAAACAGGATGTAGATGTATCATATAAAGAACGTATATATGTATGTATATGCATAGATGTCTAAAGCTGCATTAATGTATCATGACCAGATGTTGACATAGAAAATTAAGATAAACAAAAAAAACTGAAATGACATTTATTGTATTATGAAATTTGTTTATTGAACTTGTTTGTTTAGGGAGGAAGATGTAAGGTATGTGAATCATGTACGGTATGCAAGGCATGCAAGGCAGGGCAGGGTGGTCATGTGACCACCTGACCACCACCGGGACCGGGACATGTGACCAAGAAAAAAACCGAGTCTTAACAACAGCACCATCGGTTTACTGACGAGTCCTTCCATACAGAGCAACAGAGGGTGAGGCCACCCGCCCCCTCCACCCAGGTCCGGGCCCCCGAGACGGCGTTCTTGACGGAGGCCGGTGAAGGCGGCGACGTCGAAGGCCGAGGGGGCGAGGAAGTCCACACCTCGGGCAACAGCGAAGCTGACGAAGTCCTCGGCCTGGCGACGGCGGTTCCTCCAGGTCGCCGGGGCGAGGGCTGCGAGCCGGTGGCGGGCGACGTCCTCGATCTCGGCGGGAGGGTAGCCTATAATCCAGGATGAAAGGGGAAAGCGTCATGCGATGCGGCGGCGGGGACGAGCCCGAGGCGGACCACCTCGCTCCGAACTGTTTCGGCCCAGGGGCCCGTGAGGTGGGCGCGGCTGAGGGCGTCGGTGAGGAGGAGGTCCGCCGCGGGCTTGTGGGTGATGTGAAGCTGAAAGGATCCGGAGGCCGCCAGCAACCAGAGCTCCCGCGCACAGGTCCCGAGGGTGGGGTCTCGGGCGCGTCCCGACTCGAGGGCGGTGGCCGAGGCCATATTATCCGTGTACACCACCACCGTCGCCCCCGCGATGTCTCTCGGGAGGAGAGAGTGGAGGGCGACGACGAGGTTGACCGCCTCGAGTTCGTGGATGGAGGGGAAGCGCGCCCGGAACCCCGAGGAGTACCCTCGGGCGTAGTAGTGCGTGGGGGAGTGGGCGCCGCCGCCGGTGAGACATGAGTCGCACTCGATCACCCACCGTCGGCCCTCCGGGGCCCGGAGGAGGTGGATACCGTTGGAGATTCGTCCATAAGCGGCGAACCACCTCAGATCCCGGAGGGCGTCGTCGGCGAGGGTGACGGTGGCGGCGCCGAAGCAGCTGCGGAGCGCCCCGAGGAGCCGGGCCATGAACTTCCGGCCGGGGAGCACGCAGCCGCTCACGTGGTTGAGGCGGCCCAGGAGACTTTGCAGCTGTTGTTTCCCGAGGGTGGGCCGGGCGATGCGAGCGTCGCAGTCGTCGATGAGGGCCTGGATCTTGGCGGGGGCGACCCGGATGGTCATCGTCTCGCTGTCGAGGGCGAACCCTAGCCAGATGAGGCGGACAGCGGGAGGATGGCACTTTCCGGGTGCTACGTCGAGGCCGAGGGCAGCGGTGAGGGCGAGGAAGGCGTCGAAGGCCTGGCACGCCCTCAGGTAGGAGCCCTCGCACCCTATGAAATCGTCGACGTAGACGAGGGCGTGGAAGCCCTCGCGCCAGATGATCCAGGCCACTGCAGTGGTGACGCGAACGCAGGCCGCGCCCGAGGTGCGGCACCCGAAGGGGAGGGCGAGGTCAATGTAGGTGTTGCCGTCGAGGCAGATGCCGAACAGAGGGCAGGAGAGGGGGTCGGCACGGAGCTGGCGGTAGGCCCGGGAGATGTCGGCAGTCCAGACGTAGGCCCCGTGGCCCTGGTCGATGAGGCGGCGGCCTACGTCGGCGACGGAAGGGAGGGTGTATGCGTGGGGTTCCCCGAGGAACTCGCGCCGGGGGATGCCCGAGTTCACGCTCGCCCCCGGGGGGTAGGAGAGGTCGACGATGACCCGCCTCTTGCCCGAGTCGGCCTTGGGGCGGGTCATCATGGGGGGGACCTGGGTCCACGGGGTAATGGGGGGGACGGTGAAGGGGCCGATAAGGGCGCCGAGGGCCAGCTCCGTGTCGGCGAAGTCTCGGATGTGGGAAAGGTTCTCGGAGGGCTCTCGGTGATTGGAGAAGGAGGGGCGGGGGAGGGTAGAGGCGGAGTAGTTAGCGGGAAAGCCGAACTCGAGGAAGTCGAGGACGGCGGGGTCGGGGTAGTGGCGGAGGTGGGTGCGCCAGGCGGGTATGTGGAGGCCTGAGGGAAGGGGAATGCGGGCGGCCAAAAAATTAGGAAGGCCCGCTTTCCGGAGGGTTGTGTAGGCATGGTTAAATGCGGGGTAGCGGGCCCACGCCTCGCCGGAGGTGTGGGGCCAGGAGGAGAGGAGGGTGGGGCGGTACTGGGAGGGGGTGGGGCCGCAGGAGGGGGCGGCTGGGAGGGTGTCCTGGAGGTGGGGGTTGATGACGTCGACGGTGGGCTCGTCGAGGGTCGGGGCGGGGGCGGGCGCCGGGTGGCGGTCGGGCGAGGAGGTGTGGTGGTTGATAACGTCGACGGCGGGCTCGTCGAGGGTCGGGGCGGGGGCGGGGGCGGGGTGGCGGTCGGGCGAGGAGGTGCGGTGGGGCCGGGTGAGGGGGGCAGCGAAGTCCTACTGTGGGGCCGGTTCGGGGTCGGGGGGGCTGAGGAAGGCGGTGTCGCCTAAGGTGAGGTGGAAGTCTGGGTCGATGGTGCTGGTAGACAGCCTGTGGGGGGAGGCGGTGAGGGCCTTGTGGGTGGGAGAGGGCTCCCGGGCGGTGGAGGCGGTGCTGGCGGGAGCGGCTCCGGTGCGGTGGGCGGGCTGGGCCTCGGGCACGCTGATGGTGCGCGGGGCGGCCCGGTGTATGGCCGGCTGGATCGGTCCGAGGAGGACCGGCGGTCCGAGGCCGGGGGTGGTGACGTGGGGGCTGGCTGGGTTGTGGGTGTCGGCAGGGCTGGTCTTAGCAGTAGTGGGCCGGTTAAGGGCCTCCGGGCCGGCCGGGGGGCACCGGCGGACTAAAAATCCGCCGAGGTGGCGGGCATCGCGTGCTCACGGTTGCGCTTGGAGTTGCAGACGTCCTCACTGTGCGCAGTTAACATCCTGCGCACATTCGCGCAGTAAGCGCACGTATGCCGCTGCCTGGCGCCCCCTTGGCCGTGGGCCTCCCCGGGGCCGGCTTGGGTGCAGGATGCCGGGTCCCGGTTCCAAGCATTGCAGGGGGCCCCGTGGAGGTCCCTGCTGTAGGCAATCCGGGCCTCGGGCTGGGGGCGGGACTGTTGGCGGGCTCTAGCTGGGTCTGTTGGGCGGGCGGGGGCGGCTGTGGACGGCTGTTGGGCGGGCGTGGTGAGGGAGTCGACCCTGAGCATGTTGAGGGCTACAGGGTCGTGCCACCCTTGGGGGAGCCTTCCGTCCGCGATCCAGGAGAAAATGGACTCCGAGTACCGGCGGACGGTGGGCCAGGGGTGGATGAGAATGTCTCTCATGACGGTGAGGTGGTGGTGGTGTAGGCCCTGGAGAGAGTGGGCCGGGAAGGAAGGGTGAGGTTATACTCGTCCTTAGTGGCCTCTCCGAGCTTTACCGCCTTGCGCCCCGCCCCCCTCTCGACTAGGTCGCAGGGGAAGACGTAATCGGACGGTATACCTCGGCGCCGTACGGTGTGCTGCGCCTCGGCGGATGCCAAGATCTCGCGCACCGCGTCGGCCGCGGATGCTGGGGAGTGCTCTACGGGGTCTTGACGGTAGGTGGGCGGCGGTGCCGAGCTGGCATGGGCGCGGGTGTAGCCCTCGTACTGCGGGTGTAAGCCTCCGGGCTGAGTCGCTTGAGGTGGAGGCGGCGGCCGGCTCCCGGCTGCGGCGTGTGCCCGAGGCGCCGGGACGGGTGGGAGGCTGTAGGCGGGCTCCCGCCTCGGTGCGGGCGGGGGGCTCTCCGGAGCCCCTCGGGCGATCCCCGTCTCGACGGCGTCCATGCGGCTGGTGAGGCGGGTGATGGCCTCGATGAGGAGGGCCGTCTCACTGCTGGCGTGGCCCGAGGGTGCTGCGGGCGACGTCGGGGCCGTAGACGGAAGGGACCCCCCCGGGGAGCCTGAGGACGGTCCCGGCGTGGCCATGACGGAGGTCTTGGAGGTTTTCCGGCTCTTTCCTTTTCCGCGCCCGGGCATGGTGTAAGGTCGGCAGAGGAGCAGCGATCCGAGGTGGAGTAGAGCCGGGCTGGAGAGCCAAAGAAGAAGGGCAGCCTGGTGGAGACTGGAGGCGAATGGCTGAAGGAGGCGGGCGGGCGGCCTTATAAGGGAGAAAGTGAGCAGTGGCAGGAGAGGCGTGAAAGCTCAGGGCCGGGGGAGGGCGAGGGTGAGCAGCGGGCGTCGCGCGAGGCGCGAATGCTGCGCGACAGCCCGGGGTCAGGAGGGGGGGAGGGGCTCTTCCTTCCCTCGCATCAAGCGTAATGCTTCGCATTACGACCAATTCCTCAAATTTGATTATTTATAGAATTGGTATAAGGTTAATTCTCCCTCATTGAACCTCAGAACTGAAGGCCAATACACAAACAGTAGCCTACTAGAATGTTAGTTTCAATCTTTATTCCATGACAGGTTGGTGCACTTGGTCAAGAACTGCCCCCAACTCATGTACTGTGGGCATGGTGCCGGAATCGGTAGAGGGGGTCTTCGCAGGCGGGAGATCGTGAGTTCGGTTCCCGGTCAAGTCAACTGGTCAAACTAATTACATATAAAATTGATACTTGTCGCTTCCTTGCCCTATCATTAATATGATAGGGCAAGGACTGGTTAGCTCAGTGTCAGGATAAAGTGACTGAGTATGATATCGGGTCATGGTGACCGTGACCTGATTTCCCAGTAAGATCAATAATGGACACGTCTGTATTGGAGACACTGTCAACAAGAGGACTTCATGCAATGTAATTACTATGCTTTGTCATATAATGATGTGTTATGCATTTGATCAATTAAGCACAATCAGAATATGTACAAATCAAAAATGTATACGAGAAAGTTTATTCATAATATGCTAGATGCTACTCTATTTTGTGAAAGACTTAAAATATTTTAATATCCAATTTTGTACATTTGCTATATAGTATTTTGGCTTTCCTTGTTTATACAATTGTACATCTATTATATGCAAAACATTTTCCAATTAATTATGAAAAAAAGAATTCTTGTTAATACTATCAATGTCTGAAATAAAATTGGCATACTATTAATCGATGCATATAAGAGAACTAACACATACCTCAATCACGATTAGGTCAACAATTTTAGTGCCATCTTTGTTGGAGCGGTTGCTACATTTTTGCTTTGTTCTATTGCAGCATGACAGTGGCGGCCCCCTAATTTGCATGGTTGTAGGTCAGTATGAGCTGGTAGGAACCACGTCATGGGGACCTACTGGATGTGGAACTCACCTGGCTGTTGGATTCACACAAATTCCCGACTTCTGTGACTGGATTCAATCCAAGACTGGTGTATAAAATAATGAATCAAAGTGTAATAAGCACATGAAAATAAATATATATGATGTTCAAAGTAAATAAGTTTTTTTATTATAATTGCACATTTTCAACATAATGAATGGGGAAGATAATTTTCACTACATTTGAAAATAAGTTCATGCCATTGTTTGCTTGGTTCTTGTCAGTAGCAGTGTGCTGATGATACAAGAATACATTGTTAGTTGTTATTTATTTAATTATTTGCTAATGCTATCTGAATAATTATACTCTTAATTATACATGTGGACAAGGCCTATTCATAGTGTAGGTATTCTTCATTTATTTGTACTGGGCTTCTAGAGTTCTTACAGTTAACAGGGCCTTGGTAGCTCAAATGGACTGCAGTAACCTGAAGGCCTGAAGGTATCTGGTTCAATTCCTAGTCTGGCAAGCTTAAATGTTTTATATTTGTTATTTAGGCCTATAAATGCACAAATACATTAATAAATAAGTCAATATGCATACACAATTTGATTAATTATATCTATGGAATTGTTTGATGTGTGCGACATCATCCTGATATCGTTCCGATGTCAAGACATGCATCGGCACGAGATTGGGGGTCTGATAACCTTCCGAACCCATTTTCCCCATCTGAAATAGGTTGTAGTAACGTCGGGAAGAAGTAGGGTATTCCATGTTATTTAAAGTTGAAGTCCGATGGCTTAGATTTTTCTGAGATAAATATATTAAGCTGATTGTTATAATCTACCTTCCTTTAGTTTGAAGTAACTTTTATTTTAAATGACTACCTTTTGAGATACTTGAAGTATAAACATATCAAATTTGTTTTGGCAAGCACGCCAAAACTCACACCATAGGTAAAAGGTTCTATTAAATTGACTCAGTATTCCCTTCTATGTGGCAATATATGCTCAATAAGTGCATTATTATCTAAGTTAAATATGTAGAATCAAATCTAAATAATTGAACAATGCAAACTCGGATGAATGGTATATATTTGGAGTTTTTAATGCACTAGAATGGTAATCGTACATGCGTGAGTATAATGAGAGAAGGCCCCAAGATGCTTTAACCCTATAGTTCTAGGCTCTGATTGTAGGGTGGGTGGAATGGCAGAGTAAATTGTCCGTCGCCGTCCGCGCCCAGGTCGTAGTGGCCGATATCAAGTCGCCGGCTGGTGGTGTGAATGGTGTGGACAATCTAAGAGAAATCAATACAGGTAATGAAGGAAAGTAGGTAAAGAGTGAAAGTAGGAGAGTGAGACTCCCTGGTTTATTATCTTATATAGGTTTCTAGAATCCAAGATGGCAGTGGTCACATGGGTTGATCCACCAATCAGAGTTCAATCTGTTGTATCCAAGGCCTTGTCATGCTGGCTACAGTGCCTTGTGGTGGCCAGTGATCCATAAATAACACCATGGGGGGGAGGGGGTATGTGAGGTGACTCCTCCAAAGACTATCTAAGAAGTGACACTCCTCCTCTATACTATTTTACTATACAATTTCTATACCTAATGAGTAATAGTTTACCAACTCCACATATCCCTCATATGCCTTTGGATTTTATATATCACCATTTACCATTATATAGACAAGTTGCAATTTATTATAGTAGTTTCACATATATCCTCATGCCATTAGATCGGAAAATTTTACAACATACTCCGCCCCTCCACTTCTTACCACCTGCCCAGCAGTGTAGAAAGACGTGCACAGTTCTATTTTGTAGTTATATCACCTTTAAATCTCTTCTATCAACCATAATAATAAATTGAGTCTAAGTAGTCGCGTCAATGGATAAGGTCGAGAGAAAATTCTTTTATTTTGAATTTAAAAATAAATTTTTCATTTTATTTTTATAATCTTAATTTTTACCATGTTTTGAATATCATATCATTCTTCTGATATCTCGTATGATGTCTTAAGAAGCATCTGATTCATTTGCCATCATTTTTAGCTTATTCCAAGTATTTTTTAGTTTTGTGACGGTTTAGAGGTCGTTTTGCAACGATTCCAAGGCACACTCCAGTCACATAGCATCGATCTTACATTAGTGCTTAATCGGATTTGGTATCTGTTGTCATTTAGTCCAACATCGATAGGCTTGTACAAGGCTTTTGCGCTACCGACTGTCAAAATAGAAGAAACCTGGGATGTCGATGGCGGTCTCTTCCTACTGGTATTTGAAAAGCTGCAGAGGACAAGGGAGCCGGCACTTGCTCAAAATGTACCTCCGCCCAGTGCACCGCACATAAAGCTAGATCTGGGCACCTAGCAATCGGAACTTCCAATCTACGCTCACTAAATTGTATGGTCTTGGAATGACGCAAGGTTAAGACCATCCCCCACTCGTGGAAATGGAAATCCTCCCTTCGGAGAGCAGAATCCGACTCCGTTACCTGACATTTTCTCAGCAACCCCCTAAATGAACACAATATTGCCGCTCGCCAAGCTACATGGCCCCGCCCAGCTGTCAGAAAAGAGAAAATGGAACGTAACATAGGAGGAAGCATAGGAATAGCCCTCACCGGAGTATCCCCCTTTACCCTCCGAATACCTCTCAGCGTTGATGCTAATGTAAAATTAGTATAGTCTATCACTGGTTCAGAATGCAACCAAAGAAAATAATTCAAACCGCTTAAATAATTCCGAATCGAAGAGTACTTAAGGGACCTTGCCAGCCAAGTTGCATAAATCGCCACTTGCTCATTTGAGCAAGGAATGGGTGAACGTGACGGATGGAAACCTTCCACAAATTCCAAATACTTGTTTATTTGAGAAGAATGGGTCACCAGTGAGTTCTCCGCATAGTTCCGTAATTGAAACGCCTTCTGCTCATTCTCCAGCTTGGCCCATCCTAAAAAGAAAAATCAAAAAGGAGCGGAAAAAATATTGGCACAACAAAAAGAGTCATTCATGATCAAATTCGATAACCTTCTATGGCTGCCCTGTTCTTTCAATCTACTCAATGCATCACAATATTTATTCAAGTTACCTTTAATATATATTGACTGAATAGAATAATTATTCGTAACTGACGACCAAAATAAACGCTAAATATAATACATAATATGGCTGCTCCTAGAACGCCCGGTATTAAGCGCTGTACTTACTACAGTATTGTCAGTTATAAACAAAAAATTCTTATCTCGCCATTCCACTTGCCAGCGCGGCATCATCGCGGCATGAATAGCGCATAGCTCTTGAACATTAATGTGGTCTTCACCGATACCCTTGTCAGTGGCCACCATATGATGTCCAGCATAATTCCGCAACCTTGCGGCATCCGTCTGATGGAAAGAACCAACCAACCAATCAGCACCATACAACGCTCCGTATCCCCACTTGGAGGCATCACTGTAGACCGACTCTATCGGAGCGAAATTCTGTAATATCTTAGCCTTGCCATTGAAGCTCCGAGCATAGTCGAGCCATCACTGAAGGTCTTCCCTAATGCTTTTGTTTAGGCAAATTTTATAGTGTGATTTCTTGAGACGAGCTAGCAAGTCATAAATTCCCCGCGAAAAAGTCCTCCCTCCTTTGATCACCTTCGAACAATGAGCCAAAAGACCTCCCACACGCTGCAACTCTTTTTTACTAGCCTTCTTCCTGCCTTGCAATTTAAACAAAATATCGACTGTTTTGTCTAATTTATCCTGCGGCAGAGTCAACTCCAACTCCACGCTATCAACAAATATACCTAGAAACCTAACCTTAGTTTCAGTTGCCGTCACCTTCTTATAGTTAATAAAGAATCCTATTCTGCGCAAAATTGAAATCAGTGTCCACTGATCGCGCATAGCCGCGGGCTTCGAATGAGCTACCACGCAAAAATCATCCAAATAATTAATGAGTGACCCTACGCCCCTAGCGGCACACCTAACAACAAAATCAGAAATACGCGAAAAAATGTACGGACTAGACGAAAGCCCCATGCACAACCGATTATCACAATAATAAACATCTTTCTCACCGACCAATGACGGACCTAACAAGCCTTGCCTAATCCTATCAGATGGATGTATAGATACAGCACGGTAAGCGTCCTTGATGTCAATTGTGCACAAATAATCACCCCGCTGAAGGACGCGGACAACATCATCGACTGAATTATAAGAAAATTTCTTAGCAACTGCATCCGTGACATTGTTTACTGAATAATCTGGCCTGCTGCAATCAACAACAACTCTTCCCCCACCATCCGACTTTGGCACTACAAAAACCCCATGGGTACAACATGGGAGCTCAGAGACCTCAGAGATCATATTTGCATCTAACTCCTCCTGAAATTTTTTAGTAATTATTTTCCTATGTTCAACTGAACACTTACTCTTCCTAGTTAAATCATAGCTTAAATCACAGTTGTAATTAATAACTTTGAAACCAAAAGTGACACCCGTTAACATAAATCGCCAATCCGGGTCCACCTCTCCTCGATAGAAACATTCAATGAAAACTCTGCAAGGACGAAGCTGTGCTGGCACTCCTGCAATAAAATGTGTACAAGTGCAACTACCCCTATAACAATTCATGGTTACAGGAAAAAAAGAACTCAAATCATCATGCACCATAGTAACAAGCAGAGTATCACCACAATTGTCAACAAGAAAATCAGTCTCCCTTCCCAAACCATAAGGGAAATCCCAAAGTAAACAATCAGACATTGCTGGCTGAAAAGTCAATGGAATGTCACCTTCACCTTCCGGAATGCCTGGAACGTTCTGAGACACCAGCAGGTCACAAGTCAAATCACTGTAATGTGAACTCCCCCCCCACCCCCCGCACACAGTCTATCACCACCCGGTTCCTCGAACTGTCCGGAATGTTCTGAGAATGTGGCACACCGGTGGTCACCTCATGGCAATTAATTGTTGAAGTCACATGCTGCACATTCCTAGGGAGGCCCCCAGAACCACTTGACGGCAAACGACGCACTTGCCGGTCGCCTGCTATAGGCGAAATCGGCACTTTGCACTTTCATTCTTTACATTTATACTTTTATGGTTTTTCGAGCCACATTTGGAACACTTATGCTCATATATGCACTCCTCCTCTGTCCTAGAGCAACCGTCATCCCCGTTCCACTGATAACAACAGCGAGATGGTCTCTGACTACCTCCTGTCGCTTTCCTACTGAAACCACTTCCTGCACCGGCTTTGCACACCTTCGCATTCTGCACCCCATAATGCACCGCACTTTCACCAGAATTTATTTTTGCAAACGCCGCCATGCCAATCCTCTCCGCAGATTTCCGCACAGCTAATGCATAGTCAACATGCGCGGAATCCCTAAAATAGTCGTCCCTTGGACGCACCGCAATAAACACAATGTGCTCTAATATTGCTCTATAATCAGCTATATTGAACTCAGCAATGTCCAGCGCCCATGCACCAGTAGCAGCCAACACCTCATACCCATTCAACTTTCGCACCTCCTTTCCCGCCACAGTGTAACGTTTCAGCGCCCACTTACTGCGCCGTCTCCTGCTAGAGCTACTGTCACTCCTGCTGCGTGTTTGTCGTCGTCCTCCCTGTTCACGGGTACGCACCCGCGAGCGGCCATAGCTGGAAAACGCATTCAGAGCGTCTCCCGGCATTTGTGGTGACGCCGCCGCATTCCATGCAGACGACGGCAGCCCTCCGTCGTCCACGCGGTCTGTCGGCCGCTCACCCGTCCGCTGCAGCCGTCGTCCAAGCTGTCCGTCCCGTACAGTCTGGAGCTCTCTCATGCGCTCCTCAAGCGCTCCCAGCCGTATTTCTGCTTCTAACCTGGCTATTTCGTCCTCCACTTTCTTCTCTCGGTCGTCCACCGGCAACGACGCCAATGAAGCGTCCACTGCTTCCAGTTCACCGTCGTCCGCCTCCTTTTTTGTCGCCGCCATAGTCGAACGCCGTGTCGTCGGCTTCTTCTGCTGCTCCGCAATACAGGCTGCTTTGTCGTCCTTTTTATGCGACTCTCCACAGTCACGGCAGAAGACCATGTCTTCCCCAAGCACGACGAACACGGCAAACGAACTGACAGCAGAAAACTTTCTGACAGCAGCAAACCGTTGACAGACGAACCGCTGGTAGACGACCGGAGTCAAACTGGCAGAACAGCCAAGCGAGCAGGAGATGTGGACAGTTTGAAAATCAGGTGCGCACTGGCCAAAACAGAGGGCACAGGGCACGAGCAACAAGTGGCGCTGCAGTAGCAAGCGGTCATGGGACAATTAGGCCAGGCCAACTTACTTTTTGTTAGCGCCCAAGGTTTAGGCCAAACCAACTCAATTCCCGCACGCACGCGGTTGGCTACTGCGCAGTAGATAATATATATAACAATAACGGAAGATAGGCCGCTCCGCCCTTTATATATCGATAAGTACTTATCCTATCTATTATTTCTTTGTTATCATTAGGACTAGATTGTGAATATGCAATGTTATGTGCTAAGTTTATATGGTATGCATTATGATATACTAGGTTTAATTTCATTTTGACCAACTAGGGTTTCAGTTTTATAGTCTTGTCATGTTGTATTTGGGTGCATGATATAATGTCTCTTTAACTTGAGCCTCGTTTACTCGAGACCTAGCATTTTTGTCAATGGGTGGGAAGTCATGATCGTACCTGTCACGTTTACCTAAGTTATGGTTATTGTTTCTTATGATATTCTGGTACCATTCTTGATCATGTGTTCTTGGTCTTCCCACTGAGCTACTGTTTGAGCTGGAGAATTTACTTCTCCAAGGTTCTACTGCATATCTGAGGTTGGAGGCTAGCAGTTTAGTCCCATTTTCAGTTAGGTGGTATCTGTCTGATGCAAGTAGGCCCTGCTTGGCTCTGCCATTTCTTTGTATGTTGTCATGGTGACACAGCTGGATCTTGGGATCGTTTTGGTATTTACCCTTGATCATTGAGTTGACTTTGTACATCTTTTCTTTAAGTTGATCTTCTCTCTTATGTTTGACTTATGTTTGATGTCATTTGTCAATTGATGTATCACAACACATTTGTTATCATTGTGATTCTTGGCATTATCAGACTTGAGCCACTCAGTCACGTTGGGTAAGGTGTATATCTGAACCTTTTCCAGTTTTGACTTTGTGGAGAATCTATCTGGCTCTATTTTGTCACATTGGGAGTTTCCGAGTAGGAGGATCTTCCCTGGGTGGGCTGCTGGAGGCTGGGGTATTGAGGACTGCAGCATTTTGGGAGCTGTTTGTTGAGAGCTCTTCGGCCAAGGTGTATTGAAGTATGGGCCATCATGGGCATCCATGAGGATTCTGCCAAATTCATTCCTGCCGTCTTGGTTGGCTCCCTCGCCTCAGTACTTTATGGGTGTTGCTTCCAGGAGGTATTTCCCTTTAGTGGCCATTAGCATGTCCCTTATATCTGGGTTGCACTCAAGTTTTGCCAGTGTTATATTGAATAAGATGTTCCTTTTTTTTCTATCCCATTCCCCATGTGTCTTCAGTTTGTTCTTGGCTATATTTCTGGCACTTTTTGCATCGGGGGCTTCTCTGATTTCTTTAGCCACATTATGTTGTCCGATATCTTCTGCCTTGATGTTCTGGTAATGCTTTTCACTACTGTCAAGAGTTAGCCCATTGAACTCAACATTACATTTGTGGAAGTTGGAGAATTCCTCATATGGATGACCGTGGCTACTAAATCGATGGTTCCATTGTAGTGTTTTTCTTCAATTTGTATCTGTATGGGTCTGTTTGTGGGCTCTCTGACTTGGTGGTAGGCTGTACCATTTGTGGGTGTTGGAAGTTGGTTGGTGTGGGTGTTTGACGTTGAGTGGTTGCTGTGGGTGTTTGACGTTGAGTGTTGATTGTTGTGTGGATGTCGATAACTGTGTGTATTTGCCATATTACAGATTGACTGTGTCAGCCTGTCATTGACCTGACACAGTCTGTCCACTTGAGCTTGACACAGCTCAAGCTGTTTTTCTGTTGCCAGTCTCAAACGTTCCTCAGCAGCGATTTCTTTTCTGGATGAATCCTCTTTCCAGTGAATTTCCTTTTGTAGTAGGGAGATATGGTTTTCCATGAGCTGGAGGTTTAGAGTGGTTTCCTTTGTGTCTGGAGCATATGTAGCGAGACTTGTAGTGTTAGTTAGTGCCTATGTCGTGGGTCTCAATATTCTCTGGCTGGGTGCTGTTGTGTGTGAACGTCAATTTGTTGTTCTGCTGTTCGTTCCTATTTGTTTGCGTTGCACTGTCTTGTTGGGTATAGTTGTTTGTTTGTGAGATCTTGTCCTGCAGGTCAGAGGTAGATGTTTGTGTACTTGTCGTTCTATGCAAGGTCTTGGTGTCTGACTGATCATCTGATGGGTCCAGTGCTAACTGAATAGCCCCTGATGGTTTCTGACACTTTTGGCAGCAGTATGGGGCTTCCTCATTCAGGCACAAAAAGGTGAGGAAGTAGCTTGGGAGCTTAGTACACTTGTAGTGAGACCAGTTTTTACACCTGTTGCATTGTATTATGTTGTCCAAAGTGTTATCACTGCACTGGGGGCAACACTTATCTGGTTCTATCTCGTCACTGCTGGATAATCCTTGTATGCAATCACTAGTGACGATTTCCTTTGGGGTGGTGGTGTCATTTTTAACTATCTTGGGTGTTGTTTCGTCAATGTTTGTTTCTTCTGGTTTGATTTCATGAAGGTTAGCTTTCATCATCATTTCCTCACTTGGTTCTGTATCAGAGTCGCTGAATTGGAGGCTAGATTCAGGGTCTGTTTCAGTGTTTGACTCAAAGTTATTGCGTGTCTTGATCACTGTGTCACTGGTTTGACAGTCATGAGCAGGGTCTCCAACTCTCTCACTGGGGGTATTAGTGTTGATTACCTCTAAGTATTGTTTTACTGGTATGCTGACATCATATGATGTATGTACCATTGTAAAGACTCGACTGGACACGAAGACGTCTTAGTATCAAGTGTTTATTTCTGGACCACCCTGCGCTGGTTCCGGCGCGGCTGGTCACTCTCGCCAGTGACCAGCAGTACATATACATTACATCCTCCCCTTTCCAACAAGTTCATGAATATGGTCCGATCGACCCTTATGCTTAACATGTATTTGTGTCAGTTTGGTCCATGGTAGCAGTCATGAAATCAAGAATTAAATGCCTTAATTCTAACATTACGTTTGTTCACTTTGTCCATTGGATCTCACGAATCTCAGTGTATGCCGTGTCATACGGTCTATCTCCATTCTTAACAGTAGTTGCACAATTTAACATATACAGTTACCACCATAAACAAGACGTTATTACTTTAGCCACGCTCGTACCTTATTAGCTCATGGACGGCCACAGCTGCGTGCTAATTGTACCCAAAACGATTGACCGGGTTAATTACTCGACCGTATCTTGTTGATTTTTTTTCGCCGATCTGTGTTGCCTGCTGTTTGTGATTTGTTTGGGGGTCCATCGTGCGGTCTTGCCGTTCGACTTGCACTGAGGGTTGTTTCTTGGTTTTGCGTATGTGCATGCGGTTTCGCTTCAAAGTTTTCCCCTGCAGATTACGTATGTCATAGTCTCTGTCGTTTGTTTTGCTTACTCCTATAACAGTCCCGGGGGCCCAGGTACCCTGATGCGTGAGATAGTGAATGTAATCATTCATTTCTAACCTCGGGTGTTGATTGCCGACTCAACTGTCGTAGTAATGTTTCTGAGCTTGTTGAATCTTGGTGATTTCTTTGTGTTTTGCACTTTGTGTCCTAGGTTTTAATTGCTCTCGTGTGACAGGGAGCTTGGATCGCAGCCTCCTGCTCATCAGCAGCTGCGCTGGTGATGCGTCGATCCCTACTATAGGTGTGTTACGGTAGTTTAATAGTGATATGTGATAATCTTTATCTTCCATGATGGCTTTTTTAATCATTTTTTTTATTGTTTGCATGTAACGCTCTGCCTGTCCGTTGCTTTGGGGAAACTGAGGGTTTGAAAAGACTGCTTGGAAGCCGTAGTCGGCTGCAAATTTGTTGTATTCTTGGCTTGAGAACTGAGGCCCGTTGTCGGATACAACTATCTCAGGAATGCCATGCCTGCAAAATTGTTGCTTTAATGCGTCTAACGTTGCCAAACTTGTGGTTATGGGTAATTCTGTTATTTCCGGGTATTTACTGTAGTAGTCGACTACCACGAGAAATGTTCGTTGTTCCACATAGAAGAAGTCCACTCCCACTTTCTGATAGGGAGCGTTTGGGATGTTGTGCGAACGCAGCGGTTCTTTTTGTTGATTGTTTTGGAATTTCTGACATATCGGGCAGCGCGATATCATGTCTTCTATTTGCCTCTGTAACCCAGGCCAAAAAATATAATCTCTCGCCAACTGTTTGCTCTTTGCAATGCCCTGATGCGTTTCGTGTATCAATGCTAACACCCTTGACTGTGATTTTTGCGGAATTATAATTCTGTCCCCCTTAAATAACAGACCGTCTTCTGCTGTTATATCATGTCGGTACGTATGGTACGGTTTTGTGCTGGGCGTTAGCTGATTTGTATGTGTTGGCCAACCTGTCTCTGCAAGCTGTTTGATGTCTTGCAGTGTCTGATCGTGTGTTGTTTTGGCTCGAATCTGTTGTGTGATGCCACCTAGGATGTCAACTGCTGCTATGGTCAACTTCGTGTCGAACAAGTTGTTCGGCTCTATGGATGAACTGTGGTCTCTTGACAGGGCATCTGCAACATACATTGATGAACCTTTTATGTGTGTTATGGTGAGATCATAGTTTAAGAGACGCATGCGCATACATTGCATGCGCGCAGACAACATGTGCAACGGTTTATTCAAGATCGCCACCAGCGGCTTATGGTCAGTTTGGATCACCACTTTTTTACCAAATATGTAGTTGTGAAACTTAGTGCACCCAAAGCAAATCGCGAGCAAGTCCTTCTCGATTACGGCGTAGTTGCTTTGGGTATCATCTAGTGCTTTGGATGCTAATGCTATGGGTCTCCCCTCCTGTATTAAGGCTGCACCCAACCCTGATTTGGATGCATCTACTTGCAGTACCACTTCTTTGGACACATTATAGAACCTTAGTACCGGTGCTCTAGTTAATAGTGCTTTTAGTTTGTCAAACGCTGTCTGCTGTTCACTGTCCCAATGCCATGCGACTTCTTTGTTCAACAGTATTCTGAGTGGCTTAGTGATGCTGGCCATGTTCGGTATGAATTTGTTTACATAACCTACCATACCCAGGAACCGCTGAACTGCTGCTACGTTTGTGGGTGTTGGCATGTCATTTATTGCTTGAACTCGTTCTCTGCTGGGTTTTAGACCATCTTTACTTATTACATGCCCCACGTAAGACACTTCTGACTGGCAAATCTTGGATTTGCTCGGATTGAGCTTGAGGTTTACCTGCCGTGCTCGCACTAGGACTGCTTTAAGGTTAGCGTTGTGCTCCTCTACAGTTCGCCCGTACACTAGGATATCATCTGTCACTACGTTGACACCCTTGAGGTCACCTAATATGCGATTCATCTCATAAATGAATATGTCGCCGGCAGTTTTTATGCCGAACGGCAGCCTTGTGTACGTGTACCTACCCCAAGGAGTATTAAAGGTGCATAATTTGGAACTGTCATTGTCCAGCTCGATTTGCCAGTAGCCGCTATTGGCATCTAACACTGAGAACACTTTTGCTTCTTCCAATTTGGACACTACTTCCTCGACCGTACGGGTTGGGTACGGCCCTCTTTTTATTGCTCGATTCAGCTTGGTAGGATCTAAACAGATACAAATCTTATTCGGCTTTTTCACAATAGTTATGGAATTTACCCAGGGAGTAGGTTCAGTTATCTCGACAATCACCCCTAACTTCAACATTCTATCAAGCTCATCTCGCACTTTCTCTTCAATCGCGTGTGGCACGCGTCGTGGAGGGTCAATCGTTGGCTGAATGTCTGTGTCTACATGTATTTTTGCACCGGTTTTTATGGTGCCCAACCCCTTAAACACATCTGAATAGGACATTACCAGTTTTTCAGCCGCCGAGGACGTTATGCTTGGTGGAACCTGCTGCACCGAATCAGCATCGATGTCATCTACGCGGTTGAGCAGGTTGAGGCTGACGCACGCCTCCTTGCCTAGGATCGGCCCTCCCTCTGCGATCACTTGGAACCGCAACTCTTGATCTCGTACGGTGATTGTCGCCTCCCCGATCGGTTGTATCCTGTGGCCCGAATAGGTGATCAGCCTGCATGTCGGTGCCGCCAGGGTTGTCTTCTTCAGTTTGTTGAATACGCGCACAGGCAAAATGTTCGCTTGCGATCCTGTGTCAAGCTTGAAACGCACCAGTGTTTTTTCCACAGCTAAATCCACGTACCACAGCACCGGTTTTAGCCTGGCGAGTTCCTTGTCCATCGCTCCAACAAACAGCTCGTCATCGCTGGAGGCCAATCCTTCCTGCTTACATTCCTCCAGGATGTTATGTGTGTCCACAGCAATGTCGTCCACTAGTGTGGCTGATTGTTGTGTACTGCGACACACCTTGACGAAGTGTCCTATTTTGCTGCATCCTGCACATGCTTTCCCTTTCGCCGGGCACACGCCCCGTCTGTGCACATACCCACACCAAGCACATGTGGCCTTTGTTGTTGTTGCTGTGGCCACGCTCTGCTGGCCACGCCGTTGGAATGGCGGCTGCTGTCTGGGAGCCGGTGCACCGGCGCCTGACTTCTGCTGTGCGTATCGCGTCCACTGGGCTGTCGCTTGAGTCCAGTGTACTGGTCAAGTGCTTTGCCGTGAACTCACTCATTCTGCATATTTCTTCACATCTTTGTAGAGTTAGTTTCTTTGTTTAAAGCAGCCGGTTCCTGAGTCTGTCACACTTGACACCCCATATCAGGCGGTCACGCAACAGTGAATCCTCTATTGCGCCATACTCACAGCGCGCTATCATACTTCGTAATTCCCGTATGTATGTGTCCATGGTAGTGGTTGTCTGGTTGTGGTGATTAAACCTAAAGCGTATGACGGTCACATTGGTTTTTTCCTCGCAGTATGCTCGGAACGCATCTATCAGAGGATTAATTTTGTCCTCGGTGCTCTGGTCGAAATGCATGGCCCTGTGCACTTTCTGGGCCTCGGGCCCAGCCACGTGTAAAAAAACACAACATTGTGCTTTCTCTGCCTTTGAAGATACACCTGTAGCTCCGGCGAATATGGTGTAGGCATGGTACCACGTTTCCCAGTTAGTGCCTAGGTCACCTTCCAGTTGCAGTTGCCCTGGAGGTTTCAGGCCAGACAACGGCATGTCAATACGGCTTGAGTTCGGATCTGACACCATGTAAAGTATCAAGTATCAAGTGTTTATTTCTGGACCACCCTGCGCTGGTTCCGGCGCGGCTGGTCACTCTCGCCAGTGACCAGCAGTACATATACATTACACCATGAGGTCCTCACTGTTTATATTACTGTCTAGTATTAGTAAGGATTCAGCTTCCTCTATGGTTTCACAGCCTTGGTGTCTGTTTCCACGGATACCTTCAGTGGACTTGCAGGCATCTGCCCAGTGTAACAAAATGCCATTTTTTCTTCCAGTCATGACGACATAACATCCTGGATCTTTCTTTCTGCCTCTGTTTTTTTTGTTGGGCGATTTAGACATTTTTGATGGCGAGTTTGATATATATTTGGATAGTTTATGTCTTGTTTCTACTGGCATTACTTGTTTACAGATTTGGACAGGTGCCTCTCTATTGAGTGCGCAGAGATGACAACTTTACTTTCTCTTTCACAACTTTTTCCACCTTTTTCTTTCACAGCATTGGATTTCATATTAACTTCAGGTGGTATTTCTTGGTGCAGGAAGTCATATTTTCAGGAGATATCAGTTTGGTTTTCTGGCCATTTGATCATTATTTAACTGGGTTAGTACATATTCAGTGTGCACTATTCACCACGGTTCACCTGATGAGCACCATTTTCAAATCAGATTTCCTCTCCCTTCACCAACCTTACAGTCTGGTTCTCCTGCAAACTTGATGTTTCAGCTGTGGTGAGTTTTGAGGTCACAGTTATCCTTTTCTAATTTCATCCATTGCTTTGACTGTGTGTTTGATGAAATCTGTGGTCTTGCTGGAGGGAACACGGTTGACCGTATTGCAGCGCCCTGCGTTAATCGGTTACTTATTGGGTGTCATCTTGTCAAAGTGAAATCACATATATACATGCACTCTGTCCATTTGAGACAACAGTACTATCAGAGGCAGCACTGCTCTGCTTCTGGATCATGGTTCACCATGAGTGATAATAGGGAGCTTGGTCAGGTATGTCTTATTTATGGAGAACCTATCCCTTATTATCCAAAGTTGTTCTCCCACATATACTCCCAGATGTTCCTACTGTCCTCTGATCATGTTTTCCAGTGTCCAAATGTCCGTTTCTGGTGTAAAAAGTATGATAAACAATCACCGTTCGTCGGCGCCGTTCGTCGGTAAACAATATTTAGATCTTCCTCCAGCAAAAGAACTTAGGTGTATTCCATCCCTTTGGAACAAGAATTGGCTAGTGTCGTCCCCTATGACAACATGAGAACATGTAACATCATGAGTTTATCCCACCCCTATGGAACAAGAAGTGGACAACGTTGTGTCTTATGACAAGAAAGAATATGCCATACTACAATATGTAGCAAATAGGGCGACATTATTATAGCCCATCACAGAAGACAACAGTTTCATCTCCCTCATGAGTTTAATTCATCCCCCTGGACAAAAATAGGTAAGAGTCGTCCTCTGACAATATGTAATAGATAGGGCGTCATTACTATAGCCCACTCCAGTGCCATCTGACAACAGAAGATGTGGAATGCCACTGCCTTACAAGAAGAAGAAGAAAGATAATACCCATAGTAACATCAAGAACAGAATCCTCCTTGTAGCTATCGTTTTAAGCAGAGTTTAACAGTTGATGTGACTGTACGATCTAACACAAGTTTTATGTGGCCTATCCACCAGGTAAGGTTCATTCATTTGAATAAATTTAAACAAAATTTAACATTTAAGGAACTTCCAGTCAACCTCAAAAATTGTTGTTTTTAGTCATCTCTTGTATCATTTTATATTATCAATAGCAAAACATTTATGCAGTGTAATATAGTCTAATGTCTATACAATTTTAGCAATATTAATTAATTAATAATAATAGTATGATATATTGCAAAAAGTTGCTTATGATCTCAAAAAAATATATATGTTAATTACTCTTCAGCCCTGCTGAGCTACAGTCGCACTTCCTCAAGTTAAAGAAACATAAAAAATATATATTTAACTCTTCAGTCCTACTGATTTCAAAATAACAAATGAACGTAAATGCATCTATCTGTACTGTAATGGCGTTACAGAGTAATCAGTTCATGCCATTTTTAGTGATCAGAAAGTCATTCCCCAATAGTTCAGAGTTGTTGTCTTACTGCCATCAGTTACTTCCCTTCACTGTGCAGCCTGCTGAAAATCAATTACACTTCCTCAAGCCAGATATGTGAATCATCATACATAATGATAATCATAGGTCTGACTATGCCTAGTATCCATCTAGATAATTCAATAAGTATATGATAACAAATAATAATCAAATTGTTAAGATCAACTGTGCCCAGTTCACCTCAAAAATACTGATCATTTTGACAAAAACAAATGTTTGAAGATCATATAAAAAAATATATATATATTAGTTCAACTCATAGCTTCAGATCTGATCATCTTGCTCTTGCAAAGTTAACATAACATATTTATTTTAAAAAATTGTGAAATCCCTATAATTATTTTAGCTGACCTCCCAATGAACAGTCGCTTTTGTAAAAAAAATTTAGTTCATTCAATACCCTAGGTATTACTGTTACCTCTCCAAATATCTTCTCCACTTGATAAGTAGTAGAAAGCAAATCATGTCTCGCTCAGCAACAATAGGAAAAAAAGGAAGAATCTTGCAGATCACTCAATCAGAATGAAAAAGATCTTCACATCAGACATTACTTAAAATCTCCCCACGTTCAACTAATGTTTTTGCTTAGCAGAATATTTTTGAACGTTTAATATAGAATTGAACTTCCACAAGAGTACCTATACGTTCGACCTCACAATTGTCGGGAATGAGCGGGGTCGCTCATTCGGACTCATTGCTGGGCACGGTGGAGAGGTGAGGCTGCCAGCGCCCCCCCCTTCCCGCAGGGGGCGGGTGGGGGGGGACCATGTGGCGGGGGGCGAGGGAGCCCCAACACCTCACGCTCCCCCCACCAATCACAACACAACCCAACTTAGCCAATCAAATCACTCCGGCGACCGGAGCCCGGCCCTACATACCACAAGCAAGTCAGTCTGCAGCACCGCCTCCGACTGACCACTACTCCACCCCTTTCTACCCACCCACCCACACCTGCAATCTAATTGGCACAGCCAATTAAAAAACAAATCAAAACTAAATTAAAAAACATTTAGACAACAAAGTCCATTAACGACTCAATTCTCAACCGCCCAATTGACAACCGCTCAATGGACAAAAACACACCTCAAAAGTGCCCTCCGCACCGTACAAGGATTATTCTATTCACCTTCACATATTCAATGTTTAATTGTACTTGTTCATCATATCTTACCTTACTTACTACTGTTCATCATATCTTATCTTATATCTTAACTTGTCCATATGTCGCATCTCTCATCTCATGCTATTATGTTATCACTGCATGACCTTATGTCGGCCACGGCCCGTCGTCAATCCACAATGTACAAGCTCATTGCGGCCTGGGGGCCGCGACCGAATAAAAGCCATGTTTCCCCAACCAGCCTCATCGTCTTCTGTGCCCGTGAGAAATGGAAATTAAATGCAACGATCTGTCCTGAACCTGGGGTCAGAAAATCCCATAACTACCAGTTACTTCCCTTCACTGTGCAGTCATGCAGTTACTTCCCTTCACTGTAAAGGTTTCTGCCTGGAAAATATGGATCAGAAAGTAATTTATATCAAATTGTAGTCTACAAGTATCAACTCTCTGCTTAGGTATTTCATCCATATGAATCAAAATCAAGAACATTATCTAGTTTTATTTTTAAATAAATAATTTCTTTTATAATATATATCACATTATTAAGTAATATGAACATATAGAATAAATTTCTTACTAGAAAATAAAAAATGTTAAAAAAAAAGTTAATTTAAATGTCTTATTTCATACTGTTATATCCATTTATATGTATTGTAATGCACATAATAACATATAATAGATACTATAGATGTCCTAACTAAGTTATTTCATGCTTCTAAGTATCATAGTTAATTAGTTATGCATTTATTAGCACAAAAACATAATACCTGGTCTTTACCAAAGTTCCAGTCAATGACGAAATCCTTCCAACTAATCTCGTCAACCACCACAAAGATTAGCGACATTTTAAGACAAATCGTTCATGTTAATCATGTTATGTGCAATTACGCTTCACGCCTCGGTGAATTATCTGTAACTACTGCTTCATACTCACCAAATAAATTAGTTTTATCGCTTCATGCGTGTCACTCGTCGACACGCGATAAGAAATTGACTCCCGGCTCACGCCTTATATCTCTTATCGGCCTTACCATATATTCGCGAAAAGATTACGCTTGTCGCTCTATCAACCTTACGCAGCCGTCTTTTCTCCCACTCGAGTGGTACAGGTTCGATGAAAATGCCTATATTCATAGTATAGAATTTTAGCCTGCGAGAATTTAATAGAATTAATACAGTAATGCAAAATCGATGTGCTATTTTAAGCGTTTTTAGGTTTTTCACGCCCAATGAATAATGATTTTTGTACTAAGAATAGATAATTCAACACCGAGACGATCTGCTATAATATGGCCTTTAATGGTATCGAAGGCAAGAGTCATGCGAACATAGAACAGGTAGGTCATGAGGCGAGAGTAATAGCATGGAGTAGGTCCAGCGTAAGAGAGTCAATGAAGGTAAGTCTACTTTTTGATAGAAGGCTAGAGTAAGTTAAGAGGACGATAAGCGTCTAAGGCTAAATAATGTAAATGTCTAGGCAACGATAAGCGTCATACGTAAGGTAAAGTGTAAATGTCAAAGTCTTGAGTTAAGTCTATCGAAGTTGGCATCTGATGGTGTAGTCTATCCTTCGCCGAGTTGTTGATTCGGGCGGTTAGACCCAGGCACTCAACCCTCCCCGTGTAAGTCCAGATTGTGGGTGGGCGGGGGGGGAAATTAGTCTGGAGGTCAGCTCGTGTTGTCCGAGCGGCGTCTTGAGGCTGAGTGCCAGTTGGTGGCAACGGTATGGCATTCTGGGAGGTTTGTGGCTGCTCCGCTAGGGTCAACAGTTCGAGTCCGATGCGATAGGTGGTGCCAGGATCAGGCCGTCTCGGCGCCAGAATTACCCACGTTGCAGTACAACATGGACAATTCAACACCGAGACGATCTGCTATAATATGGCCTTTAATGGTATCGAAGGCAAGTGTCATGCGAACATAGAACAGATAGGTCATGAGGCGAGAGTAATAGCATGGAGTAGGTCCAGCGTAAGAGAGTCAATGAAGGTAAGTCTACTTTTTGATAGATGGCTAGAGTAAGTTAAGAAGATATAAGCGTTTAAGGCTAAATAATGTAAATGTCTAGGCAACGATAAGCGTCTTACATAAGGTAATGTGTAAATGTTGGCATCTGATGGTGTAGTCTATCCTTCGCCGAGTTGTTGATTCGGGCGGTTAGACCCAGGCACTCAACCAAATAAGGTGGAGAGTGCCTGGGGGGCCGTGGTGAAGGCCGCCTTAGGGACGTACTGATGGACGGCCGTGGATCTCCAGTTCCCGACGTCGCACATGTCGGCTATCGTGACGCCGGCGCCTGCGCATGCCTGGTTGGCGCCCCTCCGAAGGCTGTGAAGGGTGACGTCGTTGGTGTTTTGGCGGCCTCGGGCGGCCAGGGCCATCCTCAGGGCCCTGGTCAGTGTGCGGGCATGCAGCGGGGATCCATCTGGGAGCAGGAAGGCGGGGCCATTGGGGTCGATTGTGGCATGTCGTTGGTATCGTCACCAGGCTTGCAGAGGGCAGCAGGCGGTGCCGGGGATCGCCGGGAGCGCGACGGAGTACGCATCGTCGATCCTTCTGGTGGTCTTGGTGGTATGCATGCGGAATAGGAGTGCGTTTCCTGCATCCCTGATGTCCTTGCCGGTGAGGGTGTGCTGGGCGCCATGACGCGGTCCGGTGGTGAGAAGGTTACTCTGCGGAGCATCGTGAAGTATCCGATCAACAGTGCGGCGACCAGTACGTGCGCTCCGGGCCCCGCTCCCCGCAGGTGGTCCACGACATCCTTCAGGTCTTGGACGGTAAGGGGAGGAGCCTGGCGGGGAACGTGCAGGGAGGCCCTGGTGACACCGCGCTTGATTATAGTGACCGGGTACGCGTCGAACGCCTGAGTGTCGCCGGTCATGAGGGCCACCCAAGTTCGCGCGCCACTCAGGTAGTTGTGTACCGCGCCAGGGGAGCAGAGTCTCCGGGCCAGATGTGACACATAGCCCAGGATGTCATAGGTGGTTGGTTTCAGCACGGTTGTTGCGCGTCGGGTCAGGTATCTCAGGTAGGTTGTGACCTGTATTGTCTTGTTTCTCCACGTTCCTTCTGCAAGTCCCGCCCTCAGAAGGGCCATGATGTCGTCGTGTCGCTCGTCCGGCTTTTCTGGGAAGAGAGAGGCAAAGTTATTCGATCTTCCCAGGGTGTGGGCTGATGTCGAGATGTCTGAGGTCGTGGGTTGTTCAAATTCTGTTGAGACCAAGTCGTCTGCACTCGAGGTCGGCTCTCGCCGCGGCGGTCGTGTCGAAAGGTCTCCTGCTTAGTGCATCGGCGAGGACTAGGTCCTTTCCGAGCTTGTGAGCGACCTCGACGGTGCACGACCTCACAGCCGCGAAGCGCCATATCTCCCTGGCGCAGGCACAGAGGGTAGTGTCCCTACCCGCACCAGTTTCGAGCACCGGCTGAGAGGTCTGGTTGTCCGTGTTGGCTTTGATAACGTAGTTGTGTGCGTCGGGTGGCATGAGTGCATGGAGTGCCACGACCAGGTTTACCGCCTCGAGGGAGTTGATGTGGAGCCCCAGGGCTATATAACTGGGTGTGTATGTTTCAGTTATGAAGCTGGTTTGAGAGTATGCTCCTCCCGCTAGCAGCGAGGAATCGCACTCGATTAGCCACTCGGGTTTGTTGGGGGGTCGTAGGAGGACCAGGCCATTGGTTGTGCGGGCGTAGGAGATGAACCAGGAGACGTCCCTCGCCAGCTCAGGCGTCACCCGGTGCTTCCCCCTGTAGGGGGCTGCCCGAAAGGCCGCGAGGATCCGGTTCATGAATCGTCTCGCAGGTCGTACGCACCGGGCGACGTACTGCAGCTGACCGATGAGCCTCTGGAGGTCCTTCCGGGTGGCCAAGGTGGTGTCTTGCCAACGGGCGCACTCCTCGACAATGTCGGCCAGCTTTTCGCCGGGGATCCGTACGGTCATGACCGTCGTGGATATGCTGTATCCCAGCCATTCGATGGTGGTGGTTGGCAGGGTGCACTTTGCTGGGGACAGCGCCAGGCCCAGGTCTTCCGTGGTGGCCAGCATGTCGAGGTAGGCGGTCTCCGCTTCCCCTTTTGTTGCCGCCACCCCGACGAAGTCGTCAAGGTAGCAAAGTGCAAAGTGGCCCTTCTTCCGTAGGAGGTAGACCACCGAACTTGTGGTCCGAGCACACGCGAGGGAGGAGGTCCGGCAGCCAAATGGGGGAGCCTCGTCAAAGTAGGAGTCTCCATCTAGGGTGACTCCCAGCAGGGGGACCGAGAGGGGGCAGGTTTGGAGCTGTCGGTACGCTCTGGCGAGGTCCGCGGCCCAGAGGTACGCGCCCCTGCCGAGTCCAATCACCTCCTCTGCGAGGTCCATAATCCCGGGGAGGGTATACGTGGCCGGTCTTCCTTGGTAGAACCCCATACCGGATCCCAGCAGCTCGTGTTGTCCGAGCGGCGTCTTGAGGCTGAGTGCCGGTTGGTGGCAACGTTATGGCATTCTGGGAGGTTTGTGGCTGCTCCGCTAGGGTCGACAGTTCGAGTCTGACACGATAGGTGGCGCCAGGAGCAGGCCGTCTCGGCACCAGAATTACCCACGTTGCAGTACAACCTGGACAATGCAATTCCAATGGTGTGTCTGAAAACAAAGTATATAACATCTTTGGTTATTTGCCATTAATACGCTTTAATAATGTCAATTCTTACATATGCAAGATCTACCACTTCCAAAAATATAACATCCACAAAGTCTTAGCGAAAGTGCTAGAGTATTACTTCATGCAAACATAACATTTCAGTCATTAGTCTGACGAAATTTAGTTCTTTTTAGTAGCTGGACAGTTTTAACTCAAACCATCGAGTAACACCTGTTTTACGTCTCACCCTGTAATACGTAGGCGTACTAAAAATTAACTTAGATAAATAGAAAAGTCAATGGAGAAAAAATGAAACTGTTATTTGTTAGTATGACATCCAGTCACCACAGGTGAACTTGTTTCGCTCTATGTCAAGGTAGAATAACAATTTACATTAGTACATGTCACCATGTTCCAGTAAAGTATCCACTTCCTGTACTTAATCCGCCCGAAATGCTCCGTAGCATTCGGTAAGCAACAAGTGTCAATTTACTTCACTATAGCAATGCTACTACGGTGTCAATACCATCAACAACATGTCTGTATTTAAACAGTTTTTAGTAACTTAATTTCTGGCGCAACTTACGTTACAACGCATCAACATTGCTTATGACTAAACCTCGCGAACACTGTCGATTAGATTTAGACCTGTCGACTTGCGCTATTGTTAATTCTTGCTTCGTATTAACGCAATGGTTAGACATGGCGCAATCGTTATTTATTAGTGGCGCAGAAACAAAGAAATTTCTTGTCGAATGAGCCGAAGCAGTCATACGTCCACGGATTCGTCGATCCTTCCGCAGTGTTCTTTGCTGTGATTGGTCAATTCTTTTGCATAAATTAGAACTACCAATTATTGAATCCACCCTCCGCGCTTGCTGGCGCGTGAATGGCCCAGTACCAATTTCTCTCAAATGTAATACTTTAGGTTTTATTTTTGTTTATTCACTAATAATTCATTAGTGCGTCGATTTTGATCAGAAATAATCGGATCGAAAGGCAAATGTTGCGAAATACCTTTTCTTCTTTCAGTTCTAGTTAATCGTGGTGCAATATCATCCCAAATGATTTTAGAATCCACTAATCTAACTTTATCACGGTTAACAACTTTATGATCATTATTAGGGCCAACTACAGTTACCACTGAACCCTGTGATCTAACGACTATGTATCCTGGATCATATTTCCTCTCCAAAGGTCCGGATTCATTTATAAACAAAACAACTTTATCACCAGGAGTTAATTTAACTGTATTCGCCTTTTTCCTAAGACGAGCAACATTATAATTTCGACTTTCTTTACAATTTTGAACAGCTTTAGCTAAAGCTATAGACAAATGATCTATACGATAAGCTAAGTTCGAATCAATCGTCCCCGTCGATCGATACAGTAAAGAACTATGCTTCGTACCTGGATGTCTACCATAGGTTAGAAAGAAAGGAGAATAGCTAGTGCTATCAGAAGGTACAGTACGATACACATATATCACATCAGGCAAATAGGTTTCCCATAGACTAGCACGAGAATTAATTAATTTCCTCAAAATGCTTTTTATAGTCCTATGGTATCGTTCTACCATACCATTTGACTGTGGATGATAAGGTGTTGTATGTCTTACCTCTACACCTAATTCTTTGAAATGATTCATAATCAATTTGTTTTTAAACTCTAACCCATTATCTGAAATAAACATACAAGGAATTGCATGGTGAGGAATATAATCATTAAATATATAATCATGAATTCCCTTCGATGATTTATCTGGCAATGTTTTATATTCAACCCAACCACTACAATGATCTATAACAGACAATAAATGTATATTACCACTAGTACTAACTGGATATGGACCAGAAAGATCCGCAGCAATCACAATACCAGTTGCACTAGGCAATGGCATCGATTGTGGATACGCACATGTGCGTTTACTACAATTAACCACACAATTTGGACAATTGGTAATTACTCTATGGACATCTCCAGCTATACCAGGCCAATGAAAATGTTCCTGTAATCGTTTTAATGTTTTAGACATAGCCATATGACCTACCTCAGTATGAGCTATCTTTATCACAGAATTCCTGTATTTTTTTGGTAACACTAATCTAGGATACGTATCTTTCTTAGCAGGAGCTATCATTGAATAAAGAAGATTATCCATTAATAAATAATTCTTTTCTTCATTCTCACCTAATGTATACGCTCTCATCTTTGTCTGTTCCTTAATTACCTCATTATATGACAGTTCATAGTGTTCAAAAGGAATTGCCTGTTCTGCTAACAGTGAATCAAAAGCAAACATTTCTACTGGTTCCTTTGCTTCTGTATTAGGTCTCAATTTAGACAACATATCAGCCGAGACATTATCTACACATTTCATATATACAATTGGTGCTGAAAATTCTGCTAATAATACTGCCCAGCGATGTATAAGTGTTTTATGGATTTCTTTAGTGAAAAAACATTTCAATGGAGCATGATCTGTATAGATAGTAAATTCTGCACCATATAAGTAAGGTCTTAATTTTACTAGAGCATAAATAATAGCAAATGCTTCCTTCTCTATAGTAGGATAATTACGTTGAGCAGGAGAAAATCTAGTACTGATTAGATGCACTGGCCTGTCTATTCCATTCTCATCCTCCTGTACCAATACAGCCCCTAAACTGTACTCAGAAGCATCTGTATACAATTTATATGGTTTAAAAGGATCAGGAAATTTCAACAGTACACAATCTAATAATAGTGTCTTCAACTCATTCCATGCAATTTCACATTCCATAGCCCATTCAAAACTACATTTATTACTAGTTAAATAAGTTATAGGAGCGACAACATCAGCATAATTAGGAATCAATTGTCAATAGTATCCTGCCGATCCTAACAATCATCTTACTTCTTTTTTACTTTTCGGTGAAGCCATATCTCTTATTGCAGTAATTTTTTTTGGATCCGGTTTCAGTCCTGCTGAACATACAACGTAACCTAAGAGTTTTACTTCAGTAACTCCAAATTCACATTTAGATTCTTTAATAGTCATATTGTTACTTTCCAAGATAGTCAATATACTAGTCACATCCTTCTCATGACTCTCCTCATCAGGTGAATAAATAATATCATCTAAATAAATTAGACAACATTTACCTAAATGTTCCGCAAAAATTACATTCATCATTCTTTGGAATACTGCAGGTGCATTCGTTAATCCAAATTGCATACGCTTAAATTGAAATAATCCCATGTGTGTGTTTATAGCTGTTTTAGGTCTACTATCTTCATCTACCATTACCTGCCAATACCCTGATTTAAGGTCAATGGTGGTAAAAATGTTAGCACCATGCAATTGATCAAAAATGTCTTGTATCCTAGGTAAAAGATAAGCATCTTTAATTGTAACTGCATTTAATTTACGGTAGTCACCACAAAGACGTATAGTACCATCTTTCTTAGGCACTAAAGTAACTGGTGAAGCCCAAGGACTACAACTAGTTTCAATAATATCATCATCTAACATTTGATTTAATTCTTTTTCCACTATATGTCTCTTACTTAAAGGTATTCTATAAGTTCTTTGATTCAGTGGATATGCATTACTTGTGTCTATATGCATCTCAATTACCTTAATAGCTTTAAGTTTTTCATTAGAATCAGGAAATAACAAGGGAAAATGCTTTTTCCAATAGTCTATCTACTTCTAGAACTATTCCTGCTAGTTTTCTATCAATTAATTCTAAACTACTCCATGGATGTACAATATCACATAAGGAAACAAACTTATTTCTGTAACAAATCTCAGCATTACACATGTCCATTATATCTGTCCCAATTAATAATTCAAAAGCTAATGATTCAACTACAAAGAAAGGACATAACTTATCATAAATAGAAATGTAAGTTACACCTAAAGTTGGAATTAAATGACCTGAGATTGATCTCAGCCTACTACCTGGATACAATTGCTTATGTGCTATTCCAATATCTACCAAATTTTGAAATGCCTTTACATGTATTAAACTTTTAGCCGCACCTGAGTCTACCAAACCAGTTAATTTTACTTGAACAAAATCAATATCAATACTCGGACGAGTATCAAGTGCGCTATTTAGTTTCCCGAAGCAGTAGAGCTAATTCAGACACAGGACACGAAAGTGGTATAAAGTGGTAGTTTATTAATCTTTTTTCTGAGGATGGAATTCTTGGGTTTCGAGTATTTAAAGTTTGGTATAGCTAGTTTGTCCCACGTGCGCTCAGCCTTGTGTACCAGATGGGTGGGTGGGACGGCTAGAAAAGACAGCAAAGCTTCAGTGGCCACGCGGCAGGTTCAGGCGCACTGGTCGGTGTGCGCTGTTCGGGCTCCTCCGCTGGCGAGTTTGTGAAGGATCCGCCAGGTAGCGTGTCGGTTCGATAGTGAGTCTCGTTGGGTATAGGTGGCGCCAGGGTTGTCCATAGAGTTCAAGGCTGAGGGCTTTCGGTCCCGCGTCCCAAATTACCCATGTTGCCGGCGCAACATGCACAATGTTACTACGCAGTAATTTTAAATGTGGACAATCTCTCATTACATGTGAATCGTTACATAAATAGCAAGTCAAACCACCCCGCCCAGCACCCTGCGGTCGTTGGCGATACACTTGTCCCTTTTTAGACGTCGATGACTGCACCTGCGCAGCCGGCGTCGCTTTCCCATTGCTTCCTCGCTGTTGCGTTGACAGCACATACTTTCCTGTGTGCTCTCTGACTGAACCTGGTCTATTCTGAGATGCAATAGCTACCTCACCCTTCGACGCTACGTTTACGCGCGGCAACATAAGACGTCCGCCCATTGCATAAGAACCGGCACCATATGGTGACGCAACGTTTACTGAATGAATATCTGCACATGTACATTTATTTTCAGTTACCGTTAAGCGTTCTACACACTTTCTTAGTGATTTCATTTAATTCTGGAGCGACTTTAGAGCCTGACTCTCTCCCGCTGCTACTGAATTAGCCTGAACTCCCCCAGAAGTAGTTATTTTTTACATTTTAGAAGAATTAAAGTTAAGACTATCAACCTGACTAGTCATATTTAAATCTTCCCCTGTGGGAAGGGGGTTCGTAGAATAAGAATTTTCCCACTGTATCCCTCTGGAGCATGTCGTAAGAGGCGACTAAATGAGGGCAACCTGTTTGCCGTGGGTTGTGACCTGTGTCGGAGGATGATGGGATCCTGGTGATTGAGGGATAACCAACACATCACTTCGGCCTGGATTTCTCCTAAACAGGTGGTCAAGTTTGGCTCGGCTTGATCAATCGGCTGGTGGTGTCATGCCCTAGGACTGCCATTCAATTATGTGATGATTATTCATTCATTCATTCATCCATTACTATTTGAAATTTATAATGCATTGTTGTAATTGTATTTGTGGTAGTTCTAGAACGCGGCTGCTCATGAGCTAATCAAGGTGAAGTAATTTTTTATTTAAAATTGTGCTTCCTGCGAGTATATTATTTGCATATCCCCGTGCATAAGAGTGCTGGGCTCTGCCCCACTCCTCTGTGCATCTTCATAGGGTCAGAGTAGGGCTGGGGACTGCAAATAACGAAGTTTTGGAAATACTATGGATATTTCAATCTCACACGGCAAACGATTGAGGAAGGATACTTCCTCAGATGATGACGACAAAGGAATGACCAAAGGACATACGACAACGACATTTCCAAGATTTTTGGTAATTATGGGATCAGACAGTGATACTACTCTGTCAAAGATGTCACCATTCGCCATAGCAAAAGGGATCAAAGGCATTGCCGGAGATCCCATCAGTGTTAGGAAAATGGGAAGTGGTATCTTGGTGGAAGTCGGCAAAAAATCACACGCCGACAATCTGCTAAGAACCACCATCCTGGCAATGGTCCCTGTGAAGGTCACACCACACAGGACTTTAAATACAAGGAAGGGTGTCATCCGATGTGCAGATCTAGTTGATTGCTCTGATGAAGAAATTGTTAGAGAATTGGCTGATCAGAAAGTTATTCATGCATTTCACATCCATACCAAAAGAGAAGGTGTCAGAAAGCCGACTCAGACTTTCATCTTGACATTTGAAACAACGGTGCTACCAGATTCAATTAAAGTTGGATATTTAAATGTCAGGGTTGATACATACATCCCTGGCCCGCTCCGTTGTTTCAAATGTCAAAGATTCGGACATGGTAAAGATAGATGCAGGCAGCAATTGGTTTGTGCTAAATGTACTGGAAATCATGATGACAATTTGTGTGAAAGTACCATTTTTAAATGTGCCAACTGCAAGGGAGATCATCCATCGTACTCTCGGCAGTGCACAAAATATGAATTTGAGAAAGAAGTGCAGAAGATTAAGCATACAAGACAGGTCAGTTTCCCAGAGGCAAGAAAGATTGTTGAAAGTTTGAATGTCGACCTCAGAGCATCATATGCAAATGTGATAAAGTCTGTTGCCCCAAGTCCAGTCAAGTCGCCCTGTGTTTCAATTGAAACGCAGACTGAATTGTCCTGGCCAATTGAGGGTGCTAATGAATTTATAACATTGGAGGACTACCGTATCACAACACCTAAGCCTAGCACTAGTACTTCAATTTCTGTACAAACTAATACATCTAAAGAACAAGTAACATCAAATAGCAAGAAAGTAACACAAAAGAGCAATAGCAATGCGTCAAGCAATTTAAAATCACAACCTCCCTTAAACACAAACTCGCAAGTGACAAAGAAAATAAATAATAAATCGCAAAGAACTGGAAGACAATCGAAGGGCTCAAACGACCCTGTCAAATTATTCAACAAGTTTGGGCACTTGGATGATATGGAGGTGGAGAGTGGAACGAGAGCTAGGTCTCACTCCCCAGTTCACCCTCCGTAGCATTTTAGTTGTTTATAACTATATATTTATTGTTTTAAATGGCTGCTGCAACTATGATACAGTGGAACTGTCGTAGTTTACAGGCAAATCGAAATGAACTGGAACTAGTCATTCAAAAATATAATTCATCTGTAATTTGCCTGCAAGAAACAAAAATAGATAATGCAAATATGACTTTAAAAGGTTTTGCATCTTATCACAAAATGGGCACAACAGATGCTATGGGTAGGGCACATGGTGGGGTGTCTATTTTTTACAAAAAGCTCTCTGCCACAGAGTGAAGTTAATTTAAATACAAATTTACAAGCTGTCGCTGCCAAAGTAACTCTTCACACCACAATAACATTTTGTTCATTATATCTTCCTCCTTCTAGTCCTGTAATACCTGCAGATTTAAACAATCTTTTTGCTCAATTACCCCAACCCTGTATCATAATGGGAGATTTTAATTCCCACAATCAGCTTTGGAGTGCCACAGACAATACCGATCCAAAGGGACGCATTGTAGAAGATTTCATGAGCAGGCTGAATCTCTGTCTGTGGAATGATGATAGTCACACATATCTCCATCCAGGTACAGGTTCCCTAACTTCAATTGACCTCACCATGTGCTCACCCCAAGTTTTCCTTGATTTTTCTTGGGAGGTGGAAGAAGACCATTGGGGTAGTGACCACTACCCCATTGTATTGTCCAGCCACTTTTCTCCTTCTGATGAGAGAGTGCCTAAATGGCACTTTCAAAAGGCCAATTGGGCCAAATTTCAATCTCTTTGCCTTGAAAAGATCACAGGCAATCTTCTGCAAGATGTGGAAGATCCCATTAAAGCTTTTACAGACACACTGTATGACGTTGCTAGCAATTGTATTCCTAAGTCAAATCCTAACCTAAAAATCCAGAAAAACCATGGTTCACAGAGGAGTGTAAGAAGGCTGTAAAAGCTTGTAAGAAAGCTTTAAAACAATTCAAGAGACAGCCAACACAGTGCAATCTACAACAATACAGAATAAAAAGGGCCAAAGCCAGATATATCATTCGTTGTAGTAAAAAGAAAAGCTGGTCAGATTATACATCAAAACTGAACACCCGAACACCCACTAAGAAATGTTGGGATATGATTCGAAGGATCAGTGGTAAAGGGGGAGGCGCAAGAATAAAACATCTTAATAAAAATGGTCAAAGCATTTCAAATCCAAAGGATATAGCCAACACCTTAGGTGAATCTATATCACAGAACTCCTCTTCCGGTAATTACAATCCTAAATTCCAACGAACAAAAGCAAGGCTAGAAAGAAAGCCTCTTAATTTTATTTCTCAGAATTTAGAAAATTATAATAAGCTCTTTTCCATGGAAGAATTACAAATTGCTCTGTTTAAATCTCACGACACAGCACCTGGACCAGATCAGATCCATTACCAAATTCTTAAACATATGCCAGCTGAAACCACGATGCACCTTTTAGAAATATTCAACACCATCTGGATGAGTAGTAACTTTCCCCCTTGCTGGAGCGAGGCCACAGTAATCCCGATACCCAAACGGGGAAAGGACTCCACCAATCCCAATAACTATCGACCAATAGCACTTACAAGCTGTGTATGTAAGACCATGGAACGCATGATCAATGAAAGGCTTGTTTGGTTTCTTGAAGAGGCTGCTATTATCTCCTCTTCTCAAAGTGGTTTTAGAAAGACCAGAAGCACCATGGATCATCTGGTCCGCCTTGAGACATTTGTGAGAGATGGTTTTATAAAGGGTGAACACGTCGTTGCACTTTTCTTTGACTCGGAGAAGGCATACGACACCACATGGAAATATGGCATTATGAAAGACATTCAAGATAGTGGATTGAGAGGCAGACTACCTCTCTTTATAGAACAATTTCTTTTAAATAGGTGTTTCCGAGTCTGTGTCGGAAGTACCCTCTCAGAAGCCTTTGACCAAGAAATGGGTGTACCCCAAGGGAGCATCTTATCGGTCACACTGTTCATAATCAAAATAAATAGCATTGTGGGTTGTGTCAGACCTGAGATTGATAAATCTCTCTTTGTAGATGATTTCCACCTTTGTTACAGGTCTAGAAACATGGCAGCTATAGAAAGAAAACTGCAACATCACCTGAACAGAGTAGCCGAATGGGCTGACGAAAATGGTTTTAAATTCTCTCGCAGCAAAACTGTGTGTGTGCATTTCTGTCAACAGCGCGGTGTACACTCAGACCCAGAGATCTATCTCAACCAAACACAGATTCCTGTGGTTGAAGAAACCAAATTCTTGGGTGTCATTTTTGACAAGAAATTGAATTTTATTTCGCATATTAAATATGTCAAAAAGAAATGTCAAAAAGCTCTAGACCTCCTGAGAGTTGTTGCTCATACCAATTGGGGGGGCGACCGCACCACTCTTCTCTGTCTCTATCGTGCACTGGTCCGATCAAAGCTTGATTATGGCTCCATGGTCTATGGATCAGCCAGACCGTCATACATCAAAATGTTGAAACCCATTCAAAATCAAGGACTCAGACTCTGTCTTGGAGCATTTCGAACTTCACCAGAGGAGAGTCTTAGTGTAGAAGCAGAGGAACCTCCACTTGTGCTGAGGAGAGAAAAGCTCGCTCTACAGTATGCATCCAAGATCGCAGCAAATCCCAGCAACCCTGCCTATGACTGAATTTTCAACCCAGGCAATGAAACACTCTTTGCTAATAAACCCAAGGCCATTCCAACTTTCAGTATACGTATTAAGGAATCATTAGAAACACTCGAGTTTGATGTAGATAACATTGCAAAATTCCAATATCCAGACACACCACCTTGGACATACGCTGTCAATGTGAACTTGGCTCTCTCTGAAGCAAGGAAAGACTCAACTGACCCTCTGATCTACAACAGTATGTTCAGGGAGGTTAAAGACATACATTCTGATCATAAGTTCATCTACACAGATGGTTCTTACAAGGATGACAAGGCTGCAGCGGCAGCTGTCATGGCCAAGCACACCTTCTCGGAGCGATTACCAAAGGGTGCTTCGATATATTCAGCAGAGCTTGATGCCATATTCTTAGCAATGGACCATGTAGAAACCTCTTCCCATAGAAAATTTGTGATATGTTCGGATTCAAAATCATGCCTACAAGCTATTCAGAGCAAGGATTGGAAGAACCCTCTGATCCGCAAGACTTTAGAAAGGTTACATTATTTATGTTCAGGACTTCACAAAACTGTGCTTTTTTATTGGGTGCCGAGTCATGTTGGCATTCGAGGAAATGAGGCTGCAGACGTGGCTGCCAAAGATGCTCTCGACAAATACATTACACCTCTTCCCATTCCTCACACAGACCTCAAAAGGCACATTAGTGCACTCATAAGGAAAAAGTGGCAATTACAATGGGATGAAGCTGTCATGAACAAGCTTCATGCGATTCAGCACACCCTTGGCAAATTTTCAGGTGCTTGTCATAGAAATAGACGCGAAGAGACCGTTGTTGCACGTATGCGAATTGGACATAGCTATTTGACTCATAGTTACCTTCTTAAAGCAGAAGACCAGCCAGAATGCATACCATGTGGAGTGCCTCTGACTGTGAAACATATTTTGATTGAATGCATTGACTTTGCAAATGTTCGAGCACAGTATTTTAATGTAGCAAGTATGAAATTTTATTTGACACTGTTAGTACTGCCTTAGTTTTATCGTTTTTAAAGCACATTGGACTGTTTAATCGGTTTTAAGACATTTTTGATGGCATTGTATAGCCCTTAGTGTGCTGATATGCCGTTAAGCATTTATTCATTCATTCATTCATTCATTCATATTTAAATCTGTCAGTCGTGATTGTGCACGTCGTTGCTGTCTCAATACAGACCTATCACTCAATATAGCTAGAGTAAAAGCTTCCTCCAATGATTTTGGTCTATTGGTCTCTACGTACCACATAGTGTTGTCATCCAACAATGAATCGTGATAGCAAAATCTCAAAGGTGTCAGTCCCCAAGGTAGCAGAACGTAGTTTCCACCCCTTACTAGCAGCTGCTTTAAACCGTTGGCAATATGCTGCGACTGTCTCACCCTCATTCTGTACCATAATCATTACTATACTTTTTAAATGAGTTTTTTCATCTGCAGTTAACAAAGTCTTAGCAATTTCCTCTTTGATATCATCCTATGACTTAGCACCCTTAGTTGTGAAGGCAGTGAATAACACTTCATGCAGCGTACCTGTTACATTTGAAAGTGCGAAGCGAATTATATCTAAGTCTGACACATCTGCAAGAACTCCAATCCTCTCAATAAGATCTACCCACTCTCTCAGTGCACCTCTGTCAGTCCCATCCAGCATAGGCACAGACTTTCCATATGCTTTAAGAGCTCTTATTTTAGTTTCATTACTTTTATGCTTTTATGCTGTAGACTGTAATGTATGACCATGCTGATGTGGTAGAGACCCCACGGTGAGATATGTAGGCGGGCGCACCAGCCAGAGGAACCAGAAGGTGACGGTAGGGTACCTGAATAAACCAGTTGAGACTCAGACGTCGACGTGTTCAGTCATTCTTTACATGGTGTCAGACGGTAAAGGACCCATGCAACATGGCTCTGACGGGTTTGAAAGCACCAGGTCCGCTAAATTTGGACGACAACCTGGCTGCTAACTGGAGAACATGGTACAATTCATACGAAATTTATGCAACGGCAATAGGAGTGGGAGCGAAAACCAAGAGAATACAATGCTGCGTTTTCTTACACGTAGCGGGGCCCGAGGCACAGAAGGTGCACCAGAGTATGGAAATACCGGCTAGTGACAGAGACAAGCTCGCACCTCTCATTGAACAATTTCGGCTATACTGTGAAGGGAAAACTAATATCACGGTATTAAGATATAAGTTCAATAAGTTCAACCAAACAAGTCAATGAATGGACATGTATATAAGAGAGTTGAAGCATATGATACCACAATGTGCGTACGGCAACATGGAAGAGGGGCTACTTTGCGACAGGTTGGTGTGTGGGGTGCGGTGTGACAAATTGACAAACCGGCTGCTACAAACAATTAACTTGATGTTACAACAGTGTGAGGACATGTGCTGGGTCAGTGAGCACACATCAGCTCAATTGTCTAGTGATATGAGTACGGTGGACATATCGGTGGACGCCATTGAGAGGTGTCAGCAGACGCGCATGACTGCACCGGCAGTCAGGCAAGCGCAACCATCGCCATTACAGCTGAAGGGGTGACGTCAGCTGATCTCTGGTACACAAACATCAATGTTGGACGAACTCAAGTGAAGTTTAAACTAGACACCGGATCGGAGGCGAACATACTGCTGATGACAATGTTCGCCAAAATACCGAATGGAAAACTCAACGCGCCCAGATGCAAGCTACTGACGTACTCCGGGCATCGGCTGCAACCGCGGGGAGAGACGATGATCAACATCAGCGGACACCTCATGCGTTTTCAAGTGGTCGACAGGGGGACACCCATCCTGGGGAGGGATGCCTGTGTTCTCCTAAAGATGATCGCACGGATCGACACGGTTGAAGCACGAGAAAGCTGCAAGGACTCGCCACAAGAAGCACACGATATGGTAAAGGCATATGCTGATGTATTTGAAGGGTTAGGACTAATCAAAACGAATGCCAAAATTCATGTAAATCCTGATGTAGAACCTTGCATAGATCCACCCCGTCGTATCCCACATGCTATTGAAGACCGGGTTAAAGATGAACTAGACCGGATGATAAAATTAGGGGTGATAACTGAGGTAGATGAACCTACTCCATGGGTAAATTCAGTAACAATTGTTAAGAAAGTAAATAAAATCAGAATTTGTTTGGATCCCACCAAACTTAACAAGGCAATCAAGCGTGGGCCGTACCCAACACGGACTATAGAAGAAGTAGTATCCAAGTTAGACAATGCACGATATTTCTCGGTACTAGACGCCAACAGTGGGTACTGGCAGGTAGAGTTGGAGGAGGAAAGTTCTAAATTGTGCACGTTTAATACGCCATGGGGTAGGTTCAGGTACACCAGATTGCCGTTTGGTATAAAGACGGCCGGAGATATCTTTATATACGAGATGAATAAGATCTTAGGGGACCTAAAGGGAGTTAACGTGGTAACGGACGATATTCTCATATATGGAGAGACGATAGCTGAACACAACCGTAATTTGAAGAGTGTACTGGACAGGGCAAGAGAAGTCAACCTGAAATTTAATCCAGAGAAATCGAAGATATGTGAATCTGAAGTAAACTATGTGGGGCAGACAATAACAAGAGAGGGTCTCAAACCAAGTAAAGAGCGTGTTCAGGCCATTAATGACTTACCCGTACCACAAAACATAGTGGCAGTACAACGTTTCCTGGGGATGATCGGGTATGTAAGCAAATTTATTCTGAATTTAGCAAATATAAGTAAACCATTGAGAATTTTGATAAATAAAGAAATTGCATGGCACTGGGGGGACGAGCAGCAGGCGGCATTTGAAAAATTAAAAGAATTGTTGACAACAGCACCAGTATTGAGATTCTACAACGTAGATAAAGCCATCACACTACAAGTGGATGCTTCAAAATCGGGACTAGGGGCAGCACTGATACAAGAAGGAAGGCCAATCACATTAGCATCTAAATCCCTAGACGATACGCAAGCTAGCTACGCGGTAATAGAGAAAGAATTGTTGGCAATTTGTTTCGGGTGTGTGAAATTCCACAATTACATATTCGGAAAAAAGTTTTTGTCCAAACTGACCATAAGCCACTAGCAGGTAGGGGCTACGACTTGGATTTCAAAACGTCTTGAAAAAGCAAGACATTCTGAAAAACCAAGCCAGTTTACATGTAGAAACCAATAGGGGTGACCTGTCACAGTCTGCCACTACTTTAATATTGAAGATGGAAACTAACAAAATACATCATTAAAATGGCTATAAGTAGCTCTTCAAAGTTCATGTGAAGAAAATGCTCATGTGTATAGTATGTTCATAATATTCAATTTAAACTACATTAAAATAAAGGGATTATCTTATTTTGCCTATAACATTGTGCTGTTTTTATTCTGGAATTAGTCATTTTTACTGGTGAAACACCATGGTCTATTTAAACAAGTATTTTTCTTAGAATCAAAATTCTGGACATAGTTAATGAGAAATAACCAACAATATGAACAAATCATGATGAATAGTATCATATATGCCATTACTCTAATGTACACAGGCAGATGGGTTGTTGTTTTAGCAGTCTACTTACACAAGGATGGCCTCTGGAGCTGGGTGTGGGTGTTGGGTGTGTGTGGGTGTGTGTGTGCGTGTGGGTGTGGGTGCAAAGTGAGATTTCTCTCTGTGTGGTATATCCACCATACAGTATATGTGTATGTGCATATAGAGACAGACATATACATGTATATATATGCATAGACCTTCCCTGGACCAAGATCGGCATATATTATAGTGTATACACGCATATACTGTGGAATCTGTGCATATATACTGCATATATCCCCACACTATATACCTTGTATATATGTATATTTACACTATATATGCGTTTATACGCATATATATATTAACCACACACTATTATGCATATATACATATTATGCTTCATCTATATGTGCATGTATGTGTATACTACAGTGTATATATGAACATACTATACACATGCGCATTTTCATGTACTGTATGTATATACACATATATATACACATATATATGTGTATATATGTGTATATATGGACATCTATATGTGCATATATATACATATATGTATGGATATACTGGTACTGGTAGTACCCCTATCCTCAAACTTAAAAACAAGGTTTGGCAACAGTCATGGCTCAATGACCATGACCCACATCCCCACTAAGTTTTTCAGTTAGTCAGTTTACAGATGCATCCCCACCCTAGCTTCTTTGTGTTGGTGTAACCCTGCCAGCCATATAGACCAGGTTAGTGGTAGTCATGCATGGTTGCCCCAGCTGACACCTCCCCCCCCCCCCAACCACACACACAAAGTAAAACAATACCCACACAGCAACACTGGTCTGCAATCCACACCCCCACCAGCCCCTCTAGCCACACCATGCTTGTCAATGATGATGTGGTGATATTTATTTAAATTTATTTTATTTATATTTAAATTGATTTATTTATTATTCTTACTTTTTAATTGTTTTCAGATTATTTCTATCCATACTGTTTGCTCATTATTCACATGCTGTCAGGACCTCCCACCAATTGGACCCCTCTGCGTTTAGCAGTTCCTCTGTAGCTCAGATGGCAGAGTGTTGGTCTCAAGATCAGAGGGTAACAAGTGGGCTGGTGGGGGTGTGGATGGCAGACCAGTCTTGCTGTGTGGCTATTGTCTTACTTTGTGTGTGTGGGTGGTGGGGGAGGTGTCAGGTGGGGCAACCATGCATGACTACCACTAACCTGGTCTATATGGCTGACAGGGTGACACCAACACAAAGAAGCTAGGGTGGGGATGCATCTGTAAACTGACTAACTGAAAAACTTAGTGGGGATGTGGGTCATGGTCATTGAGCCATGACTGCTGCCAAACCTTGTTTTTAAGTTTGAGGATAGGGGTACTACCAGTACCAGTATATCCATACATCCATACATTTATGTATATATATGCACATATATATGCACATATAGATGCCCATATATACATGTATATATGTGTATATATGTGTGTATATACATACCTACATGTATGTATGTGTATATATGTGCAAACATACACATATATATGTGTATATATATATATATGCATATATATGTGTATATATGCTTATATATGCGTATATATGCATATATATGCGTATATATATACGCATATGTATGTGTATATGTACATATCTACATGTATATATGTGTACATATTCATGTAAATGCACATATATGCACATATATGCGTGTATATCACTATATCTTTATAATTATGCCTATATATGCATATATATATATATATATGCATGTATATATATACATGTATATTCTGTCTGTATATGCACATACACATATTGTATGGTGGATATACCACACAGAGAGAAATCCCACTTTTCACCCACACCCACACCCACACCCAACCCACACCCACACCCAACTCCAGTGGCCATCCTTGTGTAGTAGACTGCTAAAACAACAACCCATCTGCCTGTGTACATTAGAGTAATGGCATATATGATGCTATTCATCATGATTTGTTCATATTGTTGGTTATTTCTCATTAACTATGTCCAGGATTTTGATTCTAAGAAAAATACTGGTTTAAATAGACCATGGTGTTTCACCAGTAAAAATGACTAATTCCAGAATAAAAACAGCACAATGTTATAGGCAAAATAAGATTATCTCTTTATTTTAATGTAGTTTTAATTGAATATTATGAACATACTATAGACAGGAGCATTTTCTTCATAGAAACTTTGAAGAGCTACTTATAGCCATTTTAATGATGTATTTTGTTAGGTTCCATCCTCAATATTAAAGTAGTGGCAGACTGTGACAGGTCACCCCTATTTGTTTCTATATGTAAACTGTCTTGGTTTTTCAAAACGTCTTGATTTTTCAAGACGTTTTGAAATCCAAGACGTGGCCTCTACCTGACTAGTGGCTATCTTGAGCAAGCCCTTGTATCAGTTGTCTGCTCGCATGCAGCGCATGCGAATGCGCTTGTTGAATTATGACATTAATGTAAGACACATAAAAGGTACTGACATGTTGATTGCAGATGCCTTATCCCGCGGTCACAGCGCAACAGTAGAGCCAAATGACTTGTTTGACCGTGACGTGAACATCGCGTCCATAGAACTGGTGGACAGCATAGTGGAAAGAATATGCAGAGAAACGGGCACCGACCCAGCGTTGGAACAGGTAATGTACTGTGCTCGTACCGGGTGGCCTGAACAAAGCAACAAAATACCTCATTGCATTAAACCATTTGTCACATACAAAGATGAGATCACTGTAGACAAGGGGTTACTCATGAAAGGTAGCAGAATAATAATCCCACAAACACTACAGACTGAAATGATAAACAGGCTGCATGAAACCCACATGGGGGTAGCCAAAACCAAACAATTAGCAAGAGATTTAATTTTCTGGCCGGGGATGCAAGCACAGATTGAGGATAGAATATCGCGATGCTCAGTATGCCAACAGTTCCGAAATGCACAGCATAAGGAACCAATGCAGCCGCACGAAATACCATTGTTACCATATCAGAAGGTAGGGGCAGACTTATTTCAGGTAAATGGGACTATGTTTATGGTGGTCGTAGACTATTTTTCAAAGTTTCCCGAGGTAGTTGAATTGACATCGACGACTAGCGCAGCCATAATCCGGGAATTAAAGCAGATATTCGGGAGGCACAGAATACCGCTAGTGATAGTGTCCGATAATGGTCCCCAATTTGCGAGTGCAGAATACCAAGAATTTGCCCAAGAGTATGGTTTCAAGACAGTGTTCAGGAGCCCGCAGTTTCCGCAGAGCAACGGACAGACGGAGCGGTACGTACAGATAGTAAAGCGGTTGATCAAAAAGGCAATTGTAGAAGGGAAAGATTATAACTTATCACTGTTAAATTACAGGAACACAAGTATAAGTGGGTTAGAGGCGTCACCAGCTCAAATGCTAATGGGCAGGAGACTCCGATCAAGGATTCCAGTGACGAGCAAACAGCTAAAACCTTCTGCACACCAGGTGACACACAAACAAATAATCACAAGACAGCAAAAACAAAAGAAATATTTTGACAGGCGCGGTGGGAAGCCCCATCCACCTCTGAAGGTAAATGATCCCGTGCAATACATGACACCTGCCGGGAAATGGGCAAAGGGGACGATAAAAAAGACCGATAGAGAAAACACACAAAACTACGAGATACAAACGAAGCGTAATGAAAACATCTTGAGAAGAAACCGAGTGCATATATACAAGACAAAAAATGAACACACACAAAAATCAGTAAAGCCATCCTTGGTGGATAGATCACGAGAAAGGAATGAACAGAAAACAACTGAAAGCATGGTAAAGAGGGACAGAGCCACTCGGTATGGTAGAGTCATAAAACCGGTCCAACGTTTAGGGTTTGATTAAACCTCGCACAAATAGAGTAGAAATTGATTAAGAAGTAAGAGTAGTTTACGAAGTTAAGAAAGGCAGAAGGCAGTGGCCTTAAATTTTCAAAAGTAATGAGACTAGAGTAAGACTAGTAAGTACATACAGTTAAGAGTTGGTCAGGAATGTTGTGAAAATGATGTAATGAGAAATGAATTCAATGTAATGTGCTTCAGAGACAGCGAACATGGAAGGTTCAAGTATGTTCTGACAAGCGCGACTGTAGGTCAGCAAGGTACAGATGAAATGTAAGTACCGACGAAATTATATTGTAGTGTATTACAATGGTGTGATGACATGTAGGTGGCGGGAAAGTTTTTAAAAAAAAGAAAAAAAAAAGATAAGGATCCAGAAGCAAAGATGACCGATATATATATATTATCAACTTGGCAAAATCAATCATGAGAAAGGGGATGTAATGTATGACCATGCTGATGTGGTAGAGACCCGACTGTGAGATATGTAGGCGGGCGCACCAGCCAGAGGAACCAGAAGGTGACGGTAGGGTACCTGAATAAACCAGTTGAGACTCAGACGTCGACGTGTTCAGTCATTCTTTACATAGACGAGCTGTCATTATCAGCCTCGGTTCGTTCAGTAATTTGCAATATTCTTTCCTCATTTTTGTCAGTAATATTTTCTAAGCTATTAGCCATAAATTTAATCCATGCTTCCAATTTATCGCAGTCAGCACTAAGAATACCTAAATCTACCTGTCTCTCAAACCACAACCCAAATTGTTCACGTAATGCATCCTCTTTTAACCGTGTTATAGGCATTGTGAGTGTGTAGTGTAAGTGTATTTAATACAATATATAACTTACCACCAGTCAAATATGTTCACGCTATTGATATCCTCCTTGTAGCGGGTTATATAGGAATTTAGTGTATTGTGAAAAGCGCAGTAGAAATAAATTTAAAGAATTGTATCCAACCGAGAGATATACCTGTACAGAAAAGTGAAAAGTCTCTCCCGTATATATTAATACGCTCTAATTTACTTCAGGGTTAAAGAAAATTACCGAAAGTAGTCCGAAATGACAAAAATTCTAGCGGCGACACGAGGCTTCAGACATGTGACATTACAGTAATATCGACGCCAAAGACTAATGCCTCCCTCAAGAACTGACACTTTCATCGGAAAACTCGTCAACAAAGCAATTTAATTTAATTTAGTCCCTGTATAAAGAAAAAAGATTGGAGAATCAATAGAAGAAAAACTAACTTATCCACTCCAACAACCCACCAGTTGTAGTCAATAGAAAAGTCCTTTCTTTAGAATTTAGAATAACATATCAAATTAAATAAAATAAAAATACTACGTATATAATATATAGTCTTTAAGAAAGAATTGTAGTTCTAGCCCTAACATCAAAATTACAACACAACGTGCATTCGATTAACCAGCAGTCAACAAACAATTTAATTAAGAAATATACTCTCACTATAGTATTAAATAACAAATAAAATGAAAATGCTACCGAAACACACCAAAAGTATCAAATACAGTCAATACAGTCACTACTAACCAATGTCGTGTAGGTTCAAATCCCGGTAGTTTCAACACATCGTGGTCGCCATTTTGTAAAGTCGCCAGCTGGTGGTGTGAATGGTGTGGACAATCTAAGAGAAATCAATACAGGTAATGAAGGAAAGTAGGTAAAGAGTGAAAGTAGGAGAGTGAGACTCCCTGGTTTATTATCTTATATAGGTTTCTAGAATCCAAGATGGCAGTGCTCACATGGGTTGATCCACCAATCAGAGTTCAATCTGTTGTATCCAAGGCCTTGTCATGCTGGCTACAGTGCCTTGTGGTGGCCAGTGATCCATAAATAACACCATGGGGGGGGAGGGGGTATGTTAGGTGACTCCTCCAAAGACTATCTAATAAGTGACACTCCTCCTCTATACTATTTTACTATACAATTTCTATACTTAATGAGTAATACTAGTTTACCAACTCCACATATCCCTCATATGCCTTTGGATTTTATATATCACCATTTACCATTCTATAGACAAGTTGCAATTTATTATAGTAGAGTTCACATCTATCCTCATGCCATTAGATCAGAAAATGGTACACAGCGAAACGTCACGACTATGGAGACATTCGTAACTTTGTAGCAATTTAGTCTAGGGATCATATCTAATTTACATCCAGCTCTGCCTGGATACTCGGCGTAGTTCCAAAAGACCCGCTAGGCATGGTCGATATACATATTTAATGTTGTATAGGTGGTGCCAGCGGCCGTTTGAATAAGTATCCGACTCCACCTTGTTCAATTACCCATGTTGCAACCAACATCGACAATTGAACAAAGCAAACTCAGATGAATGGTATATATTTGGACTTTTTAATGCACTAGAATGGTAATCGTACATGCATGAGTATAATGAGAGAAGGCCCTGAGACGCTTTAACCAAATAGAGAGGTAAGCATCTTAGGGGCCGAGCGGGCAGTCTGTTTAGGGACATAGGCATGAAGAGTGCCAGATGTCAAAGCACCAAGTTCTTTAATGTATTCCAGCGGAACTCCTGTGGTGAGTCCCGTCGTCGTGAGAGATAAGCCGTCGTGCGGGTGCCAGCAATAGTTTCATACCGCGCCGGGGGATGCCATGTCATCATCACTTAGGTGGAGGAGTTGCGACATGGTGTTGTATTGTGATGGTCATCGCAGGTCTGCTTCATGCTGTTCATACAGCTATGTAGATAGCCTGCCGGTTCTTGTTCTCCCAGGCGCTGTGGCAAGTCCGCCTCCATCATTGCCACAAGTCTTCTCTAGTGGGGGAGGGGGAGGCAGAGTAACCTGGAGAGAAAGGCAATTAAAGGTCTCTGCAGGTTAGAGTGTAATGTCACTGCCGTGGTAATCGTCCAGAATTGTTTGTCCCTGTGGCGTAGGATTTGTTTGTCAACCCGTACCGGGAGTGCTGGGTTTGTTCTTCCGGGATGTTTGTCCTCCTGGTGCAGGGTTCGTTCGTTAGTTTATGCCGGGAGTGCCAGGTTTGTTCATCCAGATTGTTCATCCCTGTGGTTAGTTTGTTGATTCAATGCTATCATATTTAACAGAATTACATACTCTAACAGTGATATTTTATCAAATTAACTGCAAATTCGAGCTGATAAAGGCGATATTAATGCTGCCGCTACATCGGTGGCGATATTAATATTGTCGAATCGACGAATGTACACAAAACAAATAGCGGTGCTCGCTGGGAACAGGCTCACCAGTAACAAGGCTGCTGGTTCCCGGCCGCCGAATCAGCTGCAATATTGTGAAGTAGCGGTGCTCGCCGGTAACAGGCTCACCAGTACCAAGGCTGCTGGTTCCTGGCCACTGAATTGGCTGCGATATTGTGAAGTAGCCGTGCTCACCGGGAACAGGCTCACCAGTAACAAGGCTGCTGGTTCCCGGCCGCTGAATCGGCTGCGATATTGTGAAGTAGCGGTGCTCGCCGGGAACAGGCTCAGAGGGATTTCCCAAATCTATGAATAACGCATTGGTTAGCTATCTCCGGCGCGGTTTGGTCACATACATTTCCAGTGACACATATTCCAACACCAATGTTAGCTAACCCGCCACCTGTCCTTAACACCGGAGCCGATAAAAGGTTGTCCATACATTTGGCCCCATATCTAATTTACATACGCGTGTCCGCCAGCTCTGCATGGATACTTGGCATAGTTCCAATAGAGGCGCTAGGCGTGGTCGATATACGTATTTAATGTTAAGGTTTGAGTATAGCTGGCGCCAGCGGTCGTTTGAATAAGTATCCGACTCCACCTTGTTCAATTACCCATATTGCAACGAACATCGGCAATTGGTTTGGATTTGACAATTTGATGCTTCATTGGACTAGGCAGCTTTAACTGTTTTTATCAATTCCAATCAGATATGTATCCCTTTTTCATTGTCTCGCTTCTCTTCTCTCTCCTACCCCCCTTTTTTTTCTCTCTCTTCTTTCTTTCCTTTTCTTTTCTCTCTTTCCTTTTCCATAAAACTGTCATATGTGAGCTATCTGTTGCACCTAACTATTAGACTAGCTGGCTGTATACAGGTTAAACCTACATATGCGTGTTACATTAGAAACACTAACTATATCATATGATCATCCATATCGCCCACCCGTAAGAGCCGAAACTGATCCAACATAGAACCTAAGAATTTAAAGAAAAATGTACGAAGATTAACTTCAAACAAAAATGTGGCGGGTGAATATGAATAATATGTTGAGAATTTATACTAGCATTACCAGAGTAACGCACTACAATAGAGGTCTCGAGGATTATCCTAATCTTGTTGCTGCAAGATTACCCCAAATTCTTAAGCCTAAAATGAATATCAGACTAAATTCTGAAAGCACCACAAACAACATAAAATTCTCTGTGGCCACCATAAAAATACAAATGCTGTGAGGAATCAACAATGTGTTCGCATGCACTGGCGGCACAAGTACTGACAGCAAAGAAAGGTAGGTGACCATGAAAATAAATACTAGCTCGAAAATAAAATCACTTTTAGTCATTAAGAGCGCAAACAAAATCTTCTCTAATCCACACTAGAGAAAAATAGCCCACCTCCAGCACAAACGGCTATTTCATACCTAACTGCCATGAGAACATGGCTGAGGAGATTGACAGCAGACTAGGCAGGGGCATGCATTTTGCTCATCTAAACTGCCAAAGTGCCTACAGCAAAATTGACAGCATTAAGCTGCACTTAAATATTTGTAAATTTGATGTATTAAAACTGTCAGAGACATGATTTCATGAACTACATAATGACCAACTTCTAGAAATAGATGGGTACAGACTTGTGAGAGAGGATAGAAAAACACTGACCAGTTCAGAAATACAAAAAAGGGGTGGAGGGGTTGCAAGATACAACAAAAAAAACCTAAACTCAGAACATAGGACTCTGCAAGAATCAAAGAGATCCGACACAAATATTGAATTAGTATGGACACTAATACAAAATGAGAAACAAGCACAAATAGCTGTAGGGAGGCTATATAGACCGCCAAATGGGGACATTGAGGATTTCACCACACAATTTGAAGCATCCCTAGACAATGTGTAAAAACTCACAAAAGCCAAAATATTCCTATTAGGGGGGCTACAATATAAACTACATGACAAACAACAAGAACGAACACTCACTACAGAACTTACTCAAAGGAAGAGGATTACAGCAAAAAATTAGTGAACTAACCGGACTTGGAGAAAACAGCCCAATAATAGACCTAATCATAACAAACTCAAATCATGCCCACACCTCAGGAACTAGGAACTGGGGCATTAGTGACCATGAATTGATATATATTACTAGAAAGAAAATAAAAACCAAAAACAAAACTACTCTCCGTATGGGAGGATCGTACACAAATTACACGAAGGAAGCACTACCAGTGCACCTGGCAAAACTGTGAAATTACCAGTAACACCTGACACAGAGGTAAATGACCAATGGAACACTATCATTGAGGAAGTGAAAAGTCACCTCGACACTACCTGTCCAATAAAAAAACTTAAAATTGAAAAAAAACAGGACCAATGGGTAACCCCAGAATTAATCAACACAATTATGGACAAGTATAGGGCAGGTAAAGTAGCTAAAGCAAGCGGGAGACTTCACCACATAGAAGAGTACCATAAAGCAAGAAATCGAAGCCATAAATCAGTGAGGAAGGCCCAAAGGAAATTTATTATTACACAAGACCAATAATGGGGTAAAAACTCGCATAAATTCTGGAACAATGTAAAGATCCTAATTCCAAACAACAAAAATAAAGATACAACAACAATGAGGGAATTGAAATCAGCAACAAGGATATAGCAAACATAATGAACAAACACTTTTCTACCATAGGAAATAAACTATCCAGAAAATTTAACTCTAACTGGGCCACAAGAGCGCCACACCTAAAAATAGTGATAGGGGATTGTGTAACCACAAAAATAGAAATAAGTGATCTCATAAAAACAGTTGATTGCAATAAGCCATCAGGCATTGATTATACCTCGAGTATAGTACAGAAAGATGCATTCGGATGCATCCCAGAGGCCTTATGTAGCCTCTTCAACACATCTTTCAGAGAAGGTACCTATGTAGACTGCTGGAAGTTAGCCAAAGTAACCCCGCTCCACAAAGGGGGGGACAAACAAGGCCTGGGCAACTATTGACCTATCTCAATACTCCCACTGCTGGGAAGTTAATGGAGAAAATAATGCATATGCACATTATGGACAACCTGATCGAACACAAAATACTAAACAGTAAACAAGGCGGATTCAGAAAAAAACACTCAACAATTAAAACAATTGCTAACTTAATAAGCGATATCTGAAATAATATCAATAAAAAGAACCTAGTGGGTGCAGCATTCATAGAATTCAGCAAAGCCTTTGACACGGTGGATCACACTATCCTAATCAGCAAACTATCCCAAATGGGAATAACGGGAGTAACGGGAAACTGGGTAGCTAGCTACCTAACAAATCGAAAACAATGCACAGCAATAAATGGAACCATATCAAGTGAGGAAAAAATAAGTTGTGGTGTACCACAAGGGTCAGTCTTGGGACCACTCCTCTTCCTCATATATATAGATGATCTAAACAACTGCCTAGGTACTGAAAACATCCAACTAAATGCAGATGATACTGTGGTATATACTGCAGGCAAAACATCTGAAGAGATCGAAACAAAACTAAATCAAACCCTAATGAAACTAAGTGAATGGTGCCATCTAAATAAGATAACTATAAATAGCAATCAATCGAAGACAGTGCTATTCGGTCCCAGACTAACCGGTAACAAAAAAATCAAATGTCTCCTGGGAGACAACGAGTTAGAACAGGGAGACAACTACCGATATCTGGGAGTGGACCTGGACAGGCACTTAAACTATGACCTTTGTATAACAAACACTATCAAAAAAGCAAACCACAAAATATGGCTACTGGCAAAACTAAGGTACTACCTGACTGAAAGCATGGCAATCAAAATATATAAAGGCATGATCCTTCCCTACTTCGACTATGGTGATGTAGTATACATGGGGGGAAGTACCAAACTACTAAACAAACTACAAGTGATGCAAAATAAAGCCCTTAAAATATGCCTCCAAGTACACAAAAGATATCCCACAATAGAACTACACAAAAAATGCAAAGCAACACTATTAACAAGCAGAAGAGAAACGCACCTGAAAATACTAGCACACCACTACACCACAAAACCGGATTACACAGTAGCCCCCCACAGGGACACTAGACACATGGCCGCCCCAATACTCCTAACCGAAAGAAGCAACACAAAAATACATAAGAGAAGTATACTAACTGTAATGACAACATGTGAACACGACGACGACCAGGACACAAGTACTTTATTATTAGCTCCTCTCACCACGCCTCACGTGACCCACCTGCGGGCTACCTACCCTGTAGCCGGCTCCCGACGTACGGTATTACATATATTACATCTCCCTTTTTTTTTTAAAAGAAGAAACAAATTTCACTGGTCAATACAAACATACAAATAGTGCAATACTAGAACAATAATATTATGCCAGCCGGCGCTGTAGCGTCCGCACTGCTCGCATTGTATCTTTGGCGGTGACTGTTCTAGTCGTTATGTTAAACAAGTACATAATTAATATCAACAACAAGAATGACATTGAATCAAATAATTGAAGGACAATGGAGTGGAAAAACAAAACAAAACATATTCAATAAGCCGAGAAGACTGTACATGTTTCGGTTATTCATTAACACTTTATACTTATATGTTTCATAATAGTAGGTGGCTAATTCGCTCTATCTAGCTATCTAATCTCTTTTTTTTTTTCTCAATACAGCACAAAACCAAAAAAAAAAAAAACTACCAGAAATATATATATATATCTTGCCACTTGACTCGCTGGGTTTGCATTTCTGTTATTGCGATTCTTGTCTACCGATACAACCGTGTAACGACATTGTTAGGTATACCTGACTTGGACGGCCTACTACTCAATCACCCTTTGGTGCGCATCCGGTCGGTGGCAGGGTGGCCAGCTCATTTCATACAATTGGCTCGCCTCATGACATTTCAAGTGCAATTGTTACTCAATTGCAATTGAGTGTTATCTAACTGTGACTAACCATACCAAGGCGTCCGGTTTATGGCACACCCTCCCGACTCGAGTTGTATAACTTTTTGTTGTAGGGTCACCTTGACCTTGGGCCCTTCCCACATGACGTTCATTTTGTGTTACAGCTTGGTTGCACTGTATTTTCGGGTTTTGAATAAATGCACCCGATTACGTCTCATTATTTTACCGGTGTTGGTTTGTATTTCATAGTCACGTGTACTAGGGCAATTTATTTTTGTTATGCGTCCCTTGGCCCATTTTCCGTCGTATGTTTTGTACATGACTTGATCATCTACGTGCAACTGTTTGTGCGCCCTTGTTGCGTGTTTGTTATAATATTTCTGTTGTTTTTCTTGGATTTCTCTAAATTCTGTGACTTTTGATTTTTGTATTGTTGGTTTTAATTGACTCGCAATGGTAGGTTTCTTTGAGTTCAACCTTCTACTCATTAGCAACTGTGCTGGTGATGCATTTAATATTTCTATCGGTGTGTTTCGATAATTTAGAAGCGCTAAGTTGTAATCCATGCTACTGGCCAGTGCTTTTTTTATTAACTTTTTAATAGTTTGCACATAGCGTTCCACTTGCCCATTGCTTTGCGGAAAGTGTGGGTTTGAAGTTATATGTTTGAATCCATAATTTAATTCAAAATTTCGGAATTCATTGCTGACGAACTGTGGACCATTATCCGATACAACTACTTTTGGTATACCATGTATACCAAATACTTCAGACAATGCTTTAATTACTGATGCTGAAGTAGTTGTTTTCAGCTCGCGGATTTCTGGGAATTTCGAATAGTAATCAACAATTAGCAAGTACATTTTATGTTCTATTTCAAAAAGATCTGCCCCCACTTTCTCGAACGGAATGTTGGGAATCTGGTGTGACCTCAACGGCTCTGCATGTGGTTTGTTTCTGTACTTTTGGCAGACAATGCACCGGCTTACTTTATCCTCTACTTGCTGACTCATTCCTGGCCAGAACACGTGGTCCTGGGCGAGCTGCTTACATTTAATGACTCCCATATGTGTTTCGTGTATTAATTCTAGGGCCAACGACCGCAGGGCAGGCGGTATAATTATTTGACTCCCTCGCAATAAGACGTCATTTCTGAATGTTATTTCTTCTCTGAATTTATAATATGGTTTAACATCCTGAGACAGGTTGCTGTTACTCATTGGCCATCCATTTTTTACTAGGTTTACTACCTGTTGCAATGCAATGTCTGTTTCTGTTTCTTTTTGAATGCATTTGAGCATGGTGTGTGACACGTTGATACTTGCTATTGATAGACTGTTGTCGAACAAGTCATGCGGCTCGGTGTTAGCAGTGTGGGCTCTGGATAAGGCATCTGCAAAATACATATTGCATCCATTAATATGTTTTACAATTATATTGTAATTCTGTAGCCGCATTCTCATACGTTGCATACGAGCTGACAGTAAGTGTAATGGTTTATTCATGATTTTTACCAGAGGTTTGTGGTCTGTTTCAACAACAACTTGCTTCCCAAATACATACTCATGGAAATGCACGCACCCGAAACAAATAGCCAACAACTCCTTCTCGATAACCGCGTAGCTAGACTGCGTATTATCAAGCGCTTTTGAAACCATAGCAACCGGTCTGTTATTTTGGAATAAGGTTGCGCCCAATCCCGATTTTGAGGCATCAACTTGAATTGTAACAGCATCTTTAACATTATAATAGTTTAGCACTGGTGCGGTTATCAATAACTTTTTTAACAGTCTGAACGCTTGTTCTTGTTCGTGCTGCCAGTGCCACACTGTCTGTTTTTCTAGCACAGTTCGCAAAGGTTTAGTTATTTCTGAGAATTTCGGGATGAATTTGCTTACGTATCCCACCATTCCCAAAAACCGCTGTTCTCCTGCCTTATCAGATGGTGTGGGCATGTCTACGATAGCCTGTACCCGGTCAGCATTTGGTTTTATCCCGTCTTGCGTTAATACATGTCCTACGTAGTTGACTTGTGTCTGACATATTTTGGACTTTTTCGGGTTCAACTTTAAGTTTGCCTGCTTTGCTTTGATGAACACTCTCTCTAGGTTATGGTTATGCTCTGCTACTGTTCGTCCATACACTAGTATATCATCAGTTATCACGTTAACACCAGGCAAGTCCTTCAAAATCTCATTCATTTCGTTAATGAATATGTATCTGCCGTTTTAATGCCAAACGGAAGACGCATATATCTGTACCTGCCCCATGGCGTATTAAAGGTACACAACTCAGAACTCTGCTTATTCAATTTAATTTGCCAATAGCCACTATTTGCATCGAGCACCGAAAAATACCTTGCTCCTGCCGTTTTCGCAATAACCTCTTCAATCGTTCTTGTTGGGTACTGCGTGCGCAAAATGGCCATGTTTAATTTCGTGGGGTCGAGGCAAACCCTAACTTTGTTTGGTTTTCGAACTACTGTGATAGAACTCACCCACGGGGTCAGTTCTAGCTGTGGTACAATTACACCTAGCTTGAGCATTTTATCTATCTCTCCTTTGACTTGATCAGCTACTGCATGGGGAATTCGGCGTGGGGGGTCTACAGAAGGGGTTACATTACAGTCGATAAATATGTTGGCATTAGCTTTAATCATTCCGAGCCCCACAAAAATGTCACTATATTTCTTTACCAGATTGTTGGCTTCAACATTGATACTGTCTATCTCGTCTGTGTCTGTCCGCGCTGTCTTCCCCCGGCTGGACTGTATCTGGCGCGTCCTCCCACGCTTGACTCCACCTCGGCGTCCACGCTTGATCAATTGCAGCTCGACGCAGGCGTCCTTTCCCAATATCGGAGTCCCGTAGGCTGTAACTTGGAAGCACATGTCGAATCCTTCTATCTTAGTGTGTATCTCCCCTTCTGGAATGATTCGTTGACCTGAATACGTGACCAGACAATTTGTCGACGGGTGAAGGACTGTGTTCTGTAATTTGGCGTACATACTTTTCGGTATAATATTTGCTTGCGACCCTGTGTCAAGCTTGAAATCAATGTCTTCATTTTCTACACGAATTGTCGCAAACCAAAGTTCTTTCTTTTCGTCATCGGAAAGTGACATCTCCCCAAAGTACAGGTCTTCATCGTCACTGTCATGGTCGTCCTGCATTTCCTGCTGTCTATCACAAACTTCAATTTCGTCTACACGTGCCTTGTTACTGCTCTTGGCTCGACATACTTTTTGAAAATGGCCTATCTTCTTACAGTAAAGACATGGCTTGTCTTTGGCCGGGCACTGGTTTGGAGCGTGGTCGTATCCACACTTGCCGCACTGTGTTTTCTGTTGGTCATACCTTGGTGGGCGTTCTGCGCGACCACGTGGTGTTCCTGACGCGTACCGCGACTGGCTTGCATACGCTGTCGGGCGTTTTCTTATGAAATCGACACAGTCACTGCTACTGGTTGCGGCTTCTGATAACTGACTATAACAATTTTCACTTAGGCGACACATATCCCTACACTGGTCTAAAGTTAGATTAGGTGTCTGTAACAGCCTGTCACGCAACTTATTGTCCTTAATGCCGCACACCAACCTGTCACACAACATGGCGTCTTCTAACTTGTCGTAGTCACACAGGTGTATTCGATGCTCTAACTCGCGGATGTAGGTGTCCATACTCTCGGTGCTTTGGTTGTATGAGTTGAACTTATACCTCATTACAGTTATATTTGTGTGCCCAGTACAGTACTTCTCAAATGCTCCAATTAACGGTGCTATTTTGTCTTCGTCACCCTCGTTAAATTTGAAGTTCATGTGCAATTTCTGTGCGTCTTTACCTGCCACATGTAGGAAAATGCAGCATTGCACTTTCTCTGTTTTATTCGCTGCGCCCGACGCTGTGGTGTAGATATCGTAGGAGTGCAACCACGAACGCCAGTTCAACGCTAGGTTGCCTTCCAGGCTCAGTGGGCTCGGTGGCTTTAGGCCTGTCAATGCCATGTCTATCGGTTCTTCTCTATCTGACACCATGTAATGACAATATGTGAACACGACGACGACCAGGACACAAGTACTTTATTATTCGCTCCTCTCACCACGCCTCACGTGACCCACCTGCGGGCTACCTACCCTGTAGCCGGCTCCCGACGTACGGTATTACATATATTACACTAACCATGGCAGCAAATGCCTGGAATAAACAAAACGTAAAATTACGGGCAATCCGTAACCCTGACCACTACAAAAAATTCCCAAAGAAAACAATTACTTACTGACACAACAAAACCACACCTGCCCCTGAGCGCAGTCAATGCTTGCTGTGTGCTGTATAGAGGAAATCAGGAAAGCTCTCCCCACATGGCGCAGTCCACCTGGGTATCTGTAATGGCACAAACCAACACAGAAATGGACAGGCCACTGTCATGAAACTGATCCACCCTGAATACAAAATGGCTAGGCAACCAACACAGCCATCCCACCTGGCAGCAGTCCTAAAGGGTCTGAGTGTGTTCTAGCACACGAGTGCACTATCTAAGGACAGGGTTTATGTGAATGGATGCTGTAACAAATAAAAAAATTAAGAGATCTGAGTGGAACGGGATTCTCTCCCACAAGCCTGCATGTCACCCAAGTAGATGTTTATAGTAGGCTAATGTATCATACTCAGACTAGACAAATAAAATGGAAAATTACAAAAAAAACTAACATAGGCTATTACTAACAACCAAAATTGCAAAAGGCTGACCTGAACAGACACAGGTAAACACTCCTGGGCAAGGAACAGATCAAGACATCACCACAGCTGTCCAGCGTTGAAAACAAGAACCCTCAGGGGAGCTTATACGTTATGGGCAGAGTAAATACGTTGTCAATAAAAAAATGTTTTTTAAAATTACCAATGTATTTGTGTATCTATAAATAAAGTATTTTAACAAATATTTCATTTGAAACCATGCATAGAACAAGGTACCTTCAGCTCTTCATCAGTTCAGTCTAACACTCTCCTTTCTGAGCTACTGCATGAGGACCAGAGTTTGAACCCATGTGTTTGAATCTCATGATCTACCAAAACGGGGGACGGATGTTCAACTCATTCGGCCATCCCGTCTGGTCAATCAGAAAGGATAATGTGAGACCTGTGGATTGGTGGTGTTGAAGATATGAACATCGTTCTTGACTTCATCCAGTATGAGGGGCTTGGCAGGAGATGGGGCATGGTTGAAGAGCCTCTGGGCGTGGCACTTCTTGAGGTAGGCAGGGTAGGCATCAAAGCCTCATTGGTCACCTCCAAGCATCAGAACCCATGTTCATGCCCTTCTGATAGAGTTCATAATGGCCCTGGGTGATGTGAGGATGTGAGGATGTGCTTCAGGCGAAGAATATATATATACAATATTCTTGCGGCTTGATGCCCTGGGTGTTTAAATTGGTAAATTACTTAAGTTGGGGTTTGGCATTTAGCCACACATGGGCGTTTAAGGGGTGGGTGTTTTACCAAATATTGGCCAAGTGGGGGGTGGGCATTAACCCACACATAGGTGTTAACCCAGAAGAATACAGGATATATATATGTATTGATATATATAGGCCCACACACATATATATATATATATATATATATATATATAAAACAGCATGTGATGGAGCCAGATTTATTGATTGATTGATTGATTGGTGGTTGCTTTCGCCGTGTCGGGAGCATAGGCCATATCCACGGCCAGATGATCTGAACCGTTACATCTATTTTTCCCAAAACAATTTGTGGGTACATACACACAGCATCGGGGTCTTGGTCTGCCCTGGTGAAGAGAACATGTTGGCTGTTTATTTTTTTGTCCATATTATTAAAATATTTCAACTGTGTTCACCAATTAAAAGCAGATTTTTGGCAAATGAATAGATTCAAGAAGAAAACTGTTTAATGTAACAGTCAGTTTTATTTCCACATGGTCATTCTTTGTATTTGTTGATTGAATATTTTACACACCAATCTTGGATTTAATCCAGTCACGGAAGAAAGCAATTCGTGTGTATCCTGCAGCTAGATAAGTTTGGCATCCAGTAGCTCCCCATGAGGTGATCCCGACCAGCTCATACCGACCTCCAACCATGCACACCAGGGGGCCGCCACTGTCACCCTGTAATTAAGCAAATAACAAAGGTGTACTCAGAGCTTTAACAATAACATAGATAATATTTACATATCAGAGAATGGAGCATTAGATATCTTTTCATAGAGATTTGTTTAATATCTATATTCTTATTATATTAACTAATAAATATTATGGTAGAGGAATTTAATACCAAGTTGCAAAACATTAGTAGGCCACATAAAGGATAGGGTCTAAGATATTTATCAACTGTAATATTTCATGTAATGCGATTTTAGAGGCCAATTACAAATTGAGAACAGATTTAAAGCTGCACCTATCAATTGCAGTCATATTATATATTGTTATTGCACTTAAGTGGTCAAATATGCAATATTTTGTTCAATGACAAATGGTAGTAATTACATTGCATGAAGTCCTCCCATTGACAGTGTCTCCAATACAGACATGTCCATCATTGATCTCACTTCCCCAGTCAACCTTACACCTTGCCTGGCTGTAGACATTGATGTTGGCCTCTTGGAGAATTACCGGCAAGCTTCCACTCTCTAGGTACAGGAATTGGAATGAATACAAAAAGCAGTGCATGTTGAAAATAGAGCCTATTGGTGTATATCTTATCAAGTTGAATGTCTTTAAATGTCACATATTTTACAATGGTGTCTTATATATATATATATATATTATATATATATATTACATATATCTATATAGACAGTTTGGGCCAGTGTCATGAAAAACAAATATGAATTGGACTTTCACAATAGTTTTGAGTTTGATTCAGAAATCACTGGAAGAAGGAAATATTTGTCAGAAAAATTAATACATTTCACATCAAAAGCACATAGGGCCTATCATTGAAATTATTCAGTGGTATTATTTTCAATAACATTTTATATATCCTGATTTTATCACGCACAACCTTTAAAGATTGAAAATATTTTCTAAAAGAAAATGTAAGGAGAAAAGTGAGACTTAACCCATTATGTAGGGCCCCTACTTCCTACATATTATAAATTACCCTAACAAAACGTGTTAAAGAGTATCTTTAAAGACTGTGAATAACAGTATATTCAATATACCTGCTGGGAATAACAGCATGTAGGCCTACGTAATGTTAGCTCTTCATTTATATCCTTTAAGGCATTGCTACTTCGAATCTTTATTTACGGATCTTTAATAACCCTAAAATTGGCCCAATTACTAATGGAATCTACAGAACAAGAAGCAAAACAAGAAATTTAAGCAAACAACATCAAATGATTTGCTGTCGTCACCTACTTTTAAATCCTAAATATAGATTGGTAAATGGTGAAGACTAGGTTTAGAAGTCAATCTTTACAGCTAAGATGTAGGTTGTTGGTCCTAGAAGTAAAACTAAAATGTGTACATTACATTTACATATGTATTTACATATACAGTAAAACCTCTCTAACCGACCACCTCCACAGATCGACCACTCCCCTATATTGATCCCTTTATTTGGGTCCAAAACGATCGTCCATACAATACCATTGTAATGATAAAAAAAACTCCCGAAACTGACCACGTCCCTATTTGCACCATTTAAAGTCGGTCCCATGGTCGGTTGACTTACAGAGGTTTTACTGTACACACATGTATGTCGAGGCACAAGGATAGTCACACCTGTCAAATGTGGGGTCACTTTACCTCTTTCCATTCCTTGAATTACCAAGCCACCATTGTTTCCTGTTTTCGGACATTATTCATGAAGCTTCAAATAGTGTTTCCATAATAGAAATTGTCATCTCGCTGTTTCGGTTAGGTTTAATTGTTCAAATAGTCATAATATTCTTTTTGTAATTTTGTTAAAAAGAGTAAGGAATATTATTTTCCATTTTACTACATGCATTGAAATCACGGCTCCTTAATTTTTCAAACAATTTCTTATTTCATACCAAAATATCATCAGACCAAATAAAAGATGTACACATATATTCATATAAATTTAAGAACATTTACATTCAAATTATGCAAACATAAATTGGATCCTTCCTACCGTCGAGTCCCCATCCAGTGATATAGCAGTTCGGGTTTCCAGAATGTTCGCTTCCCTTTAGCGCAAGAGGAACAGGCTTGATGTTGGCTCCAAATACAGCTGAATCAAACTCGACGAGAGAGATATCATTGGGGAAGGCACCACTTCCTGAGCCATGATTCTCATGCTGGTTAAAACATCAATGAGATAATATTAAAATGACGTGAAGCATGATGAAAGTAATACAAGGCCCATGTTACTTTTAAATGTTTCTAGGCATACATTCTTGTGTTTATAGTTGTATTAGCTTCTTTGAGATTTTATTATATTAAAATTATTCTGGACTTAATAAATATATTGCTGAACCTGTAAACTAGGGCACTTTTTGTTTATTATTCTAAAAATTAAAGCATATTTTCATTTATCACACAACGTTGCATACTGCACAGGTATTAAAGCTTATCTCCTATCAACCCTTATTTAGTTAACTATGATGGAATGTGCATTATACTCTCATGCATGTGTTTTATCTAAATAGCAGCTGAAGCTAGTTGATCTAATTAATTCCATGATTAATTAATTGATTGCTGATGGTTTAACATTATGTCGGCAGCTAGAGATATGTTCATGATGAAAAGCTAGTGATATTTATACTGTCAGTCTTGTTAATTACATTCACATACCTACATTGAAATTTACATGATATTCCGAAATGATCAGATCAGTATCAGATGACAGTAAAAACTCTCTCTGATGCAATTGTGAAGTGGCTAAATTTGTGTCAATTGACTGCAAAATTTAACTCACAAAGCATGAGGTGATTGAGCGCAGTTGTTCTTAGAAACTCTAAAAATTGTTCATGCTTTACATTGGGGAAGAGGTCTTGTATGTTTGTTTGTTTGTTTGGGGGGGGGGAAACGGGGGGACAGGGATAGGAATGGCAACACGGACACCAGTGTGACATTGATCTGCTTTGGCCTAGCCTGGTTGATTTAAATGTGCACAGAGGTTCATCTTGAAAGTTGTGTAACAATCACTGTTCCTGACAAGTGCTGGTAGTTGGTTCTAGAGTGCTCCCCCCAGAACAACCGGTGACTTTTTCATTTTACTAGTTTTAACATGTGGCACTTTCAGGAGGGTGGCTTGTACTGCATGTGTGACTTGTGTAGGTATGTCTATATAATATGGGTCTTTCGCGCAGTGGTACATTAGGCCTAATAGGTGCTTGTCTCTGCAAATATTTAGGGCATCTAGTTTAGCTTTATTGTTCATCTCAATGGTATGTAGTGTTTTTCCTTTAAATACTGTCAGCTTGCTCATTTCCTTGGATAGCGGTATGGCCAGGCACCAAGCACAAGTTGGTGTTGTTCCCTGCCATTGCCAAGGCATTTATTTTCAGAATTACTTTTCTCACGATTGGGTGGTCTACTTTATTCGATGAATTGGAAGTATTAATAAGATGTCTATAACTATAGACCACTGATGTCATGTAGAATCAACTGTGCTTACATTGATGATGCGCTTAGCTCCGACAATAAGGCCACCACTGAGTCGGTGATTGGACCCGAATCGGAACTTGTAGGAAGATCTATAAGAGATAAGCAGTGTCTCAACATATTAAACAGCTATATCAAAATTTGAAACAATGTATCTTCTAATTTCCTTAACAACCAATTCACCTTTGCATGTGGAAGCATATTCTAGATATTAGACTGATCTTGCTACATAAGAGAGTAATGCATAATTATTACAATGATAGATTATATTTGGAAGTGCATTTCTTACATTGAAAACCTGTATTTTCTTTTGGAGCATGAGTTGCGATCAATATTTATTTATTTTCCTGCTTGTGAAACTGTCTTGAGCAATTAATGACATTAAGTTACTCCATATAAAATGATCTTCAATCCACTTACTTATTTGTCACCATATGTGCATCTGGCAAGGCTGAGTATGCCTTAAAGATTAGCATGTGATAGGATTTAATGACAGTTACTTACAATGAGCTCTGTGTGCAGTGAGCAGCGCACACCCCCCAGTAAGCACTGATGAGAGAAATCCCGCAGCTGTGACTTCCATACCTCAGCAAGGATCCCTACAGGAACAACACAAGATTGGTTATTGTGTGCTGACCTATCAGGCCAGGATTCACATAGACAGGTAGGCATGGATAGGGTGATTGCCTCAGGGAACCTATCTAGTGTAATGGTTAGCATGCTAGTTATGGAATGGCCAGGAGAGTGGGTTTGAATCCTGTTCTCGGTGCAATATTTCCCCATGACTTTGATTACTGTGACCTGGATCCTATGTAAGTTACACACCTTATGGTCATTGAACCTACTCTGCGTATATATGTATGTGCATGGCCTGTATGTATATTTAATTGTAAGCATTAGACAACTTAATTATGCAAGACATATACTTTCAGTGCTAAGTGGAGTAGTCTGCACTGACCTCTCAGGCAACGATCCACATATACAGGTAGGCATGGACAGAGTGATGCAACAGGTAGTATAATATTCAGCAGTCTAGCCCCGGAATAGCAAGAAGTGTAGGTGCAAATCTTGCGCTAGGTGCAGTATTTTCCATTTTCATCACTACTACGACATTATTTAATGTTATCTAATATTCAGAGAAAATGTAGTAATATGCAAATATAGTAATTTCTCAATGGTATTCCATTAACAAAGATGAGGCGCAACATTCCCATATCATGAACAAACCAGCTTTGTAAGACCACAATCAATAACCTTAATAATCCTTCAGCGATGAGAAATTGTCGCATATCTTACCTGCCATGGGTACTTGCCGGGTGTTGTGACATCATCCCCATTGATGATGAATGTGTCCTCTGCAAGGGCAACAGCGCACAGAGCAAGTAGGATGTACAGCTTCATGGTGACTCGTTGTGGCGTGGTGTGATGGCCGAAAGGTACTGTGAATGCATTGAATAACATGCCTACTTATACTTAATTCCATGGGAAATGTACCACTTGACTATGACTACACATGAGATAAAATTAGTTAATCAACACAGATAGGTGGAGGAAACCACCACTCACATAATATTCAACTCCTACCTTTTAACATATTTGTTCATGCATAAATAAAATCTGCATTACCCATGCAACTTTGCAATAAAATGTTAATACGTTTTATGATTATTCCTAAAAAAAAAAGATTAAAGGGATAGACTCTTGTTTAAGAGGATTAATTTGTGTCCTTCAGCAAATGTATAATGCATGCTAAATTTGAACCGAAACCTATTAAATTGTCTATATATATGTTGATACATATAGATATCTCATATCAGAAAAGAGATTAAATGTTCTCAATGCAGTTTTTTCTTGACATTAGGTAATGTTGAATGTAAAATTGAACAATTTGCCTACGTACCTAGGTCCTGAAAACATGATGGTGGTGGGTTATGTGTATATCCAATACTGACTTGCACTTTCTCTCCAGCCAACCACTCTCATCTACATAATGAATTGATAGGCCTGATTACCAGTGATCGTCAAGGTAGTTCTATTTCATTGCCACAAAATAACTCTAAGTCAGCCAGAGCAGGAGCTAGTGACCTTGAGATCTCCATTTCATTCTAGAAAATTTAAGTGGTAATCTCCCATTGTCTGTGATTCGGCAGAAAGGCACTCCGGCCACCCTGCTGGTGACTGCTGACACTCATCCCTCTGACCAGGATCTCCACCTCTTATTTACAATTGATTCATACCAAAGCAGGTTTTGCTCGGATTTAGATATATTGTCCATTCACCCATACTGTGTGTAGGGGTGGGTATTGTATCGTGTCTGAAGCTCGCATTCAAGAAAAATTGGGATGACCTTCAAGCTTAAACAATTGACATCCTTGAAAAAATCCTTGTGATTTTCCAGGGGCCATATGTATGAAGCGGTGTTAGTGCTCCTATCCAGGGGATAGCGGCTATCCCTGGTATCCCAAGGATAGCAGCTATTCCTGGGATAGTGGTACAAAAGTGGTATCCTTGTGACCATAACCTGTGTTAGCCTATCCCTGTTCCATAGCAGGGCTAGCGCTATCCCAGTGAGGATTGCTGTGGACTTTACACTGTTTCAAATTATGTTATTATCATAATTATGAGTATGACTATTTGCTGATAATATCAAATTATGTTATATATGAGCAGGATATTCACTGCATTAATAAAATGAAAACAACCACACACACAAACACAGATTTACTGCGCACTGCTAATATCTAATTATGTTTGTTATGAGCATGATATTCACTGATGTTATCAAATTCACCATGAGTGCACACTGTCAAAAGTCAGTACCCATCCTGATATGACCATATATGTTACTTTTTTTAGCATGCAAAACCCCACGACAACACATATCATCACATGATTTGAACATATAGTCACATGGGCTGTGGGAGTGCAAAATTGATACTTGTCACTTCCTATCCAGGTGCTCGGCATTATTAGGACAGGGCAAGGACTGGTGAGCTAAGTGTCAGGATAATGTGACTGAGTGGGATATCAGGTCATGGTGCTGGTGGCCTGGTCTCCCATTGAGGCAGCACTATTAAGTTGCAATGAGTGCACACTGTCACAAGTCAGTAGCTGTCCTGATATGACCTTAGATGTTGCCAGGATGTCATCATCATCATGCTGTCGGTCGTGATGCGACAAAGACTGCTTTCATTACATTTCATGAAAGCTGCCTGCAAAAGTGTTGAAGTGCTGCTGGCTTTTGCAAGTTACCAGCGCCACTCTCTCGGGCAGCAAATAGAGGTTTCACACCGGCAAGAAAATGTCAAGACAGGCGCAAAACTATTTGTCCCTGCAGTGGCTGGTCGGGAGATGTTGGGAGTTCCATACATCAACCGCCCTTAATGCTGCCACAGTGACATGGTTTTCTGTTTAGGGTTTGCTCCCTTAGCCTTCGGTTCTGTCAAGAACCTGTACCACAAGGCAGTGGCTTACAACTCTGCAAGGCAGAGGCGTCAAACTCCCTGAGGTATTGCAATACCTGCATACCTGCATACCCTCCAGGATGTAAAGCTCCAACAACCAACCAACCATCACTCACCAGACCTGATCCACGCCATGGAGACCGGGAACCAGGTCACAGCAGTCCGGGGGCCCAGTGGCCCTCACAGAGATAAATATGATCATTAATACAGACAATGCCACATCAGCTTGTGACATGGAAATGAGGAAATTCTCAGACCCAATACTCAGACATTGTACATGCAAATTGTGCAGCCGTCATGACCTATACTACACTTATGGGTCACCATACTAACTCACTGATCTATGGTGCTGTCACCTACTGATTAAATAAAGAGTTGCCATGATGGATTCAGGATCCAACATGGTAGCCCAGTTACACTGTCCAGTGAGTTATTAGAATACAGTGCCACCACAGCAGCAATTGAGGTCTTTACTTTCTCGACATTCCATAAAATAAGCCTGGCAAAGCCTTAAAACTAGCAGATTCCATGAGTCCATCTCTCCCCCCAGGACCTCTGATAGTTAGTTGGAAGTTGAATAGCGAAGACAGAATATAACTTGTAGAAGAAAATGACATAGAACTCGGCAATTAATTTATCATTTCTTCCAGGATACACTGACTCTGAACATTATGAAATGACGGCCCTCTATGATTGGGAATTTCCCAATGGACAGTATGGAATGAGCTGACAATTTCAAAGATGTCTGCTTTGATTGTATGCCTTGTGGCCACTTGAAATGGGACTAAATATGCCTACATTGCCCTGCCTCCGTGGGTTGCCAGCTTTCCTCTTAACCCCACCATTGTTCAAAGTGAATGAAGCTGATAATTTCAGTTTCCCTAGCCATCGTACTCAGAGCAACTGCCAGGGTAGTTGCAGCCCCAATCAGGACGCATCTACAAAGTTTCTTCACATCCCACACACTCTGACCTTCAGAGAAGTCACCCTAACATGAGTATCCTTGATCGTCACTATTATCCTCACTAAATCTAATTTACCATTTTTAGTTCATAGGTAAACTGGATGCGGTGGCCGAATCGATTGAGTGCATGTCTCCCATGCGGAAAGTCAGGAATTCACTTCCCAGTCGAATCAAACCAATGACTTACAAACTGGATACTTATCATTTCCTAACCAGGCACTCAGTATTATCAGGATAGGGCAATGACTGGTTGCTCTGTTTCAGGGTAATGTGACTGAGTGGGATATGGGGTCAGGATACTGGCAAACTTATTTCCCAGTGGGACATCATTATTCTTATAAAGTCACCATTAGTGTGCACTGTCACAAGTCGGTACCCATTCTGATATGACCTTAGATGTTGCCAGGACATAAAATTACAACAACCTGCCAACCATAGGTATTGAATAAATCGGTTTACTCTTTCATATGTCCGTGTCTGCATTGATGCCTTCTAGCAAAATCATACTCAAAATGGTCTTATTTGTGAATTTTGCATTAATTCCTCAAATTTGATTATTTATAGAATTGGTATGAGGTTAATTCCCCTTCATTGAACCCCAGAACTAAAGGCCAATACACAAACAGTAGCCGACTAGAATGTTGGTTTCAATCTTTATTCTGTGACAGGTTGGTGCACTTAGTCAGTTCCCGTTTGAGTCAACTGGTCAAACCAATGACTTATAAAATTGATACTTGTCGCTTCCTAGCCTGGCACTCATCATTAATAGGATAGGGCAAGGACTGGTTAGCTCAGTGTCAGGATAATGTGACTGAGTATGATATCAGGTCATGGTGCCAGTGACCTGATTTTCCAGTGGGTCAGCACAATAAAGTCACCATGAGTGTGCACTGTCATAAGTCGGTACCCATTCCTGATATGACCTTAGATGTTGCCAAGACGGAAAACTCCAACAACGGAGTTTGGCCACGGTACATAAAAAGCAGAATACCCAGTCAACTAGTCGGGTTCATAGTACATTTGACTTAATTAATCTATAAGTATCAAGATAAATTCAGCTGATAACGTTCCACACACACACTCCTCAAATAGAGGTTCAATAGTATAAGATATTTAAATCGTGCTAATAATATATGCGTGATACCTGCAAAGGTATTCATTTAGTTCCCTTTTCTTCTTGTAAAGTCATGATATAAATCTTATTATGAGACCACTGCAGATTTCTTGGAAAAGTAACACAGAAAATGATGGGATCAGACGGGATGGCCGAATGAGTTTAGCGTCCGTCTCCCGTGTTGGTAGATCGTGGGATTCTAACCCATGGGTTCGGGTTCGAACCCTGGTCGAGTCAAACTAATGACTTAAAAATTGATACTTGTTGCTTCATAGCCAGGTGCTCGGCATTATTACTAGGATAGGGCTAGGACTGGTTGGCTCAGTGTCAGGATAATGTGATTGAGTGGGATATCAGGTCATGGTGCTGGCAGCCTGCTTTTGCAGTGAGGCAACACTATAAACTCGCCATGAGTGTGCACTGTCACAAGTCGGTACCCGCCCTGATATGACCTTAGATGTTACAAGGACATAAAGCTCCAACAACCAACCAACCAGAAAATGATGCAATCATAGCACCCGTCAGGATCAATCTAACGAGATATGGATTCAAGCCATATGGGAAACAAACCACATGGGAGATAAACCACTCAGCTACCATATCCGGTTTTAAAGTGTATTTGAGACAACTAAGCTATAAGTATCTCTACGTACCAATATTAGATATAGCTAATAGCATAGATCACTCTTCAAATTGATCAGCTATTAATGTTTTGCTAAGAGCAAAATATATCTCCTTCAATCTTCCTTCGTCAATTAAGGAACATTATATGATAACACTTAGTAAATAGATGCAGGTTTGATAATAATAATAATAATAATAGTAATACTGACAGAAATTACCTTATCTATGACTATGGTTTCCTAATTTCAAGATTTACCTTTTAGGAAAGTCAGTATTTAATCCTTACAGAATCTGTGCTGAATTGCTAATTTGATAATCTGTGTAATCAAATTGAACTGTTAAATTTCCCATGGAATAAGTATAAAGACACAGGTCATTCATCACTTCTACTTTTTGGCCATCTCACCGCTGTCACAACCAGTCACCATGAAGTTGTACATCCTACTCGCCCTCTGTAGTGTCGCCTTCGCTGAGGACACATTCATCATTAACAGAGATGACGTCACAACTCCTGGCAAGTACCCATGGCAGGTAAGATATGTGTGATATATGCGTAATAGACATATAGGTGTGGCTAATATATGTTAACGAGATGCATAGTTTGAGACAAAGGAATATGCTAATGAGATGATGTCATGGAAAGTTTAGCCGGCGGGTCAAGCGAGCCCTAGGCCGTGAATAAACCATTCAGTATCCAGAAGTCAAAGTGTTCAGATGTTGTACTTTCACATGGTGTCAGATGAGGAAGAATGCCGCCTGGTAATACGTTCCGGGATTGCGGCCGCCTGGTCAGCTTGTCCTTAGCCACAATGCGAGATCGAACTGGAAAACATGGATCAGAGCATATGACATATATGCCACAGCTTCAGGTGTCATAATGAAGACAGAATGAGTGCAATGCTGCATCTTTCTTCACGTTGCTGGCGAGGAGGCGCAAAAAGTTTTCGCCAATATGGATATCGCGCTCGCTGATCAAGATAAGATCGTGCCACTCACGGGGGCATTTCGGACATATTGTGTAGGCAAATGCAGTCTTATTATCACAAGATATAAGTTTAATACACATAATCAGGCTATGGAAAATATGGCTACGTACATTAATTACGGCTTTGAGAGACAGGGTGAAGGATTGTGAATATGGTACGGTGGAGGAGTCGCGATCGGTTAGTGGCTGGTGTGAGGAATGTGAATTTGCGTAACAAACTGCTGCAAACTACTGAGTTAACGTTGGGAAAATGTGTCAGTATTTAAGAAATGAGTGAGTTCAGTTCTGATCTGTTGGAGGACACCAAGTCAGACGCGGAAAGTAAGGAGATTGATGTCATACGGAACTATGCTAATGCGCGCACCGGTGCACCGGCAGTTCGGTCATCGGCGACACCATCTTGGAAATCGCCATCTTGGAATGCGGGCAGTGCCGGTGCAGGAGAGTTCAAGATCCGCTGCCAGAACTGTGGATAAGAACACCGCCGGGGAGTCTACCCAGCGAAAGGAAAGGCTTGCATAGCCTGCAAGAAGATCGGGCACTTCGGTAAGGTCTGCAGGAGCAGACTGGGCAGAGTCAATGAGCTTACCATGGAAGAGCCCGACCCTCACAATGCTGAGCAAGACCCGGATCCGGCAGAGGTCAACGTGCTGGCAACGGATCTGTTTGTCGGTGCCGTGGGCCGTGGTGCCGAGCAGGATGCCGAGCTGTGGCACGCGATCGTTCGGGTGAACGGTTGTCCTGTCAAGTTCAAGCTCGACACCGGGTAGGAGGCGAAAGTGCTGCCGAGGTAAGCAAATGCTGTCATTCATGTAAATAAATCTGTACAACCTGTTATTGATCCGCCTAGATGGATTCCGTTTGCCATTCATGGTAAGGTACGTAGTGAGATTGAGCGCATGGTAGAGTTAGGTGTCATAGTTGAACAAGATGAACCTACCGAGTGGGTTAATTCCATAACTATCGTAGAAAAACCAAACAAGATAAGGATTTGTCTGGATCCGACTAAGTTGAACAAGGCGATAAAGAGAGGGCCTTTCCCTACCAAAACGATTGAAAAAATTATTGCCAAAACGGCAGATGCAAAATATTTTTCAGTTTTGGATGCGATGACAGGTTATTGGCAGATAGAGTTAGATGAAGAGAGTTCACCTCTGTGCACGTTCAATACTCCGTGGGGCCGGTACAGGTACACCCGCTTGCCTTTTGGCATCAAAACAGCCGGTGACATTTTTATTGAGGAAATGCACCGTGTCATGGGCGATATACCCGGTATCGGGTTAGTCACGGACGACATTTTGGTATATGGGTCAACAGTTGAGGAGCACAACAAGCGGCTCCGAGCCTTGTTGGACCGAGCTAGGTCGGTTAACCTGAAATTAAACGAAACAAAATCTTTGCTATGTAAGACTTCAGTGAAATATGTAGGTCATCAACTTACCCAGCAGGGTGTGAAACCTGATCCAGACAGAATACAAGCAATAGTTGACATGCCAGAGCCGCATGACAAACAAGGCGTCCAAAGGTTCCTGGGCATGGTTGGATATGTACACAAGTTTATACCCAACATGTCCGAGACAGCCAAACCACTATGCACGCTCCTAGCTAAGGACGTTGCGTGGCACTGGAACACCGAACAGCAGGGTGCGTTTGATAAGTTGAAGGAAAAGCTAAGAACTGCTCCTGTGTTGTCGTATTACAATGTTAAGAAACTCATTGTTATCCAAGTAGATGCTTGTCAGTCAGGGTTAAGTGCCGTGTTGATGCAAGATGACAAGCCAATCACACTCGCATCTCATGCGCTTAACTCAGCGCAGTGTGGCTATGCCACTATCGAAAAAGAAATGCTCGCCATATGTTTCGGATGCCAGAGGTTTCATGACTATATCTTTGGCAAAGAAGTTCAGATTCAAACGGACCACAAGCCATTAGTGGCGATAATGCAGAAGCCAATTCATAAACTTTCGGCCAAAATGCAGAGAATGCGAATGCGGTTGCAAAATTACAATATTAAGCTGTCATGTGAAGGGTTCTTTGATGTTTTTTGCAGACACGTTGTCCAGGGCGCATAGCGCCAAAGTAGGTCATGGTAGCCTGTTCGATGACACGTTCTGCGTTGCTGCAGTGGAAATGCAATCATCAAGTTTGTTAAGTAAGATTCTCAAAGAGTATGAGAAGGATGTATCCATGTCCATGTTGATCTCACACATTGAAGATGGGTGGGACATGACACGCATACAGACACCACCATGTCTGAGACAGTACATCCCACACAAACACGAGTTAACGATAGAAAATAATCTTGTCATGAAAGGCAATCGGGTGGTGGTTCATCCGGGTCTCCGCGGTGAAATGATTGAGGCGTTACATGAGACACACTTGGGTGTGACAAAGTCCAAGCAGCTGGCACGGGACTGTATGTTTTGGCCGAATATGAATAAGCAAATTGAAGATAAGGTCAGTCGGTGTGACACTTACCAAAACAACCGGAAAAATTTGCATAACGAGCCGTTGATAAATCACCCGATCGCCTGTCAACTGTATGAAAAAGTCTGTGCAGACTTGTTTGAGTTAAACCATAAGAATTACCTGATAACTGTAGATTACTACACAAAATATCCAGAGGTGATGCTGTTGGGGGATACGTGTCTGTCACTGTTATTGACGCGTTGAAGGATAATTTTGCAAGGCATGGTATTCCTAGTCAGGTCATTTCGGACAATGGTCCACAGTTTAAGAGCCATGAGTATAGGGAGTTTGCGGAGCACTATGGGTTTAAGGCCGTATATTCCAGTCCACAGTATCCCTGTAGCAATGGGCAGGTAGAGCGGTTTGTGCAATCAGTCAGGGACATGTTAAAGAAGTGCAAGAAGACTGGGTCTGATTTTCAGTTAGCTTTGCTGAATTATCGTAATACTCCATTGCCCGTCCTGAATGCATCTCCGGCTCAGCTGCTCATGAGCAGAAGGTTGAGGGGCAGGTTGCCGATGGTGCCCGAAATGCAAAATCCAAAGAAAGTCCAGACAGCAAAATGGCAGCAAAGTCAGAAAGCGTTTCATGACAGGAAGTGTGGTAAGCCGCACAAACCTATGAAAGTCGGAGATAAAATAAAGTACAAGAATCATGCTCGGGAATGGAAAAAAGGGGTTATTTTGGGACGGACTGGTGTTTCTGGGAGAGAATATCAAATTTTGAATGAGTCAGGTAATATGTTGTATCGGAACTGGGTGCAGATTATCAGGGCGCCTGTGGGGGGGCGGCCCGAACTGGTAGGGCAGACGCAAACTAGGTCAGCGACATTGCCAAATGTAAACAGTGCGGCTAATGTAAGTAGGTCAGGTCGGCTGATTAGGTTGGCGAGCAGGTTAGATCTGTAGAAGTTCAGTGTGGATTGGGTGTGTACACGTATAACATGTGCATGTAGGATTAAGTGGTATTTTCAGGCTTGTTTTCAATGCTGGCCAGCTGTAGTGTTGGTGTTGTCTTACCAAGCAGTAGCTGCTGATAAGCTATTTGATTGTCTGCATTTCAGTAGCAGATAGACCTGTTGGTACGTTTAGTTGCCTATGTTAGTTTTTTTGGGCCCTCTTGGCATTGAATTTTTGTTCTATTCTTATTACTATGTTAGTCGTTTTCTTAGGGTGCTATGTTAGTGTTTTGGGGTTTTCTTGGGAAGAGTTTTCCGCTTTTTTCTACTTAATTCTATACTTGAGTTATGTCTGTTTGAATTTGATTTGATTTATATTGTTGCTGGATATGTTATCTGGCTTTTATATTTCCGGTTATCCTGCCCTGGGCTGTCCAGTTGGTGGGCCGTGACATATCACCTGCCCCCTTGTGGTGCAGTTCAGTTGGGGTTCCCAGTTTTAATTTTGCGCAGATATTTTTTGTACGTTTTTAGGTCAGGGATTTGTCTTTCTTTCACCGTTTGCGCATTCCATGCCTTGGCGGCCATTTCCAGTGTGCTCCTTTCATGGGCTTTGATCTGGCTTCTGGTCTGCCTTAGTAGTGGTGCCTTGCTTGCTCTGGTGTCCCTTAGTGGTTGGGTTAGACGCTTAATGTCTTGGCTATATCCATATGCTAATGTTTTTAGGTGGATTATCCTTCTGTTTTCTAGTAGCTTTACTTTAGTTCTTTTGTGTAGGTCATAAGTGGAGTGTAGTTTGTCTACTTCCAGGCAGATTTTCAGGGTCCTATTTTGTAGTAGTATCCTGCAATATTCAGAAAACCACCAGACTATGCACCATGTAAATTACATCCCCATAGTCAAAGTAGGGGAGTACCATGCCTTTGAATATTTTTATTGACATATCTTGTGTCATATAGTTTCTTAGTTTAGCAAATGGCCATAGTTTGTGGTTTACTTTTTGTATGATTTTTGTTACACACAGATTGTAGTTTAGCTGTCTATCTAGTTCTAGGCCTAGGTATTTGTAGTGATTTACACTTTCCAGTGTTTGGTTTCCTAGTGTACATTGTAGGTTTCTTCCTGTGATTGCTGTATGTGAGAAGAGTACAGTTTTAGATTTATTTGCATTGATGGTTATTTTATTGGATTCACACCAGCCGTCCAGCTTTAGCAGGAGGTTGTTCAGTTTGGTTGCTATCTCCTCTACTGTGCTTCCTTCTGCATATACAACAGTGTCATCCACATATAGCTGGAGACATTCTGTCTCCAGCCATTTTTCTAGGTCGTTTATGTATAGTATAAATAGTAGTGGTCCCAGGACTGATCCTTGGGGTACACCACAGGTGACAGTTTGTTGGTCTGAGAGTGTACCATTTACTTTAGTTTTTTGCTGCCTGTTATTTAGGTAGCATTTTATCCAGTTTATTGATTTGGATTTAATGCCCATGTTGTTTAATTTTCTTATTAATATGCTGTGGTCTACAGTGTCAAAGGCTTTGCTGAAGTCGATGAAGGCTGCTCCAACTAATTTCTTTTGGTTCAATGATGCCAGCACATCACTTGTTAGGTTTGCTATTGTTTTTGATGTAGAGTGTAGTTTTCTGAAACCTTGCCTCTTGTTTAGTATATTGTTTTTTTCCAGGTGCTCATTTATGTGCCTGTGGAATATTTTTTCAATTAGCTTGCCTGGTGTTTGCAAGATTGATATTGGTCTGTAGTTCCCCATGTTTTGTTTGTCACCACTTTTGTAGATGGGGGTGATGGTTGCCATCTTCCATTCTGTGATGAAGTGTCCCTGCTCAAATGATATGTTGAACAGGTCGACCATGATATCTGGGATGGCTTGGAGTGCCTCTTTTAGTATTTTTGTGGGGATTCCATCTATTCCACTTGGTTTGTTTTCATCTATGTCATTTATTAGTTGCGTTAGTTCTTTTAGGTCAGTTTTGCAGGTGGGGATTTCATCCTGGATATTTTCTGACTTGTTTTCCCAGATTCTTGTGAATTTCTTTAAGGTCCTACCGTGGCAAAGTGGGTATTTAGTTTGTTTGCTGCATCACTATCTGTGTGCGTATTTCCATCCTTATCCTGGAAGCTTATGCGTTCTTCTATCTTATTTTGGGGAAATAGTAAGTTTACATTTTTCCAGAACTTATTTGCGTTGCTTCCCCAGTCCTTGTCTTGTTTTATTATATATTTGTTTTTTGCTGTCCTCACTGCTTTGAGGGAGTTGTTTCTGGCAGTATTATAGGCCCTTTTATCCTCTGGTTCTTTAGTATGTTTCAATTTGTCACCTAGCTTTCGTTTTGTTGCGATCTGCGTTAACAGTTCCCTGTCTACCCACGGGTCTTGGTTTCTCTGTATTTTTAGTTTCTTTATAGGGCACATTTCATCTAATGATTGTTTTATTTCTGTGACAATGTTATTCCAGCAGATATCAGTGTCATCTCTGTCTGTTGTGAGGTTGTCTATATTTTCATATAGGTGGTTTTTAGTGCTTCTTTTGAGTAGTTTTTTAGGGATCTGCCCAGCTTATATTTATATTGGCTTGTCCTTTTGAGTTTTTTCCTCGTTACATATATTACCTCATGGTCACTTATACCCCAGCTTCTAGTGCCCCATTTTGTGGCATGGTTTGAGTTGGTTAGTATTAGGTCAATTGTTGACCTATTGTTTCCTAGTCTTGTGCTGTCTGTAATAAGTTGTTGTAGGCCTAGGATTTTGATAGTGGTTTGTAGCCTTAGTTTATTTTTGTCATTGCTACTGTAGTTTATGTTGAAGTCCCCTAGCACAAAGATTTCTGCATTTGTTAGTTTTCTCACTGTATTTATGCTTTTGTCTAGAGTTTCAAGGAATGTTTCAATATCCCCGGACGGTGGTCTGTAGAGGCTTGCTATGGCTATGTTAGCCTGCTTCTCGTTTTTTATTAGGCACCATAGTAGCTCCAGGTGTTCATTTGAGTTGTTTGCTATTTTTAGGGCCTCAGTGTCTAGATTTTTTTAGGTTTTGCAGTAGATTGCAACACCTCCAACTTTTTTTGTTTGGTTTGCTATGTTAATTTGCTGTCTGTCATTACGTACAAGCCTATATCCTTCTATGTTGAGGGTGTTGTCTTGATGTCTGTCAGTGAACCATGTTTCTGACAGTGTTAAAACATCAAGATTTTCATTTTGTAGGTGCATTTTTATTGTGTCTATTTTATTGGATGCACTCTGGCAGTTTAGGTGGGCAAAGTGCGTGCCCCTTCCCAGCCTGCATTCAATTTCATCTACCATCTTTCTTTACCATTAGGTTTGGCGTTTGCTAGATTTCGTGAGTTTTTAACTTTGTTTGGATTGTTTTATGGGCGTATGGGCTGGTGCATACAGTACATATGCCCTCTTTTGTTATATAGTTTCATACATTGCCATAGACTGCACCTGTGCGACTGGAGGGGAGGTACATGCCCTGGAATGGGTTTTAGTTATACACAGTATTTCTAGTGCTTTCAATTTTGGTTAGTGGTATTTTATGAAAAGTGTGTGATACTCATGGTTTGGAGCCCTGGTGTTGCTTCTGTCAGTTCTCCGCGATGCTTTTTGTCATCCTTGTAGTGACGTATTGTACATTCCATGAGTGCCGTCTTGGTGTCAAAGGCTGGCTTCAGGTCTCTGCGTCCTATCTTTTGTGTTAGGTCGCAGATTCCTGCCATCATGTATACTTGTGCTGGTGGGTCACAGTTTGCGTATCTCCTGAGCACTGCATCTGTTATCCTGGCAATGGTCTCAGCTGGTACAGATTCTATTTTTTCTTTGTAGTTTAGTGCATCTTGGTGCAGCTCTCTCATATGGGGGGCTAGTGCTCTTACCCTTAAATCACCACTGTTTACTATCATTTTCTGCATCTTGGTATCCGTTCACTTAACGATTTATGTTTGTTTTGCTATTTGTTTATTTATTTTGATTATTATATTTTATTTATTTATTTATTCGTTGGTATTCGACAGACCTTCCTTTACTTTTTGGAGGATGTCTCCCATCTTAATTTTTTGCATCATTTATTAGGCTTTCCTTGATTTTTGGAGGATTTCTCCCATTTTATTTTTGTATCCTTGTTTGACAATTTCCCCTTCATTTGCATTGTTTAAGAAAATGTGTGTTCCCCAAAATGGGCATCTGGTGCATTCTCTGAATGCTTTGTCTGCAGCGTTCATCAATTTTTGCTTTAATTCTTCAATTTGCGTGAACTTAGCCCTGACAATGTCCTCTAGGACTTTCTCGTTTGTTTTACACCATTCTGGTGTCTTCCGCACTTTCTTTACAATCACCTTCACTGTGTAGGGATTTTCTGTGTTGTCAATGAGTCTCATTAGGTCATACTTGTCATGGTACTTGGCCATGATCGAACAGTAGTACTGTTTAGCAGATGAGTATATTTTCCCATATTTTCCTGTTATTTTACACTTGTAGAGGTTGTTGAAAGGAGTGTTGTGTCCCTGGAAGGACACTCCCCATTCATGCTCTCTGGTAGCTGCTTTTTCGGGGCTTATTTCTTTGAATTCTATGTTATCGAATTCTTGGGGTTTGTAGGTTTTCCCTTTTATCTCTATGTTGCAGCCCTTCATTTTGATCGATTGGATTTTTTCGTTTTTTGTTTCCTGTGCGAGTGTGTACATCTGCTGCACCGTTTTTTCACTCAGCATTTCGTTTTCTGTCCTGAGAGGCCTGATCGTTACCTTTTCATAGTTCTTTTTCGTCTGTAGTGTTTTCTTTTTTTGGAAGAGCTCCTTTTTGTGTGCTTCCTTTTCTAGTTGTATTCTTATGCTTCTGGGGCTGTCAGTGGATTTTTTGCTGTCTGATTTGACTGGATCTGCAGTCTCCTGCTTTTTGTTGTCATCTATTTCCTGTTTATTTTCCAGTTTGTCTGTTCCTTGTGTTTTTTCTTTTTTTTTGTCTTGTTTTTTTCCCTAGACGGTAGGCTTTTGTTACTACCGTCCAACCAAAATTACAGTCAGCTTCGCTTAGTATGTCAGTAACTGTGGATTCTATTTTTTCATCCTCTTTTTCAGGAACCCCATGTATCACGACACTGAGTTTTCTATTCTCAGGTTCTGGTTTCATTTTTGGGTTAGTTTCGGTAGTCATTTTTGTCTCGGTTTTGGTTTCAGTTTTTTTGGGGGTGTTGTTTTCCCTATCTTGTTTGCTTTTCACCTTTTCATATTCAGCTTTGTACCAGGCACACTCACTCTTTAGAGTGTTGTATGCTACTTGGAGCTCCTGGAGCTTTTTCCAGTTTAGGTCTGTATTTTTAGCCGTGCTGTTCCGCCCGTTGTCCGTTTCATTTGTTTTTTGTCCATTGTTGTTGTTGGTTTTTTGGGACATGTCTAACGGTCGACATGCTCCTGTGAGGTTTTTTTGATTGATTTCCTCCTATTTTTGTGGTCTTACATCATCCGATATGTATCCTAAGGTATCCTGGTATGTTTATGAGTATCCTGGTATGTTTGTGGGTTGTTTATGCACTTTTTAGTATATTGAAATCGCGATTTCAGCGTCCGCATAAGTCTTAGCGCCCACTCACGGTCGCCATATTGGCTTGAGACAAAGGAATATGCTAATGAGATGACATCATGGAAAGTTTAGACGGCGGGTCAAGCGAGCCCTAGGCCGTGAATAAACCATTCAGTATCCAGAAGTCAAATTGTTCAGACGTTGTACTTTCACAATATACAACAATTTGTCATTAATGCAAGTTTGTCAGAGAGTCTAGCTGAGGGGATTGAATACAGCTCTGCTGAGATGATTTGTTCTGAATATGTTTATATTGTATGAATCTTTTGAATGACATAATGACAAAAGCTACAAACATATTTTTTTAGAATCACCTATGAAATAATAATAAATTGTGTGTTTGCTTTGTAGTGATCACTGGTGAGGTTCGACCGTCACAGCTGCGGGATTTCTCTCATCAGCGAGAAGTGGGGTGTGTGTGCTGCTCACTGTACACAAAGTTCACTGTAAGTCACTGCCCTTGAAATATATTTTCTCGTAACATTCATTGTATGCTCAGCTTTGATAAAATCTCATGCACTGGTCAATAATAAACTAAAATGAAACAGGTTCGCCAAAGGTTTTCAAGCACTTAAGCGTGCATTCCTTACACGCGGTATGCGGTATGCGAATGCGAATGCGGCAAAAAATCGAAAAGCATCTAAATCAATGGGGGTGATTCCTTACACGCGGTATGTGGTATGCGGTATGCGGCATGCGAATACTGAATCAGTCCATGTAGCGATTGGTGCGGCATGCGAATGCGAATGCTGCTGCGTTTGCCATAGAGAACAGTGGTGAGAAATCGAAAAGCATCTAAATCAATGGGGGTGATTCCTTACACGCGGTATGCGGTATGCGAATACTGAATCAGTCCATGTAGCGATAGGTACGGCATGCGAATGCGAATGCTGCTGCGTTTGCCATAGATAACAGTGGTGAGGAAACCTGACACTGTGTGTGGGTGTGGGTGTGGGTGTGGGTGAAAGGACCCATCCCGTAAGCACGCCGCACGCCGCACGCCGCATGCCGCATACCGCATACCGCGTGTAAGGAATCCTAGCTTAATTCAGAATTAAGGCAATATACAGTGCACAGCTTGCCGCTTATAACCTTTGTTGTTCCTTGCAGGTTTGGGTATAGTTTCCGTTTTGGGACAAACAACCGACTTAGTGGTGGGATTGTTGTTAGTGCTAAGCGAATCATCAATGTAAGTACCTTGAATCTACATGGTATCCAAGCACAATTATCACACCATTCTAAGAATCACGATTTATTCTATTACTTGCTTAAAAGAGGTTCACTCAGTTGAATTGAATGCTAGGTTTGCATTGCACCATGAAAACGGAACAAAATATATTGTTGTTGTTGAGAAAATAAAGAGTTGACAACTCTGGAAAGTCTGGTTGTAAATAAAACTTTGAATTCATGCGAAGACTGCAAAGGCATGTGACACTGGTCATTCTGCTTTTTGTTCAATAATAATCGATAAGGTTCTATGTCAAAGGTAAACAAAAGTACTTCAGAGGGTTCATAGTACTGAAAATGGAAAGCAAGCTGCAAATCACAGCGATTAGTGGACATGTTAAAACACGCCTCATTTAAAGATGGTACACTGCAATCTGGGAATATATCGCTTGTGTTTAATCAGCATAACATTTCATGTTTACAAAATATTATTTTATTTAACCAGCATGAAAAAGACGGGGTTGGAACTAGTGCCTACTCCGTTGTCGAGTTTGATAGACCTGTGACTGGACTCAACATTGGACCCTGTACCTCTTACATAGAAAGGGCGTGAACACGCCGGAAAGGCTAACTACTATATCACTGGTTGGGGATGCGATGGTAAGAACAAATCATAAAGTTAGTTGCATCAGTAGTTGCCTCAGTACTGAAGAAATATGACCATGATTTAGCAATTGCTACAAATTAGCACAGAAGATTATTCTAATAGATGTTTGTCTATTCCGCTTGTATGTGTATTTTATCTAAGCAGTTCCTTGCATGTGTAACACTCATCATCATCATCATCATCATACTATCGGTCACGATGCAACAAAGATTGCTTTCATTACTTGACTGTCACTCTCCATTTAGCTCTCTGCTGTGAGAGTGATGTCTATGAGTCGGTCTTAATGTCTCTCAGCTTCTGGTTTCTCTTGATGGCATTTCATGAAAGCTGCCTGCAAAAGTGTTGAAGTGCTGCTGGCTTTTGCAAGTTACCAGTGGCACTCTGTCGGGGAGCAAATAGAGGTCTTACACTGGCAAGAACATGTCCAGACAGGCGCAAAACTATTTGTCCCTGCAGTGGCTGGTTGGGAGATGTTGGGAGTTCGATATATCAACCGCCCTTGATGCTGCCACAGTGACATGGTTTTCTGTTCAGGGTTTGCTCCCTTAGCCTTCGGTTCTGTCAAGAACCTGTACCACAAGGCAGTGGTTTACAACTCTGCAGGGCAGGGGCATCAAACTCCCTGGGATATTGCACTACCTGCATACCACTTGTGTAACACTAATACATTGGATTCTCTGCATGGGTAGTTAGTTCCTCGCATCAATTTCTTATTTGTTATACTAAATGTAGTTTATTAATTGATCCAACCATTCAGTAAAATGTATTGATACATAAATGAAGCTATCAGTTGTACTAGTAAACTGCATACAATTCCAGGTTGATAGTACAAGTATTATACATGTGGTGAATATGCATTGAATGGAATTACATGGTTCTGGAATTTTCTTTTAAAAGTGTTGTCTTTCTTGTCCCCTTCCTAGTTTTACCCACTTAAGAAAAGTGTTTATTACTAAGTAATGCAATTCTATGTGGTATGACACTTATTTTCAGTGTATATCACTAAAGCCTCATAGTGAGGTAACAGAAACATGCGTTGAAAAATACTGCTTATCTTACATATTTATTTCGATTGCTGTGTCTAGAGTTTGGAACCCTGCCAAAGTTTCTTCAAGAGGCCAATATCAATGTCTACACTCAGGCTGACTGGAGAACACTGGCAACAAAAGGACCGCATGCAATGTAATTACTAAGATTTTCCATGTACAAATTATTTTATACTTACCTTTATTAAATATCTTAGCAATATGGAAAAGGCATGTGCACAGGCTTAATTCCCTTCATAATATCTCTAATTGCAATGTTTCACCCACCCACAAAATCCAAATGGCAACATGAGTGGGATGAAAACATTAATAAACTTAAAGAAATTGAACCATATGTGGGAAAGCCACCACAGACTCATGCGGGAGGTCGGCGGGACCAAGAGGTCCTTAGCCACTGCCGTATTGGCCACTCGTGGCTTACACATGCTTTTCTGCTCAAGGGAGAACCTCCCCCTGAATGTATTGGGTGTCAGTCCCCACTGACACTCAAACACATTTTACTAAGTTGCGTTGATTTGTTGGCCCTGCGCCAACAGTTCTACACTGCAGACAGTATGCATGACCTTTTTACTAAGGTAAAACAGGAAAACATTTTAGCCTTTTTGAGGGCAGCTGGACTGTACCACCTCATATAGTTTACTAAATAGATTCTATCAATTATTAATAAAACTTTTCTTTTTCTATGGGAATTTGTTTCCCTTGACCACAAATATATGATTGTGAGCTTTCTAATTTAATGAGTGTCTATTGGCACATAATTGATTGTCTGCTTTTACATGTAAAAGCGATGGTTTGAACAAAAAACAAACATTTCTCGCTGTGAATATGGCCTATGCTGCCGACACGGTGTAAAGCAACCACCAATCAATCAAGCAATCAGCAATGTTTCATGATTTCTCTGCTAAAATATAACTTGCATACTTGATCAATATCATGGTTATAGTCATATTTCTCATAGCTAATTACATCAAACTATTTTCTGTCAGTAGTTATCTTCATTATAATTATTTCATAACAGAACTCAGTATAAAAAAGAAATTTGATATTGCAAATATTGAGTTCAGTTTCCTGTTAATTGAATACTTTAGTGAATATTTGTTGAGGTCACCATTATAACATTCATGTTTCCTTATTGCAGGGTGACAGTGGTGGCCCCCTAGTGTGTCTTGTTGAAGGGCAGTATGAGCTGGTCGGAACCAATTCATGGGGACTTAGTGGATGTGGAACTCACGGCCTGCTGTATACACACGAATTGCCTACTTCCGTGACTGGATTAAATCCAAGACTGGTGTCTAAACTACTGAATCAGAAAATACAAGCAATTCCATTTAAAAGTAAATTGGTCTTGACCATGCGCATTAAAGTTAATTTACCATTGTTGTTCTAATTCACCAACGAGACACCAAGACAACAACGACGTATACTTGGACGGATTTATATAACTTAATCTGTACAAGTTACAAACTTCAAGGAAGCTTCATCGCAGATATATAGTCGGCGCGTGGCCTTCTTAACTAGTGACAGGTCAATGCTCACGTACAATGAGCTGCAGTGCAGATATGGTCATTCGTGTAGATACAAAGCGTGACGGCGACAGTGGCCTTTGAGTACAGTAATTAGACTTATAAGCAGTGATCATCAAAGTTCAGTAAGTTTAGCTGAAAACGAAACATGGTATGCACAGTAGGTCATTGGTGGATCTGTAATTGCACTCCCGACAGCGCTCAACCCAATAAAATTCCGAGCGCTGCGGGAGCTGCTGAGACATGGATCGCCTTGAGGTAAGCTGACACTGCCACACTCCGCCAGGTTCCCGCCGCCATGATCCGGTCCAGGGTCAGACCTGACCCTTGACACGCCTGGGCAGCACCACGTCTCAGCCCATGCAGTGTGAAACCCTTATCAAGCCCGAAGGCTGTGTAGGAAGCTACTCTGAGGGCGCGTTTCAGGGTCGAAAGGGTGAGCGGGGCACTTGATGGCAGGAGGAACGCTGGCGAGTCAGGCGCAGGTGAGACTACTGCTATGTAGTTAGCCCAGGCTGTGACCGGGCAGCAGAGGGAACCCGGCAGCGCCGGCAGGCGGAAAACCACCGGGGGGTCTGAGGTGGACCTTGTCTTGGATGAGTTAAGTGTAACTGAGAGAGACTTCCGTCGAAGAGACACATCCGCGCATCTTAGCACGTGGCGGAACCCACTTGCCGCAGAGGATAGCGGCGCCAGGTTGGATTGCCTGATCAGGGTAAAGTACCCTAGCAGCAGGGCTGCAATGATGACATGGGGGCGGGGGACATGTTATACAGGGCTGAGATTATTGCTTTAAAGTCTTCTGGCGATACCGGGGTCGCTCTATGAACAACATGCTTTGAGACCTTGAAGACACCCCGTTTAAATGTACTTAGTTCCGGCGCCTCAAAGGCGGACGCGTCACCTGTAGTACCTAGGACCCATACTTTAACAGAGCTAAAGTAATTAAGAACCGCACCTGGAGATTTGAGGCGGTCTGTTAGCAGGAGCAGAAATGACAAGAGATCATAGACTGACGGAGAGGTCGCCTTGATCTTATGCTTCACACAGAATTCTAGGTATATCTTCACATGTGCAGCTTTGTTCTGCCATGTCCTAGGCGCAAGCGCGCACGTGTAGACATTTAGAAGTCGGTTGTGGTAGCTCAGTGTGTATCCTGGAAGATAGAGGCAAAAGAATTACTATCTTCCAGCGATAACATATCAGGTGGTACATGTGAAAGTACAACGTCTGAACACTTTGACTTCTGGTTACTGAATAGTTTATTCATGGCGTAGGGCACGCTTGACCCGCCGGCTAAACTTTCCATGACGTCATCTCATTTGCATATCTCTTTGTCCCCAACTCTGCATATCGTTAACATATATTACCCACAGGTCTAGACGTCTATGACGCATATATCACAGTACATGTCAACAGTTCAAGGGAGATATGTACCGTGATTTCTAGAAGGTGACGGTCAGCACACATTTTCATTGCTTTCGTTAGAGCTGCAGTTGAGTGCGGAGATCTGCTTAGAGCATCAGCTAGTATTAGTTTATCACCTGGTTTATGAACTACCTCGATGTCAACATTTTTGTCGGCTGCGACCAACCAGATCTGTCTAGTGCAAGCACAAAGTATTTTTTCTTTCCCTTTCCCTGATTCCAATACTTGTTGTGAGGAAAGGTTATCCGTGTTAACTTTGATTAAATAGTCATGTGGTTCCTGGGGCAGAAGGAATGTAATGGCATGCACTAGATTAAGAGCTTCTAGTTCTGTTATGGCTAAACCTTCTTGTAAGAGTTTGTTGTCATAAGGCGACTTGTAGAATGCTCGTTTAGAGTAGGCGCCACCCACCTTTAAAGTGGAATCACACTCGATAATCCATTCGGTTCGCGGTGCCTGTGGAATTAGTTGCTTACCGTTATAAGAGCTGGCAAACTGTTAAAACCACTCGAGGTCTCTGAGTAGATCCTATCAAATGCGTACTGACCTGTGTAAGGGGCTTTCCTTAATGCCTCTAATACCCTATTTGAGAATCTGACTGCTGGCTTAATGCATTTCGAGAGGTGTTGGAGCTTACCTGCTAAACTCTGCAATTGCTTCCTACAGCAGGTAGATTTCTTTTCCCATGAAAGACATTTATTGAGTACATCTTGTAGCTTATCTTGGGGTAGGGTAACTGTCATATCAACTGAATCTATGAGGAAACCTAGCCACGTTATAGAAGTACTTGGGGGGGTACATTTTTCTACCGCTAAGTCAAGGCCAAGTTGAGATGTTAGGTTTACAAAGGCGTCATAGGCCGAGCACGCTTTTTCTTTCTTATCTTCAATACCTATGAAATCGTCAAGGTAGCATAACGAGAAAATGTTTTGATTTCTCAGGAGCCATACAACAGCTCTGGTTGTTTGTGCACATGCTAAGGCAGAGGTTCTACATCCAAAGGACGGGGCTAGATCTATATAAATGTCTTCGTTAAACGAGATGCCTAATAGCGGCAGAGAGAGTGGGCATACCCTCAATTGCCTATATGCTCATGCTAAATCTCCACCCCACATCCAGGCACCTCTACCCAAAACGGTTAGTCTATCTGTGAGTGTAGATACCGATGGTAAGGAGAAGTTAAAGGGCTTCCCCAAGTAGTAGCCTTTCACTATTCCTGCGTTCACACTTTTCCCTCTGGGGAAACTCAGGTCAATAATTATTCGCTTCTGCGTAGAATTCTTTTTTGGCCTAGTCATTATAGGGCTTAGTTGACACCATGGACGGAAGGGAGGAGACTGAAATGGACCTAAAAGGGCACCCATAGACATTTCTTTATCTAAGAATTTCTTAATATGCGGGATATGTTCGCTCGAAGACGAGTGATTTTTATAAGTCGGGGTCGGTACAAGTAAGGAGGAGTAGTCCAGGGGCCAGCCAAATTCAAGATGCTCTACCAGCAGTACATCCGGGTAGTTTAATAGGACAGCTCGCCATTTTGGTATGTTAAGCCCAGAGGGCAGTGTAATTCTTGCTCCTAAAAAATTAGGTAGACCGCTTGCACATACTTTATTATAAATATCTTTATAATTATTGCTCACGTTAAGCCAAGACATATCAGATGAGAGAGGCCAAAATTTAAGAAGTTGATCTCGAAATTCTAATGGCGATGGAGGGGGAACAAAGCTAGTTCGGTGACTTGATGGTAACGCTGACAGTACTACCTCAATCGGGGCATCAAACCAGTCGGTTGGCAGTGGTGGAAAAGAAATATCAGAGTTTAACATTATAGAATAGATGCACATTAGATAGAGTCATCTGTCGAGGTCGTAGGTACAAGAACATTAGTGGCTTTCTCTTTTCCCATAGCATTATCCGGCTTGAGATTAGTATTTACACAATGTGATTGGGCCGCTTTCGGCAATGTGACCTTATCAGTTGAACCGAGTTCAGATAGATTAGCGCCGTCTGGTTGCTTAGTTACCACTGATAAGTAGGCCAAAGGCGGAGTATCAGACGTAGCATTATTACTTATTGTGTGATTACAGTTATAGCGTGGCACATTAGACATGTTAACATTGGGGTCAGCTGAGAAATTAGTATCGTTACTAAAACTTACAGTAGCACCGGCTGCCTCTGCAGCTTTCTTGTCAAGAAACTTGCGTTTCTTCATACAATCCTGTTCTTTATGTTGAAAACCCCCTTGAACTTATACGCGCACCATGCACAGATGTGCGGTGCGCATAGAGGGTGAGATCCATGAGAACTGTTAAAGCCGCATTCTTTCCCCCAATTCCAGTTATAGCACGGTTTCCCATCCGCCTCCCTGGAATATTTGTCACGTTGGTTAACTGGGGGCGGGTTCACTGGGGCCGGAGTACTAGAGTTCCCACCGAGCGCAGGTTGTGGAACGGCCTGGCGTACTTGGTTTAACGGTTGATAACGCGACTCAGTGTTATGGGAAGCGACAGCGCGCGATTGAAGCACCCGAACCGCTTCAGTAGACACGTCCCGTTGAACATCCTTAATCACCACCGCATTAAGCCAGCCCTCTTTAAGCCTCCCATCAGCGACCATTTGGAAAACCCTTTCTGACCAACGTCTGCATGTTGGCCAGTCCCAAGTTATTGCCATAAGCGAAAGATCTTCCTCATGTTGGAAGACTGGGGAAACCCAGGGACGCGGAAAGTCAGGTTGAGCTACCATATTTCTCAAAGCGAAAAAGTATTCTGCCCACGAGGCTTCCCCTATGGCGATTTTCTTGCAGCCATCGCCGCGCGTAACAAAGTTATGTGGAAAGAACTGAGTACCTGGTGGTTTGTGGAGCGCGTGGGTAGAGCCTAGCAGAAAGTCAGTCGATATCGGTTGTTGTGGCTGCTGCTGGTGGTACTGGGGCACAGAGCACGGAGCTGAAGCCACAGGAGTGGGTCGGGGATGCGAGGCGGCATGTCGTACTTGAACAGAGCCAGGAGATCCAGTGGGCAGGCCGGAGAGTTGTTGCGGCCGGCCGGCTCCAGAGTCAGCGACTCGGGAGATGCCAGGAGGAAACCTCTCTGGGATTCGGTGACGGTGAGCAGGTATAGGCGTGAAGGAGGAGAAACCCGTGCGCGGGGTTGACACCATATTCGGAGGCGAGAAGGCAGGCGGGGCAGGAGCCAACATGCCCGGCAGCGCGGCGATCCGTTCCAATGCGTTGAGTCTAGCTTCCATACCCGTCAAGCTACCAGCGGCTGAACGCGGAGTAGGGGGCTGCTCCGCCGCCACTGATGAACGGCTGGAGGTGGAATCACCGCCTCTGACGAAGATAGCTGTAGGCAGGAGGACAACAAACCTCTGGTTCTTAGGCCACGACGGGACAGACCAGATGAGCCAGGAGGTCTTCCACGTCGCTTCTTAACTGGAGGCATTATGGTAGTGACTGGTGAATAATACGGAGCTAAGAAAATGCGTGTTGCCGGCTCGGGCTCCAGTGGTCGAGTGACTGCGCAGGGAGTCCACCTGGCGTCTCATTGGCGAATTACAGATGTTAGCCAGGCCAACATCCCCAAATATACAGGTTTCTTGGCTTAACAAAAAAAAGTTCTTTGACTGTCGTCAACAGATTTCACTATGGCTACATTTTGAACTAAGTTTTAACATCAAGTTAGAGTGACATGTTTGAATATATTATTAGCTGCACCTTTAGTTTACTATTTATTTATGTATTTATTTATTACTAACTATTTTTATCTAATGAACGGGACCAGATGCGGTGGCTGAATTGGCAAGAGCACAGGCTTGCCATGTGGAAGGTTGGGAGTTTGAATCCCAACCATGTCAAACCAATGACTCACAAAATTGATACCTGTTGTTACTACCTATACTGGTGCTTGGCATTACTAAGACAGGGCAATGACCGGTTAGCTCAGGATAATATGACTGAGAGGGAAATGGAGTCATCATGCTGGTGGCCTGGTCTGCCAGTGGGCAGCACTATAAAGATGCCATGAGTGCACACTGTCACAAGTCACTACCTGTCCTGATGTGACCTTAATTGTTGTCATGTCATAAAACCCCACCAAAAATCTGAAGAACGGAAAGTTAATATAAACAAATAACTGCCTCAGTATTTAATCGCTTATTTTCAAAGAAAAAGAAAACATGGACAACTTGTTTTTTTTTTATTAACAAACCACGTATCAAAAAAGAAACGTTGTCACATTGACAAATATAGCTAAAGTTAAACACTTATTTACAAAAAAAACGTCAACTTGTTTCTCACTATAGGTCCTGTCACACTATGAAGTATGCCGTCAGTGCGTGTTCAACGTTCGAAAATTTGCCAGTACGTCGGCATTCTTTGAACTTTTCAGCGGCGGGGTATAAAAATGGGCATACACACAACGTACTCACAATGTACACACAACGTAAGTAATGTATGCAGAATGTATCTCTGACCTATTGCTAGCTTATGAGAGCGTTCATGTGCCTGCCAAAACGTTCGCAAAACGCTTGCATATGCTCACGGTACGCTGACCAACATTACATATGTTACTCCATCGCTAGAAGTATGGCGTATATGTTAAGTATGCTCGAGATACGGCAGGCATATGTTCGAATTACATCAGGAGTAGGTTATGCATCCGTTGGCAGTAGACAGACTGTATGCGGACTGCACGTTCCCACCGGCTGAACGTACGGTTAATGTGCAGCAATGTATTCCAACGTATCCCTAACATACTCCAAATGTACACCGATGTATCCCAGACATACACGCAGTGTACGTTCAACATACGAGCCACACGTCAACACATGTTGGAAATTTTGAGCATGCAAAAATAAATTTCGGAACCTCGACACACGGCGACGTAAGACGATGTATGACGACATACCGGATGTACGCCCAACGTATACGTACCATAAGATGACGTACGCCGACATTGGTAGAAAATCACCTATGTTGGCATATGCTAAGGCTATACTTCGTAGTGTGACAGGCCCTTACGGTGACGTGATTAAACAAAGGATACTACTATAATAGTGTAGTGGTCTGCACTGACCTCTCAGGCAAGTAACCAGATAGACAGGTAGGCGTGGGGAGTGTATTGATATCAGGGAGCCTAGGTGGTGTAATGGTTAGCACACTGGCCCGGAATGCAAAGAGATGCGGGTTCGAGTCCCGCTCTAGGCACGGTATTTCCCATTTTCATCACCCCCATGACACTAGTTGCCGTGATCAGGATCCTGTACAAGCTTTGCGCTGTGTGGTTGTTGAACCTACCCTGTGTATGTATGTGTTAGTGCATTGCCTGTATGTATGTAATTGTAAGCATTACAAGACTTACAATTCCAGGGGGACGAGTGTAGTGGTCTGCACTGACCTCTCAGGCAAGTAACCACATAGACAGGTAGGCGTGGGGAGTGTATGATATCAGGGAGCCTAGGTGGTGTAATGGTTAGCACACTGGCCCGGAATGCAAAGAGATGTGGGTTCGAGTCCCGCTCTAGGCGGAGTATTTCCCATTTTCATCACCCCCATGACAATAGTATATAGTAGAATTTTTTATTAAACCTTAGTTGCGTAGTCGTAAACAGAGTAAGCAATGAGGAATCAGTCTAACTACAAAATAGTTGTGGATAGCATTGGGGAAATTGCATGTTTTTGCCTTAAAGCTGCATAGTCCGATGAAAACCTTAAAATATTCAAAACCAGAGCAAATATCGAGATTTGATTTTAGAAGTCTAGCTTCGATATTGGTGCGTAGAAGGGAATACTGAGGCAATTTAATAGAACCTGTTCCTGCAGAATACTATGGTGTGCAAGTTTTGGCACACTTGCCAAAATAAATTTGTCATGTTTGCACTTCAAATAATTCAAAAGTTAGCTCTTCAAAATAAAAGTTACTTGAAACTATAGTACATTAGATTATAATGATCAACCTAATATATTTATCTTAGAAAATGGCAGAAACTAAAAACCATTGGACTATGTAACTTTAAAGGAAACCGTGTGTTGTGTTGTGTTGTACGCATCGATATCGCACAAGTGAGTCTTCATTAATGGCCCTGTCACACTACGACGCTTCTCGCCGGCGCGCCGTCAGCGCGCAAAATATCTTCTACACGTCGAGACACGTCCAACTTTTCGGCGGTTTGGGGAAAAAGATTGGCGTCAGCGCAGCGCGTTATTCACACGCGGCCAACACTAGTCGACGAGTGAGGAAAAAAAAAAAAGAAGTTTGGCATGATGTGCTCATATGATGTTGGTAGGATGTAAAACAACAAAGCAACCATTTGGCACACCGTGTGGAGACGACCCTCATGCGCGCGTGGCGACTGCCTAGCATTCGCATAACGTTATTCCAGCGCTGTTGACGTCCTTCTGACGTTGCCATAATATTGGCAACCACGCGTTGAAGCGCGTTGTCGGTCGTCACGTTTTTTTGACATGCTAAAAACCTCTAGCGAGCTCCTATGCTCCCCAGCGTCCACCGGCGACTGTCAATGTCCAGGATAGTGTACCGACGTGTACCGACGTTCGCATAACGTCCCCCTAACGTTTCCCAACGTTTCCCGATGTTTCCCGACGTTTCGCCAAAAAATGACAAACGTCGACGCGCGTTGGAGAGAAATGTTGTAGTGTGTCAGGGGTATAAGCCAGAGGGCACCACACCATGGCGCACACCCACACTTCCACCCGCACCCACTCTCGCACCCACGCCGATACTTCCACCCACACCCAATCTCGCACCCACACCCACACTTCCACCCACACCCACTTTCGCACCCACACCCACACTTCCAACCACTCTCACACCCACACCCACAATTCTACCCACAGGCACTCTCACACCCATTACCCACACCCACTCTCACACCCACACTTCCACCCACACCCACACCCACTTTCGCACCCACACACACACTTCCACCCACACTCGCACCCATGCCCACACTTCACCCAGACCCACTCTCACACCCACACTTCCACCCACACCCACTCTCACACCCACACCCACACTTCCACCCACACCCACTCTCGCACCCACACCCACACTTCCACCCACCCCCACTCTCACACCCACATCCACTCTTGCACCCACACCCACACTTCTACCCACACCCACTCTCACACCCACACTTAGACCCACATGTACACCCACTCTCGCGCACACACTTCCACTCACACCCACTCTCACATCCACATCCACACTTCCACCCACACCCACTCTCACACCCAAACACACTTCCACCCACACCCACTCTCGCACCCATGCCCACACTTTCACCCACACCCACTCTTACACCCACACCCATACTGGGGGAAGGGGGGGAAGGCGTGTAGTAATTGAAATAGTTGATATTGTAATATTTGTATATGCGTTGACAAAACCAGGCCGCCATCACCATGACCTGAAATCCCACTCTCTCACATTATCCTGAAACTGAGCCAACCCGTCATTGCTCCTATCCTATTAATGCCGAGCGACAAGCTAGGTAGCGACAAGTATAAATAGTTAACTCATTGGTTTGACTCGACCAGGGTTCGAACCCGTAGGTTCGAACCCCACAACCTACCAAAAATGAGGGGCGGACGCTCAACTCATTCAGCCATCTCAGAAAATGACATAAACTCAAAACCATCGGACTATGCGACTTTATTCTTGAACATAATAATAATATCACATCCTTCACATTGGTGATGTTCACTGTCAAGGTTTGAAGGGTGCCATGGTGGGGGATGGGAGATTTATTATGGAGGGGGTCTGGGGGGGGGGGGGGCAGCTAATAATGTGTGGGATGTTTCTACCGAATGACAGCTTGCCGAGTATCCCCCCCACACACACACATCCACACCCATACAGACACACACACACACACATCCACATCCACACCCACATCCACACCCACACCTGAAAAAATATAGCCATTCAATACATCAAATGATATTCTACTAGATCAAAATTAATCCAGATGGTAAGCCTGCCTGCACACATCGTGATGTAGAAGCGTGTGTGTGTGTGAATGTAAATATACTAAGCCGCTACATGTTGATATAGAGCTTTAGGCCCGAAGGACCCTGGATGTGTATCGAATGAGGTGCCTCAGAGGCCCAAGGGACTCAACCCCCATATTAAGTGGATAAAGCTTTCATTAACTAACTTTAGAATTACAACATTGTCCATGATGGGCGCAACATGGGAAATTGATATCGCGAGACTGTGTATTTCCCATTGACCTGAACAACCTTGGCGCCACCTATATTATTGGTTCTGAACTAACTCATTGGTCGTTGATTGACCCGCCACCTACTGTAGATTCCTTGAACCCGATACTACGCAGTTACTGAAACTGCGCAGTAGATTTAAAATGTGACCATTGGCGCCACCTATATATTTCTTGTGAACTACGATTTGGCCATACTGACCCGCCACCTACTGTAAATTCAAAGCAAAGCATGTGACATAGTTACGAAGTCTAGACACTTCGACCTTAGCTTTTCAACCGATCGGACGTGCTACTTCCTGTAGATTTGCCGTCCCACCCACCCAACTAATGACATAGATCATAGGGTTAAGTGCCTGAAATCCTCGAACTTATCATCATTTCTAGTTTGAACCTTAATGTAACAAGCTAAACTAGTAAGAATAAATGCCACTATATATATACAACTGTCTCGCGTTTGTTCAATTAGCCATTTTTGGAAATAGAAACAGAAATTTAAATATTATGTTTTACCAAATGACCAGACAACCAAAAGGTGATATCGGAATAGCCAGTTTGATATCAGGTTAATCGGTGACGAGACCTCCGTTGTGATAAGATTAAGAACTTAGATGTTGCTAGCAGGTAAAACCCCAACAGGCAAACAAATAGGAAGTGATGACATATATCGATGCTTACGACTGAACATTGCGTTATTTGCTGCGGAAAGGAAAGGAAATGAAACCCATGTTTGTTTCGGGCGGTAGACATCACCCACAGCCAGTACATCACGGATAATTTATCGAGAACGGAGAGTTTCCAAACTGGGTTTCAAGTTGCATAGTCTGGTGGTTTTGAGTTTGCCATTTTTTCTGTGATAAATATGTTAAAATTATTTTAGTTTTGAAGTTACTTTTATTTTAAGTGGATAACGTTAGAAATATTTGAAATTTAAACATGTAAAATTAGTTTTGGCAAGTACACCATTTTTCTGGGATAACTATATTAACATGATTGTTATAATCTACCTGACTTTAGTTTGAATTAACATTTTATTTTCAATGCCTAGCGTTTGAGATATTTGAAGGGGAAGCGTATAAAATTAGTTTTGGTAAGCATGTCAACACTCTGACATAGACTTCAGCAATAACAGGTTCTATTAAATTGTCTCATTATTCCCTTCTATGTGGTAACAAATGCTTCATAATTCCATCAGTATCTAAGTTAATTAAGTAGAGTCAAATCTATATAATTCAAAACCAGACACAGATAATCATTTTTTGGGCTAATAAATTTATTAATCAGGCTTAATCAATTTTTACAAAAGCCTTATATCCTACACGTTTGTGAACATCTTCCATATCAGCTATACTCAATAGTACAATTGAGACTATTAGATTAACTACTCTATCTAATCTCAGGTAGTAGAACCTATGAAACTATCATATTTCTGATTTTTATTACATATGTGCAGGTCAGATATCTATATAGATCTATTATTGCAATATTTCATTACTTATGTGCAGAACATATCTATGATTGTACTATCATAATAATCGTATGATAAATCACTGAAGACAACTATATTCATTTCTTTTGAGGAGGCTTGAAATTTGAAGACATGAGGCAGCAACTAAGGCAGATCACGGTCACATGGTCAGCTCACATCTGGCACACTGACACACTCGCACCTTTATGTCACACAGCAACATTCATTTCTAGGTCATACGAACCATAATCTCTCAGCCCTATCAACTGCACTACTCTAGAGTAAGGGTGGATGGGATGGACAAATTTCTTATTGAAACTCAATGATCTGTCATCGACGGTGGCCAGTTAAGGACTGGACTAGCCTTTGAATCTACTACCGGAAGTTAACCTTGTACAAAGCGACGTGCGCTACAAACTGCATCTATGGTATTCATAATATCAAGCCCGTAGTCAGGGTTTTGAATTATGCATGTTACCGGCAACATGGACAATTCAAAACCAGACACAGATAATCATTTTTGGGGCTAATAAATTTATTAATCAGGCTTAATAAATTTTTACAAAATCCTTATATCCTACACGTTTGTGAACATCTTCCATATCAGCTATAGTCAATAGTACAATTGAGACTATTAGCTTTAACTACTCTATCCAATCTCAGGTAGTGCAACCTGTGAAACTATCATATTTCTGATTTTTATTACATATGGACAGGTCACATATCTATATAGATCTATTATTGCAATATTTCGTTACTTATGTGCAGAACATATCTATGATTGTACTATCATAATAATTGTATGATAAATCACTGAAGACAACTATATTCATTTCTTTTGAGGAGGCTTGAAAATTGAAGACATGAGGCAGCAACTAAGGCAGATCACGGTCACACAGTCAGCTCACATCTGGCACACTCACACACTCTCACTTTTATGTCACACAGCAACATTCATTTCTAGGTCATAGGAACCATAATCTCTCAGCCAAATTTGGAACAGGAGAGATAATGGTTCCTCCCTAAAATACATTTTTATTCACGTAATTAAACACACTGTCGGACTTCCATCTACCTAGTGTTTTTATGCAATCAAGAGGCATTCCCGCTCTTGCATACTCCTGGGCTCCCCCTCGCCATAGGCTATGACAAGTCACCAATGGCCACCAGGGAAGCCCACACGCTTTCAATGCAACTTGCATACACTTGTTGAACACTCGAGCAGTCAGGGGGTCCCCATTCGCCATCATGAATGCTGGGGCGCCCTCATGCACTGGAGACTGATGGATGTACTTGTGCCATGCAAGCACCGGGCAGAAATCAGCACTTGCCCCTCTTGGTAGCTCGATGCTGTATCTGTCCTCCGGCCTGTGTGTAGTTTTTGTGCTCCTGACTGTTACCGTCAGGTGTGTGCTATGTGCCTTGATGTCACCTCCGAGCAGTGTCTGACTGCCATCCCCTGATACCTCGGAATAAAACAAATTTGACTGTCTTAATAAACATAGATAACCTATTAATAATGCAACAATCAACACCACTCCATCATCTCCAATTGTTTAAAATTTTATAATCATCATTTTAATGTGTCCTATCTTCAAAGAGAACGCCCTATTCACAATGTTATTTTTTAACTTACATATGCCAGCCTTAATTACTGACATTGCATAACAATCAAATGCCTCAGTATTTCCCCTCAACAATCTTATCCATGTTCTTGTCCCGCTCATGTAATTTCTTAGAGCACCTTCCGTATTTAATTTATCATTTAAATACAAAGCATATAACATTACCGTTTTAATTTTGGGTTTCTTAGGGTTATCTTTGATGTTACTACAAAATTTCAGATACTCCCGAAATTGTACCCTCTTATTGTTCCAGGTTCCTTCCGATAGTCCCGCCAAAAAATAGACGCTTAGCCTATTCATTACTGCACGCTTATCATCTGCAAGTTGATAAAGGCAAAAAACAACATTATCAACGAGCAGAACATCACAAAAACACATCAGGAACATGACCGTCATGAGAAACATTTATTTTAGTTAACAATTTAGACTGACATAATTTATCAGCAATTAATTTATATTTATTATCAAAAAACAACCTACTGAGGGCATCCGCTAATACCAGATCTTTTCCTGGCTTGTGTACCACCTGCACCACACAAGTATTTTCGGCAGCAAATCTCAAGATCTCCCAGGCACAAGCACACAAGACAGGATCCTTTCCAGAACCAGAAGACAGAACCTGTTGGGAAGCAGCATTATCAGTATTAATGATAATTTGATAATTATTAGGGTCAGGGGGAGACAAATTTTTCAGAGCTACCACTAAATTTACAGCCTCCAATTGGGCAATGTGCATATTAGTTCAGTAATATGGGTAATTCGAGACCGAGTCAGAGCTGGCCCTCCCCTCCCCCACCGCCTCTGTCCTCCTCCCCGCCCTTCCCCTTCTCACTCATCCACCTCCCTACAAGCGGCAACACCGCCGCACTGCCTTCCCGACTTCCCCCACTGCCCTGTAGATGGCGCCACTACCCACACAACTGGGAACCAGCGCCCCTCTCACATCAGACCCTCCCCTGCCCCTACACTCCCCTGCGCCTCCCGCTCAGCCCACTTCTCAACAGACAGCGCACCGACAAGACCCCACTTAATTTGCACCACCTACACGCCGACAGGCTGACCACCGAGCAACTCACCATGCCGCCACGCAAGACACCACGGCATGCCGCCGCAAAGGCTCAGGCCCAGACCACCGACCCAGCCGCCGACACAGAAACAACCAAGACCCCCCCCCGCCTCTGTGGCAGACCATGGTCGGTAGTGGCGAAAAATCAGACGACAGCACAAAAAAACACCGAGTCTGAGGACGGTACGACAGCGCAGCAGATTGCTATGTTACGACAGTCTGTCACAGATTCAATCCAGCAACAGGCGGCGCACGCAAAGGACATGGCAGAGCGAGTCAGAGCCCTGGAGACCACCAAACGGCCATCCCGCATGCTGAGCAGATCTCCGGACGAGGCCCGCAGTAAGAAACGGAGGAGACGCCACGTGGTCGCAGGTGGCGCGAAACCTCTAACAACTCAAGCCGGAGCAGCAGGAGCAACAGGAGGAAGCACAGAGGAGGACGCGACAAACACGACAAACACACAGCAACACACAGGAGCAGAACGGCACGCCGCACATACTCCGACTCGTGCAGCGATGACGACCACCGAGACAAAGAATTCGTGGACGCAATACTGGAGACGAACAACGATGGACGACCCAACAGCAGAGGTAGGAGGCAGTTTCTCCCCCATACCTACGTGATCCATGAGGAGAAGAAAGGGAAGCTACGATTGGGATGAGAGCAACTGGCATGAGTACATGTCAGCCCTTGCCCAGATGAGAAAAGATCCAAGGCTTCCCCACCACTGGATCAAAGCCATCATAGACCACCAAGACGAAATCTGCTCTATGGCCGCCAAGTGGCAATGGGAGACGTGCCTGGCATGGTCGGAAAAAACGTTTGCCATGATAGACGACGGCCGCCTCCCTAGAGGTTGGCGCGATGAGCAAGCCATAAAAGATCTCCAGAGAGGAGCGTGTCTGGCGGGCATACGGAGAGAGGAGCAGAGGAGAACGGCCAGGTCGGAGGCACCACAGCGAGCCCAACACAGGCAGGACGAACAGACAGTACCCACCACCCCCAATAAGAGGCCTGAGTTTGTACCCGACACAGACGGCCGCCCATGCCACAGGTGGAACTGGGGGAACGACTGCGGGTTCACGGCCACCCACGGAATGGGCAGCGAAAAGTACGCCCATGTATGCACATGGTGTGCTAATAAGTACAGAAAATCTAACCTGCACCGTGAACAAGAGTGTAATAACAAAAAGCGGCATCTAGAGAGAAAAGCGGCCGCGACTGAGGCTGACGAACAACAAAAAGCGGATTTTCGCTGAGCGGCTGGGCACGTGCTGACCAAAACGCCACCCACGACCCGGACCCAGACACGGATAACGGCACAGACGTGACTCCCGCAAAAACCAAGCGAGGGGATGCAGACAACGCTTACCAGGCTCTCGCCAAAACGCCACGTGGGACGCCAGCCGGAAACGCCGCACACGTGGCTCCCGCCAAAATCAAGCATGGGGACGCGGACAACGATCACCTGACTCCCGCCAAAACGCCATGTCCGATGCTAGCGGTCCCCGCACCCACCCCCCGCCCGGCCGCTCGGATGCCCCCAGCACACCACGTGACTACAACCTCACACAAACGCGGGCCGGAGGCAAAGACCCTATCCTATGTGCCTGTGCTAGAGCACTATGGACGTTCGCCGTCCTCCATAAACCTGGGACCGAGATCGCCTTCGCCAATGCCCTCAGGAGGGCACCCTTTGACGAAGCTGCCCTCCGCAAGGCAGATCGCTTTGTGGAGGACATGGACCTCAGACGGGTCAGAGTCCACCATGATCTTGACATCCTCGCAGGTAACCTATAGCCTGGGGAGTTCGTAAATTTACCTCTCTCTCCCCAGGCAAGCTCAACGACAACCAGGACATCATCCGACTTCCGGGCCATACTAGCGCCCGGCACCTGGCGCAACAAGATCCAGCAGACCAAGAGGTACCTCCAACACGCACAAATGGCCTCATAGACCCATGCCACCCCAAGCAAATGGACGTTGCCGCCTACCTCGCCCACCTCGACGACACACTCGCCACGCCCGGGGCAATTATGAACTATCTGAGCGCGGCTCGCACATGGGTCAGTCTCTCCACATGGGTAACAGTCCCTTTTGACACCTACCTAATTGCCACCATAAAACGAGGGGTAACTAGGTCCTCCCACCACATCACCAGGCAGGCTCCCCCACTGTCCGTAGGACAGCTCAAGGCCATCCTCGACTACCTAGCCGCTGCAGGCCCCCGGGCTCTCGTCCTGAGCACCACGCTCCTAACAGCCTACTTCACCCTACTAAGGCAAGGGAACCTGCTCATGACCGGGCGAAGGGACGACCCAGGACACACCATCCGAGCTGCCGACGTCACTGACCACACGCCGCACCTCAATGTCCGGGTACGCTCGACGAAGACCTCTCGATCGCCCCTCGACGCCTACAACATCTGGTTCCCCAGGGTCCCGAACTCCGACTGCTGCCCTGTCCGCGCTTGGAAGCGGTACGCCGCCACCACTCGACTAACCCCAGACGACCCGGCATTCATGACCTCCAAAGGGCCACTGACGACAAGGACGATGACCCGGGTTCTCCGGTCGGCGCTCAACCACGCCGCCGTCCCGGACACTGGACAATACACCCTCCATAGCTTATGCAGAGGGGCCGCCCAGGCCTGCGCGGTGGCGGGGGCGACGCTAAAGGATGTCCAGGACATCGGCCACTGGCGGTCGTCCGCTATTCACCAATACGTCAGATGCTTTCTCGGCCGTGACCCGGGCACTCTCAACTTTATTTGGTTGAGGCCCAGATCACGCCCGAAACACACCACCTCACACCCTTCCATTGACCCTCCCTTCCTTCCCCTTCCCCTTCTTCCCCACACCTCCCCCCTCCTCACAACCTCCTACACCTTCCACACCCGTATGCACACTAATCCAACATACACCGACCACCTGTCCGCATACCTGATGCACTCACATGTTACTTATTCTGACCATCACTTGTACTGATACATTCATTATATGTACCGATAAACCATTGACTCTATTGATGATCTACATGATCCGACATTAACTACTCAACTATTACTTATTCTGATCATCACTTGTACTGATACATTCATTATATGTACCGATAAACCATTGACTCTATTGATGATCTACATGATCCACTTAACTACTGATTATACCACTGCTGCCCTGATCACTGCATGACCTTATGATTACTGATTATCGACACTGTTCACTATTGCTTATGATGCCTTGATTATCACTTATTCCTATTGTTCATTCACCCTACTATTGATACATTGATCACTGTTCGCCACTTATGATTTCACACTGCTATACTTATCTACTTTGTACTCTTGATCCACTACATGACCGAACTCCAATAAAGTTGCATAATATAGCTCCGTCTCGTGTCGTGAATTATGAAAGTTATTAAAAAATTCGGAAGAGTATAAATTAGAATAAAAATGAGTCAGACTGAATGCACCTCCACCCTGTAAAGATGAATCGCACTCGATAATCCATTTTTTCTCCGGGAAATGCTCGAGCAAAACTAGCCTATTAGCATCTTCTGCAAAACGTAAAAACCAAGCTATGTCCCTAACCAAATTTTGGATAACACAAATTTTACCTATAAAAGGTGTACTTCTAAGAAATTCTAAAATCCTGTTCATAAATAGCCGAGAAGGTATAACACATTTTGAAATAAACTGTAAACGTCCCACTAATCTTTGTACATTTTTACGTGTAACCTTTCTACCCACTACCCACTTTTTACATTCAAGTAGAATATCCAACAATTTCTCATTGGGGATCTGTACAAACATTTTTCCTGAGTTTATTTCATACCCGAACCAAATTAAATTTTGAGTGGGAGGAATACATTTCTTAATAGATAGTTTCAAACCTAACGAGGCAGTTAGTTCCAATATGTAATCATAGGCTTCCTGTGCCTTATGTAAGCTACTTTCTACCCACACAAAATCATCCAAGAAACACAAAGCAAAAAAAAACCTTTTTCTCATTAAATATACCACTGCAGCCATAGTTGGAAGTCCTGCAACCAAACGGCAGCGCAATATCAAAATACAATTTGTCATCTACTTTAATACCGAATAAACGCACACTCAAGGGGCAGGTTCTTAATTGCCTGTACGCCCTTGCTAAGTCTATCGACCACATGAAACAACCCTCACCCAATTTGGTAGCCTCCTTAGCCAAGTACATTTTAGTAGGCAAATTATATTTATAGGGCCTCCCTTGATAGAACCCCTTACTTATTCCAGCATTAACACTATGCCCCTTTGGAAAACTAAGGTCAACTATTATTCGATGTTCATCAGTATTTTTCTTGGGGCGGGTCATAATAGGACTAATTTGTGCCCAAGGAGAAAAAGGAAGATTATCAAATGGGCCCAACAATGCATTGTGAGCCAATTCAGTCTTAACATAATTGTTAATCCAGAACAGATCTTCCTTAGTACAGGCATGATTGCAATCCGATGCAGTTGGAATAAAAGTACCAGTAAAATTAGCAGGCCGCCCAAACTCTAAATATTGGACTATCTCTCTATCGTCATACTCAAATAAAAAAAATGTTCAGTTATGTATTATTAAGCCAGAAGGCACTGGGACTTTAGCCTCGAGATAATTAGGCAGACCAGAGGCCCTTACCTTAGCAAAAATAGAAGCATATTCTAAAAATGAACTACAGTTAGAAGTTAAGTTAGGCCAGTTATTTAGCACATACCTTTTATAATCAGATGGGGATTTATCACAAAATTTGTTTATATTATCATTATATAAATCTACATCATCACAGGCGTTGAATGAATCATCGACGACAACATCAGTATAATTGGAACTCAAGTCATACTGCAACGGGTTCAAAACATTAACTGGATAATTTAATGGAATTAAATTTTGAACAACAGGAATGAAATTCTTAACTGGGTTGAGCCTACCAATATTCCCACCCATATTAGTAGCTAGACAGTGGTTTGGGTCCATCATGGAATCCCTGGCAATAGAAATACTGCCAAAGTCAGTGTCCTTGTCAACACAATGTGGATATGTATTATCCGAGCTACTAACAGAAGCACAGCCCTTATCAAATATTATATCAACCTGTAAACTGTCTGCAATATCAACATGCAACAAAGGATTTTGCAAGCTAGAACCAGTACTTTGACAAGGGCTATCAGGAGAAACATTAATTAAACTAGCGACTGGGCTAGTTTTAGGCTTTGAAGGGAGCCAACAGCCATCCCTAGTGAGAAAAGCACAGTTCTCACTGACGGTATTCGAACCACACAACTGTTGATCAATTATTTTGGACTTGGCAAGCTGCCTAGCATTCAGTGTACAGTCCACTGCCGGAGCCCCCCCCCCCCTTACTTACAATTGATGTGCCATTATGAATGACCTTCCGCTTATCCCGATTAAACCATTTATAACGCCCAACACCATCTAAGTGGCCCAAAAAACTATCTTTTTTACCGTGCTTATGCACAAATTTTGAGCTTTTGTAGGTGGAGCCACCAACCGAGTAACCAACAAACTTGTGGTTCTCAGTTGAAAACATAGATGGCGTATGCCGTCTTTTTGGAAATTGTTCCAAAAAACAGCTAGCACTTTTTAAAGGGGGACATCGAGGGATAGGCCTAGAGGTTTCAATTGTCCCCTCACGTATAGTACCAGGATAACCATCCCGATCTACATGAGAGCTAACAGGGGAATTTAATAAGGAAGGTGATAACAGTAAATTTGAAGGCCGACATGACACTGACGAAACAACCGCATCGACCTGATTTCTACACTGGCCGACTGGATTATTAGCCGCTGTCTCGACGGTGGCGCCATCTGTAGACTTGGTCGTGACCCAGTTCTTGATACCATCAGCAATACGCACAATCTCAACGGTCGACGCAGTCCCTGGCCAACTGCAACCTAAAAATTCTTCACATGATCAACGTCTTCATTAAGGAGTTCTTTTGCACAAATTTTTGTTTTACAGTCTATCTCCTTATGGGAATGTTTACGTCGTAACTTATATGCACAATACGAACATATATGCATAAACTTATTATTCCCTTCACCGTGATCACTAGCAAATCCGCACGTCCCCCCTTTATTCCAAATTACACATGGCCTGGCATCGACCACTTTTTTATAATCAGCTGTAGAGTTCCATGAGCTCTGTTTCGACGGTGCCTCAACCCTTTTTCCCAAACCACACACATCCTAGAGATCTCAATGATCTGGCCTTGATCAGACCACCCGTCAGGCAATCGCCTATCCGCTATCATGCTGAATATTTTCTCACTGTAACTCAGGCACGTTTGCCACGAATAGTTCTGCGCCATGTCCAGTATCGAATCAACATGATCTTCGATGTGTGGCACCCAGTCAGTCGGCACATGCCCCCTTCTAACCATACGCCTTATAGCAGCTAAATATTCATACCAAGTGGCCTCCCCTTGAGCTACTTTACACTTCTTTTCAAGACAAATTATATATTTGTGTGGCAAAAGCTTCAATTTAGTTGACTGTCTGGCCTTCTTTCCAGCCAGCCGTATCAAGTCTCTCATCATCGAATCATCACTATCTGACTCATCTGCATCAAAACGGTCGTCAGCGGCCATGCGTTTATGTGCCACCAACAGTCTAGACGAATCAGAAATATTACCTTTCGCCATGCGTATCACGGTTCCTGTAGAGCATGCATTACACGAGCGGGCCGGACAAATTGGACAGTTCGCCGTCGTGTCCATGACCGTTATGCCATCGTCCTCGATGACGTCATCAGATGGCACTTCCGGCCCACTCGGGACCTGACCTATATATTGAGAATTTCCTCCATGTGCACCTTCCAACGACCAAATCCTTGCCATCAACGGCTCCTGTGATCCTGCCAGATTTGCATCCAGGTCGCGTGATATATCCTCCAGAGTCGCCCCCTGCGTAGATGTTGAAGGAAGCACTGGTGAACCACAATCCAGATCTGCCATTTGCATTCTTGTAGACGATGACGAACGACAGGCAGCAACACAAATTTCTGAACCCAAAACAGACTCGTCCGACAATTCCATGGAGTGCAAGAGAGCCTTGGAGTACTTTCCTACAACACTGCGAATCTTAACGCCTTTAGGCATGTTGAACTGCAACAAATTTCATATTGAAACTCAATGATCCGTCGTCGACGGTGGCCAGGGCCGCGTTCAGGGTCCGTCTCGGAGGTGCCTCGGCGACGTCTCGGCGATGCTTTTTGCTCTATTTGCGTTCAGGGTCCGTCTCGGCGACGTCTCGGCGACGCCTCCCTTTTCATAGTAGAGACAAAAAGCGTCTCAAAAATGGCCGCCGTATCCAGTTGTTTCAGCCAATCACAGCACAGCTTGTCCATTGCAAATGGCCGCCGCCTGTGGGGGCGGCCATTTTCAAGGCGACCAACTGCTATTGTTGTTCATACTAGCCTGACGTCACGGGCGCCTCCGAGGCGCCTCCGAGACGGACCCTGAACGCGGCCCAGGTAAGGACTGGACTAACCTTTGAATCTACTACCGGAAGTTAACTTTATACATAGCGATGCACGCTACGAACTGTATCTATGGTATTCATAATATCAAGTCCGTAGTCAGGGTTTTGAATTATGCATGTTACTGGCAACATGGACAATTATTTTGGTTTTGAACAGTTGTTGCTTAAAAGTTTAACGGACTATGCAGCTCTAAGGTATGAACACACAATGAAACTGTGCATGTTCTTGGTACGAGGTTGAGTGGACAGAATAATTTGACACCGACACAGCATATAGGTTTAAGGTTGGATTTATTTTTCAATAACAAATTTCTATTAAGTACAATGTTTAGTTTCAAACAAGTTAATCACAGTGAGGTCAAGAGCTTTTAACCCCATACCCCACAGAAACATGTCACGTAGGGGTGGGTGGGGTGGCAGTTCAAAAAGCCAGTCAGTGTCCTCCAGTGGCCGTGTCGAAGTGAGCTCACCACCGTAGAATCAGTCCTTATATAGGCGCTGAAGGTCAATAGTTCAAGTAAACGACTGCAGATGGCAGGTCAGCAAAGTTATTAGTCAGCATTAATCAAGTTTCGTATTAAAAAGTGAATATAGGTGGCACTGAAGTACAAGTCATATGGTAATCTCGCCGTTACTCGATAGGTGGCAGCATAAGGCTTTTCTTAACACTATGAGGCTATGGCCGTGTCCAAATACCAAATTAACCGTGTTGCTGAGCATCACAAACAATGCGGGAAGTTAGATGGTGGCAAGCTTTTCCGGGAACAACCAAAGACATCCATGCTTTGCGAAATAAGCCACTGCCCCTCCCACCCCCCGACCCCCCCAACACACACCCATACATTATCCACTCCCATCGGCCTGCCGGCGTCCCTAATTATTGGTGGGAAGCGGCTAGTTCTGCCGAAGCAAACCAATTGACTGAAAACTCGTCTGCTTATGGAGCACTTCGCAGAGATCAAACATCTTCCCAGCATGTCTCCTCTTTATGGTCCATTGTCTTGCCTTTTATTTATCAATTCGGGAGCCGCTCCAGATCTAGGCCCGACCGACATTTCCACAGTTTCTGTTTTGTTATTACTAGACATGTTATTATTTTTCCTTCTGAGTGGTTTTGCGCGGCATTTTTCATCACACACGCACATTCCGTCGTGAGCTTCAACACAAGACTGCTTAAATATCGATACACTCATTTCTACTCCGGGTGCGGTGGCCTAATCGGTAGAGTGTGGGCCTCACGTGCGGATGGTCGGGAGTGCGGTTCACGGTCGAGTCAAACCAATTGTAAAAATATACGGATTTTCGGTTAAGAATTATATATTGGCACAGAGCATTATTATTCTTTGATGCCGGAGTGGGAACCAGGTTGTGTAAACTAAAAGTAATAGAATCCCACTCCCATTGTACATGATACTGAGTGATGTGAACTATATGTTATATATGATGATTGGAGTTAATGAAAAGATTTCCTTTACAAGAGACAGTACATGATTATTGAAATGTTTCTCTATGTGTTCATAAAGAATACAATGGGAGGAAAAGAACAATTTTAATATATATATCTATATACATATCTGTAACTGTATGCAACATCCTGTCCACCCATGACCACCGACTGACCCACCTGCCTAATTTGCATATGTATAGAGTGCACCACCTGCAGCTGGTTTGAGTGACAGCCCCTACTGGGGGTGGCCACCCACCCAGTCTGTGGGGGAGTGTCTGATTGGCTGGCTGGGGAATGTCCGGTCACCTGACTCCCTTGGCCTATCCTGACCGCACACTAGTCTCAAAGAAGTAATTATTCAATTTTCTGCTTCAGGCACACTGAAGAGAAATGACTCTACTCCTAGGTCTTGAGTGAGACACACCTACTTTTGAGCAGGAACCCCAGACACTCTGTCTGATGCTATCTAAATTCACCTATTCAAATTGAGTGTATACACAGCCATAGGACTCCTGTCCCTTGGGCTGTAGGCACTGCTTTCAGTATACTAGTGCGGTATGATGTCTATTCCCATAGGATTTTTGTGCTAAAATAGAATTTTTTGCAGTTCTGACCTCAATAGGATTCAGGCTAACAGAAAATGATGGGGTCCAAATTTTCAGACCCCTCTCCCCTTCTTTGGGGGTCATTTCCGTTTTGAGACCCCCCGCAAATGACCATTCACCTATCTCCGGAAGTTATTGACCGATTTTCATACTTGAAGTGTTGATTTGTAGGTTTTCAGGTATCCTGAGTTTATTTATGACACTTACAAAGCAACCGGAAGTGTAGGTTTTCACTTCCGGTTGACAAGTTAGGGTTTGACTCTGACTGATGTGCCTTCCGGATGGACGCTGGCAAGTATCCTCATCATGTATGATCCGATTTCTTAGTTTTGGGAGATTTAAGCATACTGAGGTGATTGTGGGCACTTCAAAAGCAGCAGAAAGTATTTTTGCTGAATCTCGGTTCATCATATAGGGTCTCCAAACACCGAAACTAATGACGCTATTTTTTCTTTCAGATCTGAAGCTTGGTGATGGACTTCACTACAGATCTTCCAGAACGTCAAATTTGTATTCCAGATACTCCAATTAAGATGGACCATATAAATGATTGTCATCAGCATGATTTGATTTATGTTTTTCAGATGTGTTAAAACAGTTTTGAGCCCCGTCGGAAATACTCTTTTCCAGCATTATTAACGAGATCAGTAAATCACATACAGGTGCCAATATGTCTGCAGCGGAGGATAACATTTGCACGATTTGTAAAGAATGTGCCAAATCAAACAGGCGATTGGTGAACAAACCACCCATGCCAGATGAACTTTTACAATGCTGCCAGGAGAGGGTCAGAAGCGCTTCGAAGAGTTTGTTCATGAACGTTTGACCTCCACATCAACTCTCTCAGTTTGGGACAAGATGAAGAAGTTCAAGTTGAAGGCCTTCTCAAATTGGATGGACATAATGAAAGTATGCATTGGAGATAAGGTCATCAAGTTGCGTGAGGAGCGTGAATTACTGGGAAGATTTCTAATCGTCCAAGGAAGCCGACCAGGTTTAGTTCCAAAAGTTGAGGAGACTATAGGCGAGTATGAGATGTCAACAGTGCCCCGCTCTCTCTGTGCTGTTGATGGATCCATGTACATCCCAGCTGACAAAGGCAGTCTGATGCACGCAGTTGAAGATGCCACAGTCGAGTCCCTTGATGTTCTGCCAGTGCCTGGCATAGTGCAGGAAGATCCCCCAGTCAAACTTCTGATCATTGATGCGATGGGTGTACTTCAGACTATGACAACGACGCCAAAGATGCTGAAGCTTTCACACCTTCAGGATGCATTCAACAAGTGCATAGAAACGATGATGGCCAGTTATGATGAGGGTCGAGTTGTGTTCGATCGATACATCCTACTGTCAGCATCAACAACAAAGAGGAAACTCACATGCCTGTTTGCCCAGGGACTGCTGGACTATTTTGCATGCAAATGTTCATTTGTGCTGGTTATCGTGTATGATACTCATATCAAGGGATGTGGTTTCGAGTATGCTCATACACATGAAGAGGATGACACACTAATTCCAAACCAAGTCCTTGCATCTGCAGTCTGTGGTGCTTCACAATGGAACTGCATATGGTCACCTGACACTGACATACTCCTGCTTCTAGTTGATCTGGTCGCCAGCAGACAAATAACATTTCCCACATCCTTGAAGTTTCATACTGGCAAAGGAATGAAGAAACATGAAATAGACATCTTTGAGAGAGTTCATGTGATTGGCCGTCGCAAATGTCAAGGTCTCCTTGGACTCCAGAACTTCTCTGGTGCTGACTGGGGAGGCAAATTCATTGGAACCTCAAAGAAGTCATGGGTTAATGCATACCTGAAGCTTGATGAAGATGACCCTGCCATTTTTTTAAATTTTAATTTGTTCATTGAAGCTGTATTTATACTGTCCATAGCGTGTAATCCCGGGTACCCAGGCTTGTTTTCAATGCTGGCCAGATGTAGTGTTGGCGTTGTCTTATCAAGCAGTAGCTGCTGATAAGTTATTTGATTGTCTGCATTTCAGTAGCAGATAGATAGTCTGTTGGTATGTTTAGTAGCCTATGTTAGTTTTTTTGGGCCCTCTTGGCATTGTATTTTTGTTCTATTCTTATTACTATGTTAGTTGTTTACTTAAGGTTCTATGTTAGTGTTTTGGGGTTTTCTTGGGAAGAGTTTTCCGGCTTTTCTACTTAATTCTATACTAGCCTATTTTATTTACATGTCCATAGGCCTGTACGTAATAGGTGGTTGAGTTATGTTTGTTTGAATTTGATTTAATTTATATTGTTGTTGGATATGTTATCTGGCTTTTATATTTCCGGTTATCCCACCCTGGGCTGTCCAATTGGTGGACCGTGATATTTCACCTGCCCCCTTGGGGTGCAGTTCAGTTGGGGTTCCCAGTTTTTATTTTGTACAGATATTTTTTGTACGTTTTTAGGTCAGGGATTTGTCTTTCTTTCACCGTTTGCGCATTCCATGCCTTGGCGGCCATTTCCAGTGTGCTCCTTTCATGGGCTTTGATCTGACTTCTGGTCTGCCTTAGTAGTGGTGCCTTGCTTGCTCTGGTGTCCCTTAGTGGTTGGGTTAGACGCTTAATGTCTTGACTATATCCATATGCTAATGTTTATAGGTGGATTATCCTTCTGTTTTCTAGTAGCTTTACTTTAGTTCTTTTGTGTAGGTCATAAGTGGGGGGTAGTTTGTCTACTTTCAAGCAGATTTTCAGGGCCCTATTTTGTAGTATCTGCAATTTTTTAAGTAGCTCTTTTTTAGCACCCATGTAGATTACATCCCCATACTCAAAGTAGGGGAGTACCATACCTTTGAAGATTTTTATTGACATATCTTGTGTCATATCGTTTCTTAGTTTAGCAAATAGCCATAGTTTGTGATTTACTTTTTGTATGATTTTTGTTACGCACAGATTGTAGTTTAGCTGGCTGTCTAGTTCTAGGCCTAGGTATTTGTAGTGATTTACGCTTTCCAGTGTTTGGTTTCCTAGTGTGCATTGTAGGTTTCTTCCTGTGATGCCATTGACTGCTTCAAGGCATTAGGATGTATTTCCATTCCTGATGAGATGAACAATGGCAAGCTTCCCACACAGGTGATGGCATTGGAGACGTTTGTGTGTTGCGTCTACAGTTCAAAAGGTCCAACAACCCTACCATCACTCAGGTGGGAGTTGTTCTGTTCAAAGAACTTGGAAGGTGAGATGCTTCCACCAACTCGTGCTGCATTGCTTCCACATATCATCCGTGCAAACTACATCACAATGCGGGACAAATCATACCCAGATGATTGTCTGGCCCTTGCTCCAATTGAAGAAAATGGATGGAAATTGGAGAAAGAGGTGTATGTTCCAGTGAGATGTCTTGCCTTGCCTGCCCCATGGGCTATTTATAGTTGAACTCGTCAAATGTGGCTGCAAAGCAGGGTGCAGGGGAATTAGGTGTAGCTGCATGAAGAATGGCCTGCCCTGCACTCCACTCTGTAAATGCTACGGCGGTGACTGTGCAAATACTATTTGGGAGGATACTCCATATATGGACATCGATGAATAGCATACTGATTCTTCGGAATTTCGATGTTGGATTTGACAGTTTTGCCAGAAAATACTTCAATAACTTTCCCAGACGAACTTTGCAATGAATCAGCTCAGAGTTCTTCCCAAAAGTCTCACAAATTGTGAAAATCTGATCATACATGGTGAGGATACGGAGCGAGACCCTATATACTGATGGGAAGTGCAAGAAGGAAACTTCTGGTTGCTTTGTAAGTGCTACAAATCAACTCAGCTTACCTGAAAACCTACAAATCGACACTTCGAGTATGAAAATTGTCAATAACTTCCGGAGATAGGTGAATGTCCTGTTGCGGGGGCTCTCAAAATGGAAATGACCCCCCACGAAGGTGGGAGGGGTCTGAAAATTTGGACCCCATCATTTTCTGTTAGCGTGAACCCCATTGAAGCCAGAACTGCAAAAAAATCAATGTTAGCACAAAAATCCTACGGGAGCTGTTTTCCTTACATTACATACCACACTAATACAGGCTAAAGTGATAATGAGACAAAATGTGGGCAGCATATGAGGAGGAAGGTGCTAGGTCACATGTAAGGGGGATGGACAGGAGTTGCTGCCAATAAAGCACAACTTATTCACTATTCATCTGTGTGACTGGTTTTCCTTCGTATTTCCACACTTGGTTAAATTGATTGTATCACAGGTGAAATGAAGGGGAAGAGTTTTGTAGAGACATAGGGTGCTCACAGCGGCAGAGCACCCGTGTTTTTATACAATGACTTCAAAATTGATACTTGTCGCTTCCTAGCCTGGCTGATGTGACTGAGTGGCATATTGACTCATGGTGCTGGCGGCCTGATTTTCCAGTGGGGCAGCACTATAACGTCACAATGAAGGTGCACTGTCACAAGTCGGTACCCGTCCTGATATGACCTTAGATGTTTCCAGGACAAAAACCTCCAACAACCACCCAAACCTACTCATTTCTACCCAGTCCCACCGAGATATGGGAACTAACATTGCCAGATCTCATAGATTGCACCAGACACCTAATGGGAAGGGTCTCATAAACAGACCTATTAACTTTTGTTTGATGGAACGCCGAGTATTATTACTATTAGGCGTTGATGTTTGCGCAGACGACATTTCTCAACAGTTCAGCGTCCCACTCAATCAACTTTTGCGAGCGTTTAAAGCTGCATAGTCCGATGAAATGTCAAATTTTCAAAACCAAATCAATTATCTAGATTTGATTTTACATATCCAACTTAGATACTGATGCACTTATTAAGCATTTGTTTCTGCGTAGAAGGCAATACTGAGTCAATTTAACAGAACCTGTTATTCCAGAAGTCTATGGTGTCAGAGTGTTGGCAAGCTTGCAAAAACTATTTTTCCATGTTTGCACTCAAAATATCTCAAAAGTTTACCATTTAAGATAAAAGTAACTTTGAACTAATGTAAAGTAGGTATGAGTGATCGGTCTAATATATTTATCTCAGAAAAACTACTGAAATTCAAAACCATCGGTCTATGCAACTTTAATCATTGCTGATACCCAAAATGGCTTCATTATCAACGTCACAACAACACAGGAAGCGTGACGTCATAGCGTCTGCCAGTTTTATTCTCATTAATTCGATTTTAAATTTTTGTTAAATGAAATTCCAAAGTATATTCTCCTTCCCCTCATCATTTTACATCTACCCTCTGGTACCCATATATATGGAATATTACTAAATCTAACAGATCGCGAAATTTAAATATAATGCGTTCGCTTTGATTCCCGTGCTTTATCTTCGGCCACAGATCAAATCCTTTGATCAGCTTCTAATGAGCCTCGAAGGGGGCTGGGAGAAGGGCTGAGTGCTCATAGAGGGGTGTTGGGGAGGGGGGGGGGGGGAGATTGACCGCTGGTCACCCATTGTCTCCTGGTGAGAAGGGAGTGAGGGTAGCGGTCATAAGAGGGGCTGGAGTGTGTGTGTGGGGGGGGGGGGAGGGGTGACCCTCTCCAGTCCAGCCTTACTGCCCCCAGTAGACATGCCACAAATCAGAGGTAGGCGAGGTCGGTTGGGGCAGGCTGAGCGACACAGAGGCCTGTTTATGTGTACATGAAAACCTCTCTAAATCGACCCACCGTGGAACCGAATTTATATGGTCCATTTAAGGAGGTGGGAGGTTCACGGAGGTTTTTTTTGTCTTTACAATGGCATTGTATGGATGATCGTTTGGGACCCAAATAAAGCGATTGATATAAGGGAGTGGTCAATCTGTGGAGGTGGTCGGGTAGAGATGTGTTACTGTATAAGGCTTCTAATTATCTAACTTAGCTACTGGTGCACTAATCAAACATAATTATGTTGCTACATTGAAAGTAATACTGGGGGTAATTTAATAGAAAGTTTTTACTGCAGAAGCCTGTGGTGTCAGAGTGTTGACGTGCTTGCCAACATTAATTTGGTTATATTTGCACTTCAAAATTCAAATAATTCCAAAATTAGCTATTTAAAATAAAATTATTTCAATCTAAAGTAAGGTATATTATAATAATCAATCTACTATATTTATCTCAGGAAAAAAATAACAGAAACTCAAAACCATGGGACTATGCAGCTTTAAGCTGCTCTTTAATTAATTAATTATGAAGCTCCGCCTATTTAGGCTTACCCTCAACCCACATCTGCAATTGACTATGAAATAATTGTGCATGTTATTAGTAACATGGGTAATTCGCAGGCGGTAACTGGACACCGCCAACCACCGACACAGACGCCGCCTATATTCATACCCGTGAACTAACTAACCACCCCCAGCACCATAGCACTACGGTGGCGCCACCTTGTGTGAAACCCACAAACTCCCCAGGGTGCCTGGCCATGCCGGCATACAAGGAAATCAACGAGCTGATCAGGCTGCAAAGAAGGCCCTGAACTGTGATCTTGAACCGTGTCTGATCCCTCACTCTGATTTGAAACCACTAATAGCCACCCACATAAAATCCAAATGGCAACATGAGTGGGATGAAAACATTAATAATCTTAAAGAAATTGAACCATCTGTGGGAAAACCACCACAGACTCATGCGGGAGGTCGGCGGGACCAAGAGGTCCTTAGCCGCTGCCGTATTGGCCACTCGTGGCTTACACATGCTTTTTTGCTCAAGGGGGAACCTCCCCCTGCATGTATTGGGTGTCAGTCCCTGCTGACACTCAAAGACATTCGACTAAGTTGCGTTGATTTGTTTGGCCCTGCACCAACAATTCTACACGGCAGACAGTATGAATGACCTTTTTACTAAAGTAAAACAAGAAAACAATTTTGCCTTTTTGAGGGCAGCTGGACTGTACCACCTCATATAGTTTACTAAATAAATTCTATCAATTATTAATAAAACTTTTCTTTTCCCTTGACCACAAATATATGATTGTGAGCTTTCTAATTTAATGAGTGTCTATTGGCGCATAATTGATTGTCTGCTTTTACATGTAAAGTGATGGTTTGAACAAAAAACAAACATTTCTCGCATGAATATGGCCTATGTTGCTGACACGGCGTAAAGCAACCACCAATCAATCAATCAACCCCACGGTTACAACAAAGCCGCCGTCAGTTCCCTCCAAAACGATCACGTGACCTAACGATTTGAAATTCAACCACCTCCACGGCCCGCACTTCGCCTCCAGATGTCAACCGGACAACTCCTCAAGCCTATTTTCACCCACCCACCCACACCACTAATAAGACACGAACGGGTAGGGTTGAGGGTTCGGTTTCAGCCTAACATCTACTGGGGGGGGGGGGCGGGGGGAGGGCCGAATCCCCGAGGGAATAATTACCATGACACCCACACCTGTATATGATTACCTGTCCTCTACCTGAATAAACAGACATTATAGAACACTATCCGCCTGTCTGAATTAACTCAGTTTTACTTTATTCTCATCAGTGTGTGGTATTAACAATATTAGTTATGCAAATATTATTAAGAATCCCTTTGGTAGCTGGTTGGTTGTTGGAGTTTTGCGTCCTGGCAAAATATAAGGTCAGATCAGGATGGGTACTGACTTGTGACAGTGCATACTCATGGTGACTCTATAGTGCTTCCCCACTGGGAGACCAGGCCACCAGCACCATAACCTAATATCCCACTCAGTCACATTATCCTGACACAAAGCCACAAGTTGCTACCCATAGTGACATAACCTCAGATGTTGCCAAGACGTAAAACTCCAATATGAATATATACAATGTCAGTGTAATAGAATCTGTTATTGCAGAAGCCTGTGGCGTCAGAATTTGACAACCCTGCAAAAATTAATTTAGCATGTTTGCACTTTAAATATCTCCAAATCTACCCATTTAAAATAAATGTGATTTCAAACTAAAAGTGAGATAGATTAGATTAATCTTATATATTTATCTAGAAAAATGACAGAAACTCTAAGCCATCAGAATATGCAACTTAAAGGTGTCGTGGTATCGACAGGTGCTGGTAGCCATCGAAGGGATTGGGTGGGAGCTCGTGACTCTATCATGTGGTGTTCTCTGTGGGGGAGTGGTTAGAGTTTCTGACTTTTTTCTATGTTGGACTCCTAAGCTGAAAGTTGGTGGTTCGATTCCCCATACCCTCCTCCCACCTCTGCCAAATTGGATTTCTACCGATGTGTATAACTTACAGCGTCATCAAAGGCAGGTTGCTCTCATACCATGTCTCTGTGGTGAGGGAGGTTAAAAATCCCTTGGGTCGTTAAAAGTGTCTATCGACAAACTGTATAATGGTGAAAACCAGTCTATTCAGACTTATCCATGATAGGCAGTATACATCTTCAAGAAAAATCATCTATGGGCTGCCATGTCTAACCACATCATATTACTGGGCACAAGCGCATTGTGTGGACCAAGGATATTTCATGTACACAATAACATTTCGTCCAAGATATATATATATATAATTTATCGGGCACGAGTGACAGTGTAGCATCCCGGGTAGAGCCGGTCACGTGGTCGGAGGGGGGGTGGGGAGCATACATCAAGTAAGCCACCCCATCAATAATAAGTAGGAAATAAACATATAATCCCTTACGTGCCTTTTTACTGGCATAATGCTTATACACACATATTTATATATATATATATATATATATATATATATTGGCTAGACTGTGCGACCCAGTCGTCGACTTCCGGCGGAAGGGTTGGATCAATGGCGCTGTGATGAGGCGTTGCTGGTAACGCAGATAACATGACCTCATACCATACATGACCATTAACCCCCAACCCCAACCCACCCATTTCATCATACACCCACGCGCCTTCTTCACTTCTCACACACTCACACACTCACAAACCCACATGCTCACACCCACACGCTTACACGCTCACTAAAGCCGTGTTCACACGGGCAAAATCTAAAGCGATTCAGCCAAGGCGAATACTATGAATCGAATTAGCGGCCCGTTCACACGGGCAGTACTTGGGGCCGGAAATCGATATCTGTGCATGAGCAAGTCTAGCCTGACCAGCACCAGTTTTCGATTAGGCAACGTCACCACGAGAGAGTGAGTTCGACCTAGATATGTATGTACTGAATCGTATTGGTTTGGAACGGTCAAAACTTCTGCTGGGCAGTGAAACCCTAAAAATAAATGATGAGAAAAATACATGTGCACCTCTAGCAGGTTCATAGAGCAAATTTACCGGAAAGTCAACACACTCAGGTCTCGACTGTCACGTCCTTAATCCGCCTCAAGTAAGTCGGTTGCATTCACACGGGCAAAATAAATCGATTCACAGAAATCGACTCACGTAAACTACCTCGAGAGGTGGTTTACAGTATGCGCATGACAGAAATCGACTCAGCCCTAATTCGACTCAGACGCACGTTCAGACGCGAAATGTGCGTCAAACTAGGCAAGTCGCTTTCTACGAATCGATTTACATTGCCCGTGTGAACACGGCTATACTCACACCCCCACAAGCGTACACGCTCACACCTACACAATTACACTCACATACTCATATACTCACATAGATAAAAGATTCACCCCGTACTTACAGTAGGGGAGAACGAAACGTAGTTTGTGTGGTGTTCTCTGTGGCGGAGTAGTTAGAGTGTCTGACTTTTTTTCTAGGTCAGACTCATAATCTGTAGGTTGGTGGTTCTATTCCCTGTGCCCCCACATCTGCCAATTTGGATTTCCACCGCTGTGTATAACTTACAGCGTCATCAAAGGCCAGTTACTCTCATACCATGTCTATGTGGTGTGGGAGGTTAAAAATCCCTTGGGTCAGTAAAAGTGTAGGCTCGGACTTTCTATCGACAAACTGTCTAATGGTGAAAACAAGTCTATTCAGACTTATCCATGATAGGCAGTATAAATCTTCAAGAAAAAAAAAGAGTCGAAAACTGTCTAAAATGGCTTTAGTATGGAACAGGAAGTAGAATTCATGGTTCCAGTATAAAATGGCTACTTATAAGTTATATCGGCACAGAGTTGGTGAAATAGGAGAGAATGCAAAGAGACAAGATGGTGACAATAGGATGCCGTCGATTTCACTTTTGAAGTCCATTAAACTACATGTTTGATTATATTTTTCAAATCAAAAGTACCGGGTAAATATTATGATCCATGTGAAGAATATATTTTGCTTATTAAATACAGAATTTATCTACTCATTTCATTTATCCAGCATATTGAAATTTGTCGCCAGCATTTATATAGGGTTGTTCTTCACCTATCCTACAGCTGCAGTACGGGGTGAATCTTTGATCTAATCCTCACACAATCTCACACTCACACTCACACACTCACACAATCACACTCACCCACTCACATACTCACACAACCATACACTCACACACATACACTCACACACAATCACACTCACCCACTCACATACTCACACAACCATACACTCACACTCACATGCTCACACAATCTCACACTCACCCACACAATCACACTCACATACTCACACAACCATACACACACATTCACACTCACACACCCACACAATCACACTCACCCACTCACATACTCACACAACCATACATTCACACTCACACACCCACACAATCACACTCACCCACTCACATACTCACGTAACCATGCACTCACACACATAATCACACTCACCCACTCACATACTCACACAACCATGCACTCACACTCACATACTCACACACACACAAACAATCACTCTCACCCACTCACATACTCACACAACCATACACTCACACTCACACACCCACACAATCACACTCACCCACTCACATACTCCCACAACCATACACTCACCCTCAAATACTCACACACTCATACGCTCACATACACTCACACATTCACACACACACCAGCGTAGAAAGGCTATAGTGCTAGGGCCAAGCATTCTCAGTTTAACAGACGCGAAATAAGGGAACTTTGTTTGCATTCTAAAAGGAGAGAAAATGCATTTTCTTTCCACGTGGCTTCACAGAACTAATAAGAAAATAACAAATAAAGAGCTTTTTGTGTGCGTGCTGTTGTTCCCCTACCCCCTCACTGCCTCAGCGGCATTGGTTATTTGCAATCCAAGCTACGCCAAGCTATTATTTTTCGGAAATCCCCTCATTATAGCGAAGCTTGCGCGTGGGTACAACAAATATATATATATATATATACATATATATATATATATATATATATATATATAATAAAATAAATAAATAAAATTAAGATTCCCTGAAGTCTTCTTTAACGATATGGGAATAGTATTAACGTTTGATAGCAAAAACACATTGTATTAACTATATGTATGATGCATAAGAAATTATGCGAGTATAAATAACAAGAAATGTGTATTTATTTTGTAATATGAATGTTGGCCCAGACATTTTACATATATATATATATATATATATATATATATATATATATATAGACATGTGCTATATCATTTATTATGTGAATATAAATAAAGAATAGTCCCTAATGTTTTCAGTGCTCCTTTCAGGCACCTATCGCTTCCAACACCTCTTATTCTCAACAGGCCCCCTCTCCTTTAACCGAGCACTCTCTGCTTCCTCTTTCCTGGGAACCGACTCCAACGGTCTTCCAGCTCTCACTTCAATGTATACAGTAAGACCTTCCTAACCTCCCACCTCCACAGATCGACCACTCCCCTTTATCGATCGCTTTATTTGGGTCCCAACAATACCATTGTAACCATATTCTAACTCCCTAAATCGACCACCTCCCTAAATCGACCACTTAAAGTCTGTCCCAAGGTCGGTCCATTTAGAGAGGTTTTCCTGTATGTATATATATATATATATATATAATAGTTGTCCTACATAAGAAGAAAGGCACAAGACATGATAGTGGGTAAGAGTTGTAATCTCTGGCAAGAGGAACTACGCCCATTACCGTAAAAGAAAAATCCGGCGGTACAGTGAGTGAATGTAGGGGGTGCAGTGGTGCATGCACAGACATGTGGCACCCCCCAACGGATCTGAGTGAGAGCAGGATGGAAGGTTGTAGGTTAAGCAGGCTCCACCAGTAGATGACTGGGGGGGGGGAGAAGATAGGTTGGGGGAGAAGATGGAAGCTTCCAGCCTTATTATACTCGTATAATGGCTCATACAGCATATAATAGTTGTCCTACATAATAAGAAAGACACAAGACATGATAGTGGGTAAGAGTTGTAATCTTTGGCAAGAGGAACTACGCCAAAGGACGGAGTCCCCACACCCACAGAATTAAGTTCAAGCCATGCAAGTCTAGTTAATAAATCCTCTCAGACTGCTCAGCGGAGGTGAAAAGCGCAGTAGCCACACGCATATCATTCAGGATCCTGGTGGTAAGCGGGGTCTTAAGGTATGTGAAGACAGTGTCAGTAGACCAGTCTCTCATTGCACAAAGTTCTTCCAAAGAGGCACCAGTCATGGAGAGGAAGGTACAACCACCCCTATGGAGGGAGTAGGAGGAGACCTCCTCAGGGCGAGGCCGGCCCTGGCTGCGAAGTGTTTTAAGGTAGATTGGTGATACGGGTAAGGCAGGGGGGTGGAGCCCCCCTCCGGAAGGGGGAACCGGAAAGCCATGGCATCGTCTGGGGTGGGAACTTCAGCGAAATGCCACTCAGTCCAATGGACCACACATATTAGGGTATTAGGGCAGCGGGCAACAGGGACTTGGAGGATGCGCTCCCAGAATCTTGGATCTGCGGATCGAAATTAGCAGGCCCCACTGGAAGAACTTAAAGTCACCGTGGAGCAGGGAGGAGTCAGACAGGGTCACCTGGCACTTCCTGAGGAGGGCCCTGAACCTACAGAGCAGGGCAGCCCGCCAAGCGATGTGGCCGGGGTTGGAGGTGAGGAGGGCCAGCATCTTCAGCAGCATTGCAGGCAGCAGAGGAAGGGCCTGACGGGGTGCGAAGGGACGCTCCCAGCAGATCCCTCGGAGTGTAGAGGCGATCTCATAATCTGTATAGGTTATAGGGGTCGAGCCGTGCTGTCTAAGGAAGTTATTGAGCCCGCTGATGTAGTTGACCATGACAACAGCTGAATCCTTCCAGCAATGGCCCCACGAGAGGGCAGTGGCATAGGCAGCCACATCTCCTTTACATTAATATGGGAGGCAGGGCCGACAGCCTCATGAGGGAGATGGTGGTGGCCGAACACCATACTGAGGTGCTTGTTATCCTCGTCACCGAAGGCCCCGGCCACCCAGTTGTCAGAATGGACCGAGCCGAAGCTGAAGTCTGAAGCATCACTGTAGGACTGCTGGGCGAGTATGCAGGCCTTCCCATTGAACCTTGCAGTGAAGCCCCTCCACCAGTCGATGTCGTCTCTGAAGCCCTTGGAAAGGCGGACCAGGTGGTAGGGTTCACGGACACGACCTACGCTGTCATAGACTCTATGACAGAAGGTGCACCCGCCTCTAACGACCTTGCTACAGTGAGCGAGAAGACCCACCAGGCGCTCAAGTGCCCTCATGGGGCCATATGCATGAATCGGAGTCAGGCTTAGCCGGTACTAGGAGCTAGCTCTGGGATAGCTATCCGCGGCTAGGAGGGCCTTGGTTAATTAGGTCAAGGCGTATGCACCAATGACCAAGCCGGGGCGGATAGCTAACCATCAAATTATTTATAGATTTGGGAATTCCCTCGATTCGACAATATGAATAACGCCGCCAATGCAGCGGGAGCGTCAATAACTGTTTGATTTTAGGGTTAATTTGATTAAATTTCACTTATTGCATATGTAAATCTGTCAAATATGATCGCATTGAATAGATTTGGCTGTAATATTTTGCCGCCGATAAGGCGGCAGCGGCGGTGGCCATGTTTAGTTGACGTTCAACAGTGTGGATATCGACGTCGATGCGGCGGTGGCGATTTGTTTACTTTACATTCGTCGATTCTACAATATTAATATAGCCACCGATGCGGCGGCAGCATTAATATTGGTTCGAATTTAGGGTTAAATTGATCAAATTTCACTTATTGCGTATGTAATTCTGTTAAATATGATAGCATTGAATAGATTTGGGCCCACACCCGCACACTAACCAGCGCGGCTAGCAGTTAAACCTGACTTGAAATCAGGGTAGCTTAGCCTAGGCTACAGTCGGTGGCTAGCGCTGGCACTGGCTCATGCATGCAGATTTTCCAACGTTAGCCTGGTGGAGCTACCCTAGCCGCGGTTAGGGCCCTAGCACCAGCCCATGCATATGGGCCCTGGTGACCTTTCTACGGCCGGAGACCTCCTCCAGGATGGTGAGCAGGCGTGCAAGCTTGTCCTCGGGCAAGCTCATTTCAAGTTTGACAGAGTCAATGTTGATGCCCAAGAAACGTACAACAGTGTTTGGGGATGATAGTTTCGGGAAGCTCACAAGAAAACCTAGCCGGCGGAGGATAGCTATCAGTCTCCCTTGATCAGTGCAGCCTTGTTCAAAGCCAATGCTGATGAGACAGAAGTCGTCGAGGTAGTTGACCACTCTATCAACCCTTTCCCTGGCTGAACATCTGACTATAAAGTCAGATATCTTGCTGAAGACGTACGGGCTGGAGGAGAGACCCATACAAAGGTGGTTATCCTTCATGCACGTGCTCCCACCCTCAGTGAACTCCCAGTGGAGCCCCTGTCGATCCCTGTCATCAGGGTGAATGGAGACTGCACGATAGGCATCCTTTATATCAACAGTGCACATGTGATCGCCAGCCTCTATGAGTTCAGCAATAGCGTCAACAGAACGGTATTTAAACTTTACGCATACCTGATCAGTACAATTGTTGACAGAGTGGCCGTGAGGTCTCCTGCAGTCCACAATGGCCCTCCCACCCCCACCGTCTTTGGGGATGCAGAATATGTCGTGCACGCACGAGGGCCTGGATCTGACCACGGAAACATAGGAGTTGTTGATCTCGGTGAGCAGCTTCTCATCGATGATGGCCTGGTCAGTCTCGTCCCGAACGGTCTTGAGACGGGAGTCATAGTCAAGTCTGCAATCAGGATTTATGACACGGAAACCAAAGATGGCTCCGCTTAGGATGAATTCGAAATCAGGGTCAGTGTCACCATGGAGGAAAAGTTCACAAAACACTCTGCAGCGTCTGAACTGGGACGGGAAACCTGCGACACAGTGGCTGCATGTACAGGTCCCGGCAGCACATTCATCAGAAACATTAAAGACAATCTCAGGCCATCCCGGGCCCTCACAGGCAGTAACACGCAAAACAACGGCAATAATTTCTGCACAGACAACGGTGAACCAGTCTCGGGGCCCGGTGTCGACATGGGCCCAGTCGGCAATGGTGGCAGGGGGGAGGCCGTGGCCGGCATCAACACAAGTCCCACCAACAGTCCTGGCGATGCCCCTTTCCATGGGGATGGGGCCACTGCCGTCGTCATCTTGTCAGAACCCGTCCCACGCACTGAACCGCCGCTCCCGGGCTTCTTATATCTAAGATGCTGGGTGCCGTAATGAATGACACTGCCCCCATTGTACGCCTCAGAGAAGGAAGAGAAACCGTAGATGGTCGCCTTCTTGCAAACAGCATTGTCATAAGCGACATGGGCAGAATCTTTAAAATCATTATCAATGGCATGTACAGCTATAAAGTTTATGTGTTCAAAGAGAGCCCGATAGTCCTTTGTCGTCAATGCCTCTATGTCTAGAGCCGACTCAGTAGTATCAGCAATTATACCATAGCCATTGAGTTTACGCACCTACCTGTCATCCACCGTGTAACTTTTAAGTGACCACTTACTTTTTCGCCTACGGGCTGAGCTGGAGGAACGGCTGCATGAGTCTGACGTGCTCCTCCGCCTAGTCCTACATGCACAGGATCTCCTCCTGGAGCGGACGCCATAGGTGGAGTGGCCATCCGCGTGGTCAGCATGGGCCCATGCCCGGGAGCGGCCCTCCCTTGAATCACACGATGTACGCTCCGGTGAGTCGTCCCTCCCTACTCACCTCTTCCTGAGCCTGTCCCGCTTAGCCGAAAGCTCGGCCAGTTGCTCGTCCAGTTCCAGGGCCTCAATCTCGCTCCTAGCTGCCTCAATCTCTGTTCTGACTGACTGGGCCCGCTCGTCGATGGCCAGAGCATTAAGTGCCATCGTGGTATCCTCCTTCTTGACCGTTTTTTTGCCATCCTCTCTGCTGAAGTGCGTCTCGAGACACGCTCAGATTGACCGTTAGCCTCTTCAGCCTCTAACTGATTCCGAGCACAAAACTCCAGTTCGGCTTCACGGTGTGCAACTCCACACAGGGAACAAAGGGAGGGAGGCATCGGAGCAGGAGCAAGAGCAGGGGCACGTCCATTCAGTTCAAAATCCGGTACAGTGAGTGTATGTAGGGGGGCAGTGGTGCACAGACGTGCACAGACGTGCACAGACGTGTGACACCCCCAACGGATCTGAGTGAGAGAAGGATGGAAGGTTTTTTTGTTTTGGGTTTTTTTTGGGGGTCCATTAGTTGTTTAAGCAGGGGAAATTTCAGTCATAGACGACTGGTCTTCCTCATTCCACTGCTGGTCGATAGAAAGCCCGAGCCTACACTTTTACCGACCCAAGGGATTCTTAGCCTCCCACACCACATAGACATGGTATGAGAGCAACCGGCCTTTGATGACGCTGTAAGTTATACACAGCGGTGGACATCCAAATTGGCAGAGCTGGGGCCATGGGGAATCGAACCGCAGACCCTCAGATTAGGAGTCTGACCTAGAAAAAAGTGAGACACTCTAACCACTCCGCCACAGAGAACGCCAGTCGGTTAAGCAGGCTCCACCAGTAGATGACTGGGTGGGGGAGAAGATAGACTGGGGGAGAAGATGGAAGCTTCCTGCCTTATTATACTCGTATAATGGCTTATACAACATATATATATATACATATACATATATATGTATAACACTAACTGCTCCCGGGTGCTTACCTCAGTGTGGGAGGATGTGATTATGTGAATTATAAAGTACTTATGCAAATATTATTGATGTATGTAATTCTCTGGCTTTGTTATTATTCTATTCTTAGTCACTACCTACTACTCATGTAACCTCCTTTGATATGCGCGTTTGTAGTGTCGGTTTCTGGAGGCTGGGGAACAACCTGGAGAGCGGGAGGTCTGCTACCAAGCAGCTCCCCTATTTCCGCTCCTGCCCTCCAGATAGTGCTTCACCCCCTACTATCTGTCCATTCCACCTCTGATGTTACTCAATCAAATGTAATGGTAGGTTAAAGAGGGGCGAATGGAAGAGGGAGAATGGAGGGGGGGAGAGTGATGGGGGGAATGCAAGAGGGGGAATGCCAGAGGAGGGAATGGAAGAGGGGGAAATGCAAGAGGGGGAATGTAAGAGGGGAAATTCAAGAGGGGGGATGGAGTGGGAGGGAGGGAGTGAATGGGGGAATGCAAGAGGGGAAGCCAGAGGAGGGAAATGCAAGAGGGGGGAATGCAAGAGGGGGAATGCCAGAGGGGGGGAAATGGAAGAGGGGGAACAGAAGATGGGGGAATGTAAGAGGGGGAATTCAAGAGGGGGGATGGATGGAGGGGAGAATGGAAGATGGGCAAGAGGAGGGGGGAATTCAAGAGGAGGGAATGCAAGAGGGGGGAATGCAAGAGGGGGAAGCAAGAGGGGAATGGAAGAGGAGGGAATAGGAAGAGGGTGAATGGAAGAGGGGGGAATGCAAGAGGGGAGAATGGAAGAGGGGGAATGGAAGAGGGGAATGGAAGAGGGGGAATGGAAGAGGGGGAATGGGGGGAATGGAAGAGGGGGAATGAGGGGAATGGAAGAGGGGAAATGGAAGAGGGGGAATGGAGAGTGGGATGGAAGAGGAGGGAATGGAAGAGGGGGAATGGAAGAGGAGGAATGGAAGAGGGGGAATGGAAGAGGGGAATGAAAGAGGGGGAATGGAAGAGGAGGGAATGGAAGAGGGGGAATGGAAGAGGAGGAATGGAAGAGGAATGGAAGAGGGGGAATGAAACAGGGGGAATGAAACAGGGGGAATGAAACAGGGGCCATGGGAGAGGAGGGAATGGAAGAGGAGGGAATGAAAGAGGGGGAATGAAAGAGGGGGAATGTAAGAGGGGGAATGAAAGAGGGGGAATGGAAGAGGGGGCATGGGAGAGGAGGGAATGGAAGAGGAGGGAATGGAAGAGGGGAATGAAAGAGGGGGAATGAAAGAGGGGGAATATAGGAGGGGGGGAATGGAAGAGGGGATTGGAGGATGAGAAGGAGGGAATGGAGAGGGGGAATGGAAGAGGGGGATGGAAGAGGAGGGAATGGAAGAGGGGGGAATGGAAGAGGGGGAATGGAAGAGGGGGATGGAAGGGAGGAATGGAAGAGGGGGAAATGGAAGAGGAGGGAATGGAAGAGGGGGAATGGAAGAGGGGAATGAAAGAGGGGGGAATGGAGGGGGGTATGGAAGAGGGGGAATATAGGAGGGGGGAATGGAAGAGGGGATGGAAGAGGAGGAATGGAAGAGGGGGAATGGAAGAGGGGGAATGGAAGAGGGAATGGAAGAGGGGGAATGGAAGAGGGGGAATGAAAGTGGGGGAATGGAAGAGGAGGGATAGAAGAGGGGTTAATGGAAGAGGGGGTGGAAGAGAAGGGAATAGAAGAGGGGGAATGGAAGAGGGGGAATAGAAGAGGGGGGAATAGAAGAGGGGAGAATGGAAGACGGGGATGGAAGAGGAATCTAGCCCCAGGATTGGCTGCCACTATCGTGCCAGGAAAGACTTGGATGGTGGCCGATCGGCGGGTATCACACAAATAAGATAAGGCTGAGCGCTCACATATACCGTTTTTCGAATGGCCCAATTAATTTTTTTAATCTTATATGATTCCAGTCGTAAGCCCTAAAACTGAGTTGTATACGCGAATCGGAACTCTCGGGTGTGTTAGGGGGGGTCACACATCTAAAGACTGAAACCGACAACAACAAAAATTTTAGTCGCGAAACGGCCGTTTTTAGGTTTTATACGGGAGGTGTGTACCAGGCTTTAAGGGCCAGCCAAAGTCTGAGGCTGTGTCTTGTCTTCTAATCCGTTATGGAAGGAATTAATAATGTGAATGTAAGCAAGAAATTGGCATATATGCTTGGTACCATGCATCATATATATACCCCACTGGACAGGTTGGCCAAATCGGTATGAGCGGTGACTGGGGTCCCATGCATGCAGGAGATTTTGGGTTTGAACCCCGGCTGAGTCAAACTCAATGACTTACTAAATTGATAATTGGAGCTACCTAGCCTGACTCTCAGCATTAATAGAATAGGTCAAGGAGTGGTTAGCTCAGTATCAGGATAATTTGACTGAATGGGATATTGAGTCATGCCACTGGTGGCCTCCTATTTCAGTGGGGCATCACTAAAAAGTCGCCATGAGGGCACACTGTTAGTGTTAAAAGTCGGTACCCATTCTGCAATGATATAAAACCCCAACAAAGAAAACATAGGTACCCAAATATCCATAATTCCTCTACTCAGCCAATTCGGTGGAACAACCCAGAACCTCCATGAACGGCGGGGTGGCCGGGGGTACCAGGTGGGGGTGGCTGGGGTACCAGGTGGGGGTGGCAGGGGTACCAGGTGGGGGTGGCAGGGGTACCAGGTGGGGGTGGAGTAAGTAAACAATTGAATTTAAAGGTGGATTGTCACCGGTCGGAACGGTCAGGCATTGGAAAGCGGCGGGGGAGGGGGAGGTGGTGGAGTGGTACGCGGGGGGGGGGGGGGGGGGGGGGGGGGGGGAGCTGAAGAGATCTGTTCTCGTTGGATCATAAATCGAGCACCACCAGGCGGCGCTGGCGGCGGTGGCGGAGGTAGGAGCGGTGGTTGCGGTCAACACGTCCCCACGGGTGCAGCTGAGCCCCTTCGGAGTGACCGACCAGGCACGCCCCTCCCGCCCTCCCCCTACCCTCCCCACTCTCCCCTCCCACTCTGCTCTACCCCTCCCTCTCCCCCACCGGGCTGTCGTGACCAGCTCACAACAGCTCGCCTCGAGCGGCTCGTCACAGCCACCTCACGAGCTCACGTTACACCCTGACCCTCTACTGATGACAAAAGCGCCCGCCGGCACGCCCGCCGGCACGCCCGCCCGCCCGCCCGCCCGCCTGCCCACCTGGTATGTTCAAAGCCACCCTAGCCACCTCACTTTCACCATCAAACCCACTAAACCTGTCAACATTAACAGGATTTTTTCGAATATTTGCATATCTATATATGTATGTATATGAGTGAGTGATTATTTCAGCAGCTTTGCATTTCTCTCCACGTACAACATGCTTGAAAAGAGTAATGAACAAAAAAAGGATGGGATATGAGGGTCGATAATCCAAATATTGTGAGCTAATTGTGACTATTGACTTGGGAAAACAGAAGTACAACGGTAGGCGAGTCTACTAATTTAGGTAATTGTTGCACGTGTGATACTCTGCTGCGGGAATGCTTTCTGCTGGCATATGAAGTATATGAGTTGGGGTAAGAGCATTATCTTTCATTGTCACTCTCTGGGGTTAAATTCTTTATGGACAATGCACATTGTCTGATACATTCCCACACAATTACCACAATGCGATAACACTCACTCAGTCCACGTGCACTACAAGCCACAGACCTGATTGCACACGTGCATAGGCATATATGTGGTAGTCATGACTTGTGTGGAGTGGCTTCAGTTGGGTGTCAGTGCTGTGTGGTGGTCTGTCGTGGAGTGGCTTCAGTTGGGTCTCAGTGTTATGTGGTGGTATGTGGGTGGAGTGTCCATACATCAGGGCAGGGGTGGTATGCAGGTATTGCAGGTATAGCAATACCTCAGGGAGTTTAACACCCCTGCCTTGCAGAGTTGTAAACCACTGTCTTGTGGTACAGGTTCTTGGCAGAACCAAAGGCTAAGGGAGCAAACCTTAAACAGAAAACCATGTCACTGTGGCAGCATTAAGGGCGGTTGATGTATGGAACTCCCAACATCTCCCGACCAGCCAGTGCAGGGACAAATAGTTTTGCGCCTGTCTTGACATGTTCTTACCGGTGTGAAACCTCTATTTGCTCCCCGAGAGAGTGCCGCTGGTAATTTGCAAAAGCCAGCAGCACTTCAACACTTTTGCAGTCAGCTTTCATGAAATGTGGTTCAAGGATACCATCAAGAGAAACCTGAAGCTGAGAGACATTAAGACCGACTCATGGATGCAACTCTCACAGCAGAGAGCTAACTGGAGAGCGGCAGTCAAGTAATGAAAGCAGTCTTTGTCACATCGCGACCGACAGCATGATGAAGACATATATAATTAACAGATATCCATGAATGCATATATGTACAATTGCATATATACGTGCATAAACATACACATATACTATACATTTATGCACATATATACACATATGCATACGTACATATATATATAGAGAGATAACACATATATATATATATATATATATATATATACACACACATATACATGCATATACACATACACATACACACATATATGTGACATAAACTGTATTTAACCTAACACCACCGGACGTGGTGGCCGAATGGGTAGAGCGCAGGCTTCTCGGGTGGAAAGCCGGGAGTTTGAATCCCACCCTTTGCAAACCGTAGCCAACACCTAACAATGTGTAACACTAACACTAGTAACAGCGCAGAGCTGTTCGTTCAGGTGCCAGATCAGCTGCCCACAGCTACACTTAATCACAGTTGTTGTTTGTTGGGGTTTTACATCCTGGAAACATCTACGGCCATATCAAAACATGTACCAGCTTGTGACAGTAAACACACATGGTACCTTCATAGTGTTGCCCCATTGGGAGACCAGGCCCTCGCCAGCATGACCTGATTTCCCGTTCAGTCCCATTATCCTAACACTGAGGTAACCAGTTCTTGCCCTATCCTATTAATGCCAAGCGCAAGGCTAGGTAGCGGCAAATATAAATTCTGGAAATCATTGGTTTGACTTGGGAAGGATTCGAACTCCCGACCTTCCGCACGTGAAGCAGGCACTCTTACCGATTAGGCCGACGCGTCCGGTCCATTTAATCATAGAGTTACCGGGAGCACTGTGGGTCAATAGACTACATCGCCATTCCAGCGGTGCGGTGCATTGTGGGATGTGTCAAAGCAAAACAAACCCATGAGAAGCACATGGCACATGCTAATACACTGGGTGCAGTTATGAAATGTGCTAGTTTCAGATCATCTCAGCTCTTGTTTGAAACATAGAACACAAACTAAAAAAATATATATAATAAGTTAATATATTAATCTGTTATCCACCATTGCATTTACATCAATATAATCAGCACATCCTATGCCATGTGCATTTAGATTTAGACAAATCTTGGCATTCAGACTAGTGTTACAGCCATAGCCAGAGTCAGTTTTACTTATTTTATTAATATATTTATTTATATCCTATGGTTAATGACATATGTAGAAATAGAAAATGAGTAGGGGTAATCAGATATTGGTTACATATTTCTTTGAAACAAGTTTATGTTAACACATTTGACATTTTAATATTTAGAACAAGAATGACTTATGTCTAATCAAGGGTGATGTAAACATCAACCTGTAAAGTGACTGAAATTGTATGTTTTTTAGCTCAAAATGCTTAATTATGGAGAGTTGTGTCTTAAACATATTCATTATATTATTATATTGCATCCATCCATCCATGTTTGTGCCAAATTGTTATGTATTTTTATTCATTTTGAATCAAATCTAAGTTTTGCCCTACATGTATCAGCAAACTCAATGGCTGTACGCCTTTGCTTTGCTGCCAGCGCCGTTTTCGGCACATGCGCAGTCAGAACGGTGATCTAGTCTATTTGATGCCTGTTATTCCACTGTCCACCGGGCTTTCAACCCGCTACCCAACCCCCAATCCCCACCCCAACCCCCACCTCCACCCAAACACCCACCCAACTTTCGCTGGTTTCCTCCCTAGGGCACACCCCGGCCCCACCCCTGACACAAACAAAAACAAAAACAAACAAAAACTCAGCAGTAATCTAATTTTAGCATACCACATCATTCGCTACACTGACCAAATATTGACTTCTCATTCATATTAAACATTCATACAGACGAGTTCGCCTGCCTATATATGCCTAGCACGTAGAGTGGTAAGTAGTAGTATCGACGCGACGACTCTTTCACTGAAAGAATTCTAATCGGGGCGTGTGTAATATTAAATCACTGAGTAAAGTAAATCAAACCCAGAGGCTACACAGTAACAGCGTTCGAAATAAGGCTTGTCCGCTTGTCCGAACCAGGTGAGATCAGGCACAGACAAGTAGAATATGGTTTGAACTTTTCCATTGGACAAGTGAAATGTTTGGGTGAAAATCATGATATTTAATTGTTTGTTTGTTGTTGTTTTCCGTCCTAGCAACAGCTAAGGTGATATCAGGAGGGGTACCGACTTCTGACAGTGCGCACTCATGGCGACTTTATAGTGCTGCCCCACTGGAAGACCAGGCTGCCAGCTCCATGACCTGATATCCCACTCAGTCACATTATCCTGACACAAAGCCAACCAGTCCTTGCATTATTCTAATAATGACGAGCACCAGGCTAGGAAGCAACAAGTATAAATGTGTACATCATTGGTTTGACTCGACCAGGGTTCATGATATTTAAAGTTAACCAGGTAGAGGTACATCTTGTTGTATATAACATTTATATATCAATACTTTGATGTTGGAATTAATTTGCCATTAACCAGTTAAAGAATGTATAAACTAATACTAATCATGGTAATCAAATGGGTAAGATGCCGAAAAGTGAAAATTTAGGCGGACAAGTAAACAAATCATACCAAACTTGTCCTGTGGAAAAGTGAAAATGTTTGCTTCTTTCTATCAGTATCACTATCAGTATCACTGCTATATATTGCACATCTGACTGAAAAAAATCCATGCTGCATTAACTAGGTATGCAAGACCGAAAGCCCTCTTACACCCCCCCCACACACACACATACACCCCCATCCCTCACCCCACACCCACCCACTCACCCCGGTACTTCCGGAAAGCCAAAGCCGTGGCTGGCACCGTTATAGAACTTCCAAAACACGATTGTGTCCGCCTCACTGATACTGAGCCATGCCGCTCTCTCCACCATCCACCACCGTCTGAACCCCCACCCCACCACACACACACACACCTCTACCTCCCTCTCCCCACTCCACCCACCCGCACCCCGCCCTTCTGACTAAATCACGTGATTCATAGCCCCCAACCCGCCGCAAGGCGACCTGATCCAACCGAAAAGAATGACGCTCCGGGAAGTGCTGAGTGCACATGCGCCGATCGGCGTATGTAATCGTCCCCCCGGCGATGTCCCATTTGCTTCGCGTCACGCAAAGCGCAGACGACTTCCGGTCTACAGTGGTCTAAGACTTGCCGCGCTTTATCGGGGACTTGGCGCGCAAGCTGGACGATAAAGCCGCGCCGGCCCGCCTCGGGGATCTAAGCCAGCGCGCCGATGGCTCACGTTTACTAACAATTAAACCGCAGTATTTACTACTACGCAAACAGGGCGCGGTGGCCGAATCTTTAGAGCGCGGGCCTCGCGTGTGGGAGATCGCGGGTTCGATTCCCGGTCGAGTGAAACTAATGACTTGCAAAATTGATACTTGTAGTTTCCTAGCTTGGCACTCAGCATTAATAGGATAGGGCAAGGACTGGTTTGCTCAGTGTCAGGATAATGTGACTGAGTAGGATATGAGGTCATGGTGCTGGCTGGTGCCTGATTTCCAGTTGGGTAACACTATAAAGTCACCATGAGTTTGCACTGTCACAGGTCAGTACCCATCCAGATAGGACATTAGATATTGCCAGGACGTAAAACTCCAACAACCAACCACTACGCAACATTCATTTGAATAGAATGTGTGAGACAATGCTTCCGTTATAACTATAGGTCTGTATTCAGGAGCACACCAGTCGAGAGAGAGAGGGTGAGAGAGAGACAGGGAGAGATACATACAGGGAGAGAGCGAGGGAGAGAGAGGGGAAGAGAGAGAGAGGAAGAGAGACACAGACAGGAAATAGATCAATGTTGTGCTGATTATTACTAAAATGACATCAGTTAAATATGTGTGAATCTCTGCCCTGTCGTTCCGCGCTGATGGTTGTGAACTGATGCGAAACGCACACACACGAAAGAAAAACCGCAAAAATCGCAACAGAAAAACCTAGTCCCGGTCCATGGGCTCAGCAACTGCTGTGATTTATGACACGGGGGCCATGTCGAACGACATTCACTTCAAAAGTAGCTAGCTACTATCTTATCCACTGCAGGGTGTTTTGCCATTGATGGGAACTTCCGGTGTAAATGTCGTGTGGAGTTGCGTTTATTTACTTTTTGTATCGTTGGTGCTGTTCAAGCAACTCATTCTGATTCACGGTTAATTTCCAAGTGGCGTGTTTTGGAACTATACCTCACTGAAGCCGGAGCACTGCGCAGGCGTGGTTGACGTGTTTTGAAGAGAGAAAAAAGAAATTAAAAACTAAATTTGAATAATATATTGTATTAAGCAGCCACTGTGTGTGAATTATGATCGCGTTATATTCTACTTCTTCTGAACAATGAAACTGCGCGATGCTAATTGGAGACATCTCTCAGGAGCTCCACCGATGCTGCTTTAACACCGGTGTAACGATTTCAACTTCCCCCCTTCCCAAGTTCCCCCCCAGGAATCTGAAAACGTTTTTAACTTCCCTCCAGGGAAATTAAAAACGTTTTCAGATTCCTGGGGGGGAACTTAAAAACAGTTTTCAGATCCCCCCCCCTATTTTCAAATTCCCCCCTCCGGGAATTTAAAATTGTTTAAAAAACTTTTATAATATTTTTTTCTTAACCATCTTGGAGACTTTTTGTGTCATTTGTGGTTAAATATGTTTTATTGTACTAGTAATAATTTCCATTATGCTATTCTCTGTATATTATAATATTTGTCATGAAAAATAATCAAAAATAACAAAAAATTACAAAAATAAAGAAAATTCCCCAAAAATGGGAGGGAGGGAAAGTTAAAATGAGGGAGGGAATTTGAAAATGTTTTCAAATTCCCCTGGGAGGAATTTGAAAACGTTTTCAAGTTCCTGGGGGGGAACTTGAATATGGGGGGAATTTGAAATCTTTAACACCGGGACATACTGGGGGTGGTTTATTGGCATTCTCACACACTTCTTCTTCTCGGTTGTTTCTGTGTCCTTTTACAAGTTCATAATTGAAAAGAGCTTTTGGGTTTCTATCCTCCTGCATGCAGACTATGTGGCCAGCCCATCCGAGTTGCGCTCTCATTACCATGCAGTCAATGCTGACATTTTGTTTGCTCTTTGTAAGAGTTCAGTGTCGGGCATCTTATCCTGCCACCTGATATTTATAATTGTCCGAAGACAGCCTAGGTGGAATTGGGTTGGTTGCTTAGTGTGATGACGGTATGTTTTCTATGATTCACAGGCTGAGGCCTTATTTATCCTAGACTGTGTTGCATAGTCTTCAGTAGGTAACACTTGCCTTGGATAGACACACGCGCGTGTGCATACAAAACAAGACACATAGGGAGACAGTTGTAAGTTTTTTTAAAGTTTGTTTTATTTAATGTCGCCTCTAGAGCACATCAATTTTTATCATCAGTTATTCAACGTCAAACATATGGTCATTCTGGCGCCACATAGGTTACTCTTTCCAATAAGCAGCAAGTGATCATTTTATATGCACTTTCCCACAGACAGGACAGCACATGCAACAGCCTTTGATGAACCAGTTGTGGATCACTGGTTGGAACGGAAAACTGCAAATGTGGCCACTGAGCAGGATCGATAGGATCGCCGACAGCTTCACAGGTGGACACTCTACCGCCTGAGCTACGTCCCGCACCCAGTTGTAAGTAAGCAGGACGCTCTGGCGTGGAAGTGTTGGGGGTGGGGGTGATTATGATTGTGGCAGGGGGGCGTGCCCCTTGTGTATGGGAGCCTCCGTCATGTGGATCAATCGAAGGGACATTGGCTGTAAGCAGGGGGTAAGATCCATAAAAGATCTGGACATGTGATAAAGCGAAACATCTGGGATTGCCTCCCCCGCCGGCGCAACCCTGCTACAGTGCTAGTCATACCATCACCACCAGTACCAGCACCTCACAATACCTCCCTACTACCATCACCACGCCAATACTTCAGCAGCGACAGACACCCCCCCCCCCTCTTTACCCGCCTTCCACCACCACCACCAGCGCCCCCTCCACTTTACTACTACTAGCAGGACTACTACTACTAGTACTAGCAGCAGTAGTGCCAATAACCCCCAGCACACCCCGACCCTACCACCAACGTCATCACCAGCAGGGCCAATACCTCACTGTAATGGGGGAAGGGGAGTGCGGAGAGGGGGTTGGGGGTTGGGTGGACATGGGGATAGAATCGGGAAGCATGTCAGAGGTGTCGAAGGGGAGAGATTTCAACCATGAATGAATCTTTGCAATAATCCCCATATGGAAAGGCATGTATATATATATCAATATTCATGTGTCATTCGTTTGACTTGGTTATACAAATATATATATATATATATATATATATATATATATATAAATGATGTATACCGTAGTGTTTTCAACTTAAGTTCAAAACACTACTGTTAAGTTAAAAAAACTGCCCCTATCTACGTTCAAAACACTGCCCAAGTTCAAAACACTATCATGACACACCAATGGGGGCTGTAGTGCCGCAAAATGTAACCTAGTGCATTGGCCCTAGTGGCCCACTTTACTGCATTCTTCCCCACCTTACAACATACTGCCCCTCCCTACTACATTCTGCCCCACCCTCCTTCATACAGCCCCACCCTGGTAGTGCTGCAGCTTTTAACAACATATTAGTAGTATATGCTGACAGCGCTGTGGGATCTGAACCACATATCAGTAAATGCTGATAGTGTTGCAGCATTTAACAACGTATTAGTAGTATACGCTGATAGTGCTGCCACGTCTGCCCCACCTATTAGTATATGCTGATAGTGCTGCGGCGTCTAACGACGTATTAATTTACGCTGATAGTGCTCTGGGGCCGTATGCAGGTGTCGGTGTTACGGCTCCAAAACACGTTTAGCGCAGGATTTCCAGTTTAGCGGCGGGATTTCCAGTTTAGCGAGCAAAATTCTGTATGCAGGAAGCGGTGTTACGCTAACACCGCGCGTTTACCCTAAACCCGTTTCATAGCAGGTTTACGGTCGGTGTTAGCAACCAAATCTATTCAATGCTGTCATATTTAACAGAATTACATACGCAATAAGTGAAATATGATTAAATTAACCCTAAATTCGAAGCAATATTAAGCTGCCGCCGTAACGGCGGAGATATTAATACTTATATTTTCGAATCGACGAACGTAAAGTAAACAAATCGCCGCCGTCGCGACCGCCGCGTCGACGTCGACATCCATACTGGCCGACGTCTACGCATTGGCGGCAATGTATTAGCGATTTGTTTAGTTTACGCTCGTCGATTCGAAAATATAACCGTTAATATCGCCGCCGTTACGGCCGCAGCGTTAATATTGCTTCGAATTTACGGTTAATTTCATCAAATTTCACTTATTGCATATCTAATTCTGTTAAATATGATAGCATTTAATATATTTAAGCCTAATATATGGGTAGAGACACAGAGGGAATTCCCAAATCTATAAATAATTTCATGTTTAGCTAACACTGGCCGTTTAGGCGCTCCTGCATACCACTTGACATATTTCGCCCGGTCGGTGTTAGCTATACGTGTTTAAAGCCTAAACTCAAATTTGCGTAACACTGTTTCCTGCATACGGCCCCAGGTGTTTAACAACATGTTAGTAGTAAATGCTGCAGCACTAAACAACGTGTTAGTAGTACACACTGATAATGCTGCGCAGCTTAACATGTTACTATACACTAATAGTGCTGCAGCATTTAACAATGTATTAGTATGCACTGATCGTGTTGCAGCTTTTAACAGTGTATTACATTATTAGTATTAGTATATGCTGATAGTGCTGCGGTGTTTGCCAACGTGTTAGTAGTATATGCTGATAGTGCTGCAGTGTCTGCACCACAAATTAGTATACACTGATAGTGCTGCGGTGTTTAAACGTACTAGTATACATTGATAGTGCTGCAGCATTTGAAGAACATATACGCTGGTCGTGTTGCAGAATTGCAGAGGTGGTCCTAGCATGTAGAATGTCGGGAGTTCGGCTCCCGGTTGAATCAAACCAATGACTTTAAAATTGTTACTCATCACTTCCTAGCCTGGTACTCGGCATTAATAGGATATAGGGCAAGGACTGGTTAGCTCAGTGTCAGGATATTGTGACTGAGTGGGATATATTGGATCATGGTGCTGGCGGCCTGATTTCCCAGTGGGGCAGGTGCTATGAGTGTGCACTGTCACAATTAAGTTGGTACCCATCCTGATATGACCTTATATGTTTCTAGGATGCAAAACAACAACTAACAACAACCCCTACTGCTCCACCTTACTAGGCTCCATAGGCCTACTGCCCATCGCTACTGCATACTCCCTCACCATACTACAAATGAAAATGAATATGCATTTTGTTAGAGTAGTGTTTAAGCTAGTATTTTAAGCTAGTATCTTGAACTTAGGGATAGTGTTTTGAGCATGGTCATAGTAGTGTTTTGAACCTACCTTTAACTAGGTTCAAAACACTATGGTAGTGTTTTGAACCTAGGTTGAAAACACTACCGTAGTGTTTTTGTGGGGCAGTGGTTTGAACTTACTACACCGGGCCATGCTCGTGTATGCTCTTTGTGGTCCCTGCCCATGCACATACATTATGTGACGGTCATTATGAGAGTGTATGTGCATCCCATTTACACCCCCATCCGTCCTAACTCCTATGCGACACACTGGCGGGCCTGGGGCCATATGCACCAAGTTGTGCTAGGCTTAACCGGAGCTAGGCCCTAGCTCCGGTCAGCTAGCTCCGGGTAGTGGGGGTTCCGCGAAAACGGTAAAGTTGTATGCACCAATGTCTTAGCCGGGGCGGGTAGCTGACCGTGAGTTTAATAATAGATTTGGGAATTCCTTTGATTCGACATTATGAATAACGCCACCAATATGGCGGGAGCGGTAATAACGGTTCGATTTTAGGGTTAAATTGATCAAATTTCACTTATGGCTTATGTAATTCTTTTGGGCCTAATATATTGCCGCCGATTCGGCGGCGGTGGTGGCGGTCATTTTTATTTGATGTTGGACAGTATGGATATCGATGTCGCTGCGGCGGCGGCGATTTGTTTACTTTAAATTTGTCGATTCGAAAATATTAATATCGCCGCTGCTACGGCAGGAGCGTTAATATCGCTTTGCATTTAGGGATCAAATTTCACTTATGGCTTACGTAATTCTGTTAAATATGACAGCATTGAATAGATTGAGACCCACACACGCACACTAACCGGCGCGGCTAGCCCGGCGCGGCTAGCAGTTAAACCTGATTTGAAACTGGAATACCTGAGCCTAGGTTACTGTCCGCGGCTAGCGCTGGCACCGGTTGGTGCATACAGATTTTCCACCGTTAGCCGTGTGGAGCTTCCCAAACCGCGGTTAAGGCCCTAACTCCGATTGGTGCATTTGGCCCCTGGGGCCATATGCACCAATCGGTGATAGGCTTAGCCAGAGCTAAGGCGCTAGCCGCGGTTAGCTACCTCGGGGTAGGGGCGTGTTGGAGAAGTGTGTGAATCGGTATGCACCAATGTACTAGCCGGGGCGGATAGCTAACCGTGAGTTTATTTATAGATTTGGGAATTCCCTCCAGTCAACAATATGAATACCACCGGCAATGCGGCGCCGGCGTTAATATCGGTTCGAATTTAGGGTTAAATTGATAAGATTTCACTTACTGCGTATGTAATTCTGTTAAATATGACTGCATTTAATAGATTTGGGTGTAAGAAATTCCCGCCGATTCGGTGGCGACGGCAGCGGCCATTTTTAGTTGACGTCGACAGTATGGATATCGACGTCGCTGCGGTGGTGGCGATTTGTTTACTTTATATTCGTCGATTCGACAATATGAATAACACTGCCAATGCGTCGGCAGCGTTAATATCGGTTCGCATTTAGGGTTGATTTGACCAAATTTCACTTATTGCGTATGTAAATATGTCAAATATGATCGCATTGAATAGATTGAGACCCACAAATGCACACTAACCGCCCCGGCTAGCAGTTAAACCTGATTTGAAAGTGGTTTAGCTTAGCCTAGGCTAAATTTCGTGGTTAGCGCTGGCACCGATTGGTGCATACCGATTCTCCACATTTAGACGCACGGAGCTAGCCTAGCCGCGGTTAAGGCCCTAACTCCGATTGGTGCATACGGCCCCTGGACTGCAAATCAGACGACAGCCCGTCCAATATTGTATGTGGTCAGCAGGACAAAAATACCAATATGTCCCCGGGCGGAGCATCAATATGTGCCTCATTCGGGCGCGTGTATTCCGATAGATCAGTGTTTACACTCCACCCCTCCCCTCACTGTTCCACATTACCGACAGGCTCGCCGCCTTTGAGCGTGACAGAGCACAATATATTACCGTCATTTCCTTTGTATATATATATATATATACATACATATATATACATATATACATATATATATATATACATATATATATATATGTATATATATACATATATATATGTATATATACATATATATACATATATATACATATATATACATATATATATATATGTATATATGTATATATACATATATATATATATACACGTACAGATTATATACATGTATATAATTATATACATACACGCAATCACACATGGAATTGTATTTACATGTGTACATATATATTATATATATATATATATATATATATATATATATATACATATATGCCCCTCTGAGTACACTGGGGCCCTACTGAGTACCCTTGTGCCCTGAATCCACTGTGTGTATACTTGTTTATTGACACATGTACTTTCCTTTGCGTACGAGCGTGAAGGCGAGCCAGGCGAGGAGGAAGAAGCCAGGAGGCACCACGAGGCGTGACAGAAGGCCTGGCTAGTCGATGAGTCGAGGAGTGTCATCAGTTGGTAGTTAACATAACACATGCATTTTAATGCATCAATCATGCAAATGATATTCCAATGATACCTAGGTGAGTAACTTTAATAGTAAACGAATATCAAGACTGGAAGTAATGCCCGTCACACACCTCCCATATACGATTCACACGCTAAAACTGACTGCGTTTCACAACCCGACCCATCCCGTTTCGCGACGTAAAACTGGCCGATTCATTTTTCGAATGTCTTGCGATTCACGTTTTAAGCACTAAAACTGAGTTTTAAGTCACGAATCGCAATGCTCTGGTGTGCTATGGGGGTGCACAGCTAACGACTAAAACTAAAACTTAATTGTGAAACGGGCAGTTTTAGGTCGTATACGGGAGGTATGTGCCGGGCATAAGACTCACTGATGATGTAGGATATGTATATATTGTAGTTCACGCGGTGGTCTTATTTGATTAATTGCTAACAGTCATGCATTTGATGGTAATTACATTCTTGTGAAGATATCAGTGTGAGCTTAAACACACAGTGTCGATTGCAGGTGGCAATCACCGGGCGTGGTGGCCTAGTCGGTAAAGTGTGGTCCTCGTGTGCTGGAGATCGGGAGTTCAGTTCCCAATCGAGTCAAACCAATTACTTTAGAATTGATACTTGTCGCTTCTTAGCTAGGCACTCAGCATTAATAGGATCTTTTGCAAGAATTGGTTAGCTCAGTGTCAGGATAATGTGACTGAGTGGGATATCAGATCATGGTGCCAGTGGCCGGATTTCCCAGTGGGGCAGCACTATAAAGTCACCATGAGTATGCACTGTCACAAGTTGGTACATGTCCTGATATGACCTTAGGTGTTTCTAGGGCGTAAAACAACAACATACAAACAAAACAACAAAAAAGGTGGCCATTGGCCACTCACTCACAGGTGGCGCCATGTGAGAGAAAGGGGAACTAAAGCGCCATATAATATTCACAATGTTAATAACAGAAAATAACCGGGGTGGAATTAACTGAGAGGAGAGATCATGTCTCTTTTTACATTCCCATAATTCCAATACAGATCATATATTAGCACGTTATATGCATGGCCAGAATAATGAATATAAAATCCATACGTGGTTAGGTCAGAGTAGGTTAAGAAAAAGGGCCACTGTTGCTGGCTGCTTTCCGGCTAAAAGAGTGAACAATGGCTGCAGAACGGCAGGTCACCCCGGTGCAGCTCACACATGCAACAAAGCGAGGGGCGATGGGGCGGAAACGGCTTCATCCGGTTGTGAATGTCTCAAGTCCCCTGACGCGGAAGGCACAGCCAGACTCTAACATTGGTGCCGACTGTTTGTTTAGTAGACAGCTAACTGTATCACACTGCCACTGAATGTCGTCGTCGTCATCATCTTCATCATCATAATCAGTATGATAATAATCATCACCATCATCATTTTCATTAACACCATCATCACTGTAATCACTGTCATCATCATCATTATAACCACCACAATCATTATTGTAATCATTGTCATCATCATCACCATCATCATCATCATTAACACCCCACCATCATCATTGTAATCGTTGACATCATCACAATGATCATCATCATTATCATTTACACCACTAGCATTATTGCATCCACTGCCATCATCACCACAATCATCATTATCATTAACACCACCATCATTACTTTAATCACTGTCATTATCACCATCATCACCAATATCTTTAACACCACCATTGTGGTTTATAATCGATGTCATCATCATCACCACCATCATTATTATCATCCTCACCACCACATTAATAATTATAATCGCTGTCATCATCATCTGCTCCTCATAAATCATCATCATTATCATCCTCATCATCACCACCATCATCATCGTTGCAATTGTTGTCATCATCTCCTCATCGTCTCCTTATCATCATCGTTATCATTATCACCAACCCCATGAGCATTACAATCGTTGTCATCTTCATTTCCTCCTCCTTCTCCTCATCATCATATTGTTATCATTATTATTGTAGCCGCTAAAAATATGGCTGGTTGTAGCTATTTTCTTAAAGCTATAGCCGCTAAAAATATGGCTTCTTGTAGCTATTTACTTAAAGCTGCATAGACCGATCGAGTTTCCATCATTTTCTGAGATACATACATTAGATTTATCGCTATAGACTACCTTACTTTAGTTTGAAGTAACTTTTATTTTAGATGGTTAACTTTGTAGATATTTGAAGTACAACCATGCACAATTAATTTAGGCAGGCATGCCAAAACTCTGACACCATAGTGGTATTGAGTAACATGTTCTCTTAAATTGCATCTGTATTCCTTCAGTGTGATGACAAATGTTTAATAAGTGCACCAGTATCTAAGTTAGATATGTAGAATCAAATATAGATAATTGTTTTGGTTTTGAAAATTTAATATTTTCATCGGACTATGCAACTTTAATCTTACTGAGAGCTGACGCAAGTCGAAATGCAGACATCTCAATTGCACAGTGTGTGGTTGTTGCTTGTGTGTGTGTGGGGGGGGGGTAGGTGGGGGGGAGGGGTGGACGGGGTTATCTAAGCAGCATACAGGTAGCTCCAGTGCCTGTGTCTGGAAGCAGTAGCAGCAGCAGCACAGGTAGAAAGAACCCGCCAGTACCTCAGCTGCGCACCCACCACGCACCCACCGCGCACGCGCACGCGCCCGCGCCACGCCACGCGCCGCACTGCTGCGTGAAGCTAAGATTCCATTAAAGTTGCATAGTCCGATGGTTTTGAGTTTTTGTAATTTTCTTGGTAGATAAATATATTAGGTTGATTGTTATAAATTACCATATGTTAGTCTGTTTTATTTTAAAGAGCAAACTTTTTAGATATTTGAAGTGAAGACATGCTCAAATTAATGTTGGTAAGCATGCCAAAACTCTGACACCATAGGCTTCGGCAGTACCAGGTTCTGTTAAATTGACTTGGTATTCCCTTCTAGATGGCAATGCATGCTTAATAAATGCACCACTATCTAAGATAGATATGTACAATCAAAACTAGGTCAGAGTTTTGGTTTTGAAAAATTGATGCTTTCATCGGACTATGCAGCTTTAAGGTTAAGCGTCAGGCTAGGTAGCGACAAGTATCAATTGTGTATGTCATTAGTTTCACTCGGTCATGTATATATATATATATAATTATATGTATTTATATCTAAATGTGTCAGTGTATGGTATATTATATATATCCACGTATATATATGTCGACGTATATGCAGGGGTAGGAATCGCACTGTGCTGCCCCCGGCGGCTGGCGGGGGAACTAATATCAGCTGTTTCTGGCTCTAATATGTATAATATTATATATCTATATGCATAACAGATTCGGGGGTGGGGGTTCGTATGGTCAAGTAATAAAACCACTATAACAAGTCTCTACCTGTCTTGATATAACCTGACTTGTGGTTAGAACGTAAAACATCATTCGTTCACTCACTCACTTTCTGTTGGAGATTTTTTAACAATCTGGAAATTTTACTGGCGAAAAATACCAACTATCTGTGGTTTCGGAACCCGCATCCTATTTTCGCGTTTGAAAATGCACCAATCACTGTAATCAGGTAATGTCAGAATCGGTTTCACGCATGCGCCAATCTGCATGACTGCGTATAGAACTATTTCAACGTTTACTAACATCGTGGATGCGTGCGCAGCTTGGCTGCAGAACGAAGGCACACTGCCATTGAGTTTGGCGATACGTGCAGTGCAAAACGTCAGTATTATTCAAAATTAATAGAAATGCAGAAGCCTAACCTTATAGATTTAATGTAATCTGTTCTTTGAATATGTTTTCTATATGTGTTCCAAGTGGTTTGTTTCTAAGTCTTGTAGTTTTAGAAAGATTTCACTTTTTCTGTATGAAGATTGCCCACGGCCATTAAAAATGCATTGAGTTTGCCGATACGCGCAGTTCAAATCGTCAATTTTATTCAAAATTAATAGAAATTCAGAACCTTAACCTTATAAATTTAATATAATCTGTTTGTTGAATATGTTTTCTATATGTATTCCAAACGGTTTGTATCTAAGTGTTGTAGTTTTAGAAATATTTCACGTTTTCTCCATGAAGATTGCCCATGGCCATTGACAATGCATTGAGTTTGCCGATACGCCCAGTTCAAAACGTCAATTTTATTCACAATTAATAGAAATTCAGAAACCTACCCTTATAAATTTAATATAATGTTTTGGTGAATATTTGTCTATATGTATTCCAAACGGTTTGTATCTAAGTGGTGTATTTTTTAGAGATATTTCACTTTTTCTATATGAAGATTGCTCACGGCCATTGACAATGCACTGAGTTTGCCGATACGTGCAGTGCAAAACATCAATTTTATTCAAAATTAATAGAAATGCAGAACCCTAACCATATAAATTTAATATAATCTGTTCTTTAAATATGTTTTCTATATATGTGTTCCAAGCGGTTTGTTTCAAGGTGGTGTGGTTCTAGAGATATTTCACTTGTTCTCTATGAAGATTGCTCTTAGCCATTGAGTTTGCAGTGTGACAGTTCATATTCCTGCAGCCAAGCAGCGCGCGCACTGACCTCAATACCCATGCTGACGTCTTATGAAATAGGTCTATTGGTGGTTATGGTATGTGGCCCAAAGACTCACCATTGCAGGCTGTGGGATTTCAGATTTCATGGGAAACTCTTGTTGGGTTCTGTGCCTGGTATTCATGGGAAACCATGGGTAACTGTTTTTCGGTTCCGTAAAATTGGTGATGGGTACCCATTCTTGAAACAGTTAATTAAATTTAGTAGGAGTATATTTTGAACACACCTGTGCAGATATTGTACATATACCTTTAAGCATCTACAATGTAATGAAAACAACCATCTGTAGCATTTAATTTAATTTGTTTGCTTAAATTGCCTTGCATTATCTTAATATCATGGGAAACGCAATTTCGGTTCCATAGTTTCCCCAGCACGGTAACAACACGTTACCGGTACCGATAGTTACCGTGAAATCCTACAGCCTGCATTGGTTTGATTATTGTTGGTGCTTTTCCATTACATTGAGGGTTCTTTTTTTTACACACATAAACACTCATACACAAACACATCCATACACAGACACACACACAAACACACAAACACTAGATTTGGTGGCCGAATCGGTAGAGCGCATGCCTCTTGGGCAGGAGATCGGGAGTTCAATCCCCGGTTGAGTCAAACCAATGCCCTACAAAATTGATACATGTCACTTCCTACCTTGGTGCTCAGCATTAATAGGATAGGGCCAATACTGGTTAGCTCAATGTGAAGATAATGTGACTGAGTGGGATATCAGGCCATGCATTGTGCTGGCCACCTGATTTACCAGTTAGGCAGCGCTATAATATAAAGTCACCATGAGTGTACACTATCACAAGTTGGTACCCGTCCTGATATGACTTTAGATGTTGTCAGGATGTAAAACTCCAATAACCAACCACAAACAGGAGATAATGGAATCTCAGCTTCAATGACACCCCCCCCCCCTCAGCTCCCCGCCCCCAACTACACAGACACACACATTGACACGTGCCGCTCTCTCTCTCTCTCTCATTCTGGCACCGTGCTATGGGTTGGTGGGCACGGGGACCAGGGTGAGTCAGAGAGAGAGAAGGGGGGTGGAGGCAAGCAGCAGTTCGCGCGTCTGGATACAGAGGGCGCTGCGAGCGCGCGGCGTGTTTGGGGGTGCGCACAGTGCGTGCGCAGTGGTCGAGCCGAGTGAGGGATGCAGCAGTACCCGGCATTAGGTTGGTACCACAGACAGTCCAGAACCAGCGGCAGTCAGTGAGTAAGACAGACAGCCAGCCAGGCAGTCAGTCAACCAGGCACCCAGGCAGTCAGTCACACACTCTCTGCACTGTGCTGGAGGCGGAGGTACCAGCAAGGACGCAGTGTTTAATCAGCCACACTCAGTAAGTCTATCGTGATCAGCAAAGCAGGGAATCTATAGTCTGACCAGCCCTAACCACCCACCGACAGGCGGCATTATTCAGTGGCGCAGTGTACGCATGGCAACGGCATCTGTTGGATGGATGGAACATTGTAGGTAGGCACCTCACCTCACCCCGCCTACCTGGCAACCAGACCAGCCACCCATAACAGACAGATATACAGGCAGGCAGACACGCCACCGCATCATCACCATCATCATCATCATCATTATCATCAAAACCATCACCGTCTTCATCATCGCCAATTTACATAAAGAGGACTTAGTTGGCGAACGCTGGAGTGGGGGAAAGAGGAGGTGGTGGTAGTATATGATTATGAGGCACGGGTTTGTTCGATAGTCACTGACGTGCTAAATTAGCAGGTGTAGGCCTACATAGGCACAGGCCAGCTATCCACGCCTTCATGTTGGTGGTACCCAGTAGGCAGCCTCCGGACTGTGGAAATAACTGGTAGTTGGCAGCAAGTAGGAGTTGTTGCTGTACTTGTGGACGCTGACAAATCTGATCAGATAAAACCACTCCACTGCTATCACTCATTCATCATTCGTCCACAAGCGAGGGCAGTGCGGAACCCACGGTGGGAGGAGGCTGAGTGGAAGCTTGGTTCCTGTCGTCACTGCGGAGACTACATACAACGTGGGCAGTGAGTGAGTGAGTAAGTGAGCAAGTGAGGGGGTTTATTGGGGTTATTACCCCCTACAACTGCTACCTCGCATTGATTGTGGCACTAGTAGTGACTGGCGGGGGATCAACACTACCGCAGACTCCTTGTGGTTTGCGGTGTGTGCTCGAGCTGTGTGTGAGAGGGCGGGGTTCTCCATGTGGTGTGGCTGTGTGTACACTACCCGTAATCGCTGAATATCAGGTGCCAACTGGGTACTAGTGCCAACAGTGCCCTACTGAGTACACTGGTGCCCTACTGAGTGCATTGATGAGTGCACTTGTTTCCTCCTGAGTACACTGTTTCCCTACTGAGTACACTCCTGCCCTACTGAGTACACTCATGCCCTCCTGAGTACACTCGTGCCCTACTGTGTACACTTGTGTCCTACGGAGTACACTCGTGCCATACTGAGTACACTGGTATCCTAGGATACACTCGTGCCCTATTGAGTACACCGGATCCATACTGAGTACATTGATGAGCACGCTAGTTCCCTACTGAGTACATTGATGAGTACAGTAGTTCCCTACTGAATGCACTGGTGTCCTACTGAGTTCACTGGTGCCCTACTGGGTACACTAGTTCCCTAGTGGATATACTGGTACCCTACCGAATACACTGGTGCCCTACTGAGACACTAGTACCATACTGAGTACACGGATATCATACTGAGTACACTGTTGACATACTGAGTACACTGGTTCCGTAATGAGTACATTGGTGCCCGACTGAATACACTGGGGCCCTACTGGATACACTGATGCCCTACTGAGTACACTGCTGCCATACTGAGTACATCGGTGGCCTAGTGAGTACATTGGTGCTCTACTAAGTACACTTGTACCCTACTGAGTACATTGATGCCCTACTGAGTACACTGGGGCCCTACTGAGTACCCTTGTGCCCTGAATCCACTGATGCCCTACTGAATACAGCTGTGCCCTACTGAGTACACTGGTGCCCTACTGAATACACTGGCTCCACCAGGTGCCTGCCAAGCCAGGAGGTAACACCCAACCTTCAGTCAACAACCAACAAACAGCCAACAAAAAACCAACAAACAGCCAACAAACAGCCACTCAACCAACAAACAAGCCCCTACGGACACCTGACTGAATACACCACACCCATCGGACGGTCAGCGTGTGGTCAGTGCCGTTTAGCAGTGCGCAGAAGGCGAGGCCTGTTTGGGTGTGTTGGTGGGGGGGGGGGGGGGGGCGTGGCGCGTTGACCTACAGGTGACCTTTTTAACAACGAGGCGGCCAGCGGTCAGTACTGACCAGTAAAGAGGGCGATCGGCACCCCCCTGACTCGGTGGCATTTTGTTTTCGTCTCCCCATCACTCCCCCCCCCCCCCCCCAACTCCGGAGGAAAGAGAGCGGAGGGTGGAGCTGGAGGAGGGCGGTGTGTCCACCACCCACCACCCCACAATCCACCGCCCACCGCCCACCACTGACCACCCATCATCTAGCCAGCCACGACCCATCGCCGACACAACCACTTCTACTTGTGCTCCTGTTCCTGCTCCTGCTCATTCTCCTGCTCCTGTTCCTGATCTGCTTGCCGCTCCTGCTCCACGGAGCCTCAACTACCTACTGGAGGAGCCTCGTGAGTTGGGGTTGTGACGGTGGGAGAGGAGGATCTTCCGTCTGGACGCAAGGCTGTGGGCCAGAGAGCCAGGTGTTGGGCGGATTATACATTGAATCACATCGATAAGCGCAGCGCCCCGAAGCGGTAAAAAATAACACCAATTGAGATCACCGGTGCGCAGCTTGATGCCCCCCAAACCCCAACCGCAAACCCCAAACCCCAAACCCCACCCCACCTGGCACTTCCACTGCGCCAGCTCGGTAAACTAGCTGCTCGAGGCGCCGTGGGAAGGAGCTTAGGCTCCCGCATTAAGATATGCGTTATCTTATCTTTACAATAAAATACCTGGCACGCACCCCCGAGTCATCGATTACCTCCGAGTCATCTACAGACGCTATGACAGACAGGCGTGTTTAAAAGAAGAAATCTTCGTCAGACTCAGAGAGAGTCTACATCATCACTTCATTTCAGGTAAGCTACTCAATCATCGAGATTCAAAGGTCTTTTCTTTACTCAGTTCTTCTTCGTGTTATTCTTCTTCTTCCTCTTGTTGTTCAGGGTCTTCTTATTCTTCATTTTCTTCTTCTCGTTCTTGGTCCTCCTGTTCTGGTTCTACTTCATTTTCTTCTAGTTATTCCACTGGACCTCTATTCTCCTTCTTAATTACTAAAAATCTTAGTGTTCTTCTCTTCCTTCGTCATCTTCTCATCCTTTCTTTTTTTTCTCTTCTTCTATTTCTCTTCTTTCCTTTTCCCCCTCTTCTTCCTCTTCCTCTTTTTCCTCTACCTTTTCTTCTTGCTTTTGATCCTCGTTCGTCCTCTTCTTCCTCTTTTTGTTCTTCTTCTAATTATTTCTTCTTCTTTCTCTTATTTTCTTCTTCTCCTTCTTCCTTCTTGTCTTCCTCTTCCTCCTCCTCTACCTCCTGCCCTACCTCCTCCGCTACTTCCTCCCCTCCCCTCTTTCCGCTCTCACTTCCGGTTTGCTGACCTCTTCTTTTATCTGCATGACATGGAGCTGAGCTATCGTTGCGGATGTACCTCATTATCTCTGACGGACCGTCCTTCACCCCAGTCGTAACTTACCTCAGCCCCTCCTTCGCCAACCAGAACGAGCTACTCACAATAATAAGGCCGCCACACATTACACAACTCTCGACGCTGTGAGCCCCTTTGAGTTTGATCGATTCAACTCATCAGCTTCGAGAATATTCTACTGGTCACTGCTCGCAAAATGAAGATGGGGGGTAGGGGAGTTTACGCGAGCCGCACGCAGTAGATGGCAGCCCTGTCGAGGCCCTGACCGGCGGCCACCGTACCGCCATCTAATGCAGTAAACTGCAACGGTGACGGAGCAGTCCTTGCTGCCACCGTATGGCATGTCTGGACTACTACACTAACAATTGCTGGCAATACATAATGTGCAGTGGTATAGCACAATGGATTCCAGATAGGTACCTACCTACAATGTACATGTACCACAGTGATATATATATATATATATGGCAACACTAGCATCACATGATTACATCAATATTAACCGTCCTGATATTACCTTAGAATTTAGATGTTGCCAGTACTGAAAAATCCAAAAACCAACCAACCATCAATATTAAATGGATCGATATAAGTATCTTAGTGGCATTTGGAATGTGGGCAGAAGTTATCTTCTACATTCACTTAACTAGAATTGTAATAAGTTTAAATGCATGACATGGGTTTCGCAGCCATATTTACATGTCACTATGCGCCCGTGTCCTGAATGCGGAGACAGTGCAAATGTGCAGGCAACACCGATCAGTTACAACTACTTCGCAAAAATACTTACCTCAGGTTAGTTGTTTGCTGGAGTTTTACGTCCTCGCAACATCTAAGGTCATATCAGGACGGCACTTACGTGAGAGAGACACAGGAAGTGCGCCATGTTAAAGGGGGTGGAAGGGCGCGGAAGGCGCGGTAGTAAAGACTCAGGGCGCGAAGATGTATCTACACAACTTCCGGTCAGGTTTTATGTGTTCACTTCCGGTGGTAGTTAGACATTGCGCTTTTTTTTTTGTGTCTGTGTTTGTGTATTCAGAAAGTTCTATATGCATATCGGGGTTTTAAATTCCTCATGGCATAGCATGTTCTGTGTCCTCTTAGTCTTAGAGCACACTTCTGTGTCGCCCACCTTACACTTATCAATATCATTGGTTGCTTGTTTGGAGTTTTTCGTCCTGGCAACATCTAAGGTCATATCAGGATGGTGACACTGACAGTGCACACTCATTGTGCCTTTATAGTTCTGCCCCACTGGGAGACCAGCCCACCAGCACCATGACTTGATATCCCACTCATTCAAGTTATCCTGACACTGAGCCAAATAGTCCTTGCCATATCCTAATAATGCCGAGCACCTGGCTAGGAAGCGACTTCTTAGATTAAGAATGTATGCGGTCATTTCCTTAACCAGCCTTCCGACACTTTTTCTAATGGGTTGTTCAGCAGCCGTGTCACAGGATCAGGGATGTGGGAGTAACGACCCACCCCCCCACCACCCATAATCCCCCACCAGCAAACCAATGATAATGACCAGATGGGATGGCCGATTGAGTCGAGCATCCGTCTCCCCTTTTGGTAGATCGTGAGATTCGAACCCACAAGTTCGAACCCTGGTCAAATCAAACCAATGTCATGAAGATTTATAACGACCAGCCGGGATTATATCACTTCCTAGACAGGTGCTCGGCATTATTAGGATATGGCAAGGACTATTTGGCTCAGTGTCAGGATAACTTGAATGAGTGGGATATCAAGTCATGGTCATTATCATTGGTTTGCTGGTGGGGGATTACGGGTGTGGAGGGGGGGTCGTATAAATCTTCATGACATTGGTTTGATTGGACCAGGGTTCGAACTTGTGGGTTCGAATCCCACGATCTACCAAAAGGGGAGACGGACGCTCAACTCAATCAGCCATCCCGTCTGGTATAAATCTTCATGACATTGGTTTGATTGGACCAGAGTTCGAACTTGTGGGTTCGAATCCCACGATCTACCAAAAGGGGAGACGGACGCTCAACTCAATCGGCCATCCCGTCTGGTCGTTATCATTGGTTTGCTGGTGGGGGATTACGAGTGGTGGGTGGGGCGTCATTACTCCCACATCCCTGATCCTGTGACACGGCTGCTGAACAACCCATTAGAAAAAGTGTCGGAAGGCTGGGTAAAGGAAATGACCGCATACATTCTTAATCTAAGAAGCAAAATCTATTCGTCACATACATCCTTTAAATTTACCCGCTAGCTTTGAATTATAGACCAGATTAAATCATGTAGATGACAAGCATGCCATTTCTGTATCTGTTAGGAGATGGACTGGTTAACATTATAATCCATCACCAATAGCCAGCTAACTGATACCACCTCGGTGCCACACCTAAATGATGAGTTACTTTACATGTTCGTTGCCATCTCATATTCAGGAGTCGAGACAGTTGTGGACTACACAAACACCCTATAGAAGTGGAAGAGTCTTGGTCGGTAAATGCCTTAATTTTTCTAAACCAAAACAATGATCTAGATTTGATTGTACATACCTAACTTAGATTCTGGTGTACTTATCAAACATTGTTTGTGTAGTCCACAACTGTCTCGACTCCTGAATGTGAGATGGCAATGAACTATTGATTGATTGATATGAAATGTGTATGTATGTGTGCGTCCTGATATGACCATGCATGTTGCTAGGACGTAAAATGCCAACAAAGAATCTATGCATAATATTATATATATATATATATATATTTATATATATATATATATATATAAAAAGAGAGAGAGACAGACAGAGAGAAAGAGAGAGAGAGAGAGGGGGCAGAGGAGAAAGAATGAGATAGAATAGATATAAAGTATATATGTGTATGTAACCACACTATTATAATTCATGTGCAAGCCTGTGTAGTTTCCATAAAGCAGATCCATTTGGAAATCCAATATGTTATTACCATCATACGCGATGCACAGACACTGAATATATTCGTCACCAGTCAAATACGCCCGTACGTCCCATATATTATACATGATGCATATAAATGATGGAAACCTACATTATTGATGTAAATATCCCCTACAACCCTTCTGGTAGTCATAACGTTGAATTATCAGGTGTGAGCAAGTGCGTATTCTGTATATTAGCCGTGACGAACAAGTCACACTTGGTTTAGCTGTAAACCTTTCGCGCCACACAGTAATAATACACATACGCACTGACTCATTCACTCACTCATTCACTCACTCACTCATTCATTCACGCATGCACTGACTCACTCACTCATTCACTCACTCATTCACCCATTCACTCACCCATTCACTCCCTCATTCACCCATTCACTCACATATTCACTCGCTCATTCAATCATTCACTTACTCATTCACTCACGCATTCACTCACTCATTCATTCACTCATTCACTCACTCATTCACTCACTCATTCACTTACTCATTCACTTACTCATTCACTCGCTCATTCACTCACTCATTAACCCATTCACTAACTCATTCACTCACTCATTCACTCAGTCATTCACTTACTAATTCACTCACTCATTCACTTACTAATTCAGTCACTCATTTAGTCACTCATTCACTCACTCATTCACTCACTCATTCACTCGCTCATTCACTCACTCATTCACTTACTCATTCACTCACTCATTCACTTACTCATTCACTCACTCATTCACTTACTCATTCACTCACTCATTCACTTACTCATTCACTTACTCATTCACTCACTCATTCACTCACTCATTAACCCATTCACTAACTCATTCACTCACTCATTCACTCAGTCATTCACTTACTAATTCACTCACTCATTCACTTACTAATTCAGTCACTCATTCAGTCACTCATTCACTCACTCATTCACTCACTCAATCACTCATTCACTCATTCACTCACTCATTCACACACTCATTCAGTCACTAACTCATTCACTCATTACATCATTCACCCACTCATTCACTCACTCATTTATTCAGTCAGTCACTCACTCATTCACTCATTCATTCACTCATTAATTCATTCACTCATTCACTCACTTACTCATTCACTCACTCATTCACACTCATTCAGTCAGTAACTCATTCACTCAGTACCTCATTCACCCACTCAGTCACTCACTCATTCACTCATTTATTCATTCATTCACTCACTCATTCATTCATTCACTCATTCATTCACTCACTCACTCATGTATGCATTCAAACCTGCTCACACACTAGCTCACACACACTCATGCACATACATATTCATTCACCAGCTCACACCTTCAGTTATTCACTCGCTTACCCATTCACTCATCCCAAGGCTCATTCACTTCCTCACACATTCACTTACCAATTTACACCCGCTCAGACATTCACTCATGCATGCTCACCCATCCATTCAATCAGATACACACACTCACGCACACTCACCCATTCACACCACTCACTCATTGACTCACACACACTCACCCATTCACTACCTCAATCATACATTCACACACTCATTCATGCACACACTCACTCATTCATTCACACACACTCATTCAGTCGCTCACTCACTCATTTACTGACAGACTCATTCCCTTACACACACTCACCCATTCACGCACTCACCTATACATTCACACACACTCACTCATTCATTCACACGCTCACTAATGCTCACACTCACTCACTTACTCATACTTACTTACTCATTAACCCACTCCCAAACGCAGTCACATACTCACTCACATACTCACTCACATACTCACTCACATACTCACTCACATTTTGCATGGTCTGATGAAAGTATCAAAATTTGAAAACCAAAACAGTGACCTAGATTTGGTTTGACGTACCTAACATAGATACCAGTGCACTTATTAAAGTTGCATAGTCCGATGGTTTTGAATTTCTGTATGTTTTCTGCAATAAATATATTAGATCGATCACTAGTACCTACTTTACATTAGTTCAAAGTTACTTTTATTTTAAATGGTAAACTTTTGAGATATTTTGAGTGCAAACATGGAAAATTAGTTTTGGCAAGCTTGGCAAAACTCTTACACCATAGACTTCTGCAGTAAGAGGTACTATTAAATTGACTCAGTATTGCCTTCTACGCAGAAACAAATGCTTACTAAGTGTATCAGTATCTAAGTAAGATATGTCAAATCAAATCTAGATAATTGGTTTGGTTTTGAAATTTTGATATTTCATCGGACTATGCAGCTTTAAGCATTTGTTGCTACAAGTCAATTTACTAGAAGTAGAAGCTGTTACTAGTACTACTAAATCCTGTGCACTCACAGTGTCAGGGTTTCCGTGTGCCTCCAAAATTAATTTGGCATGTTTTTACTTCAAATATCTCAAAAGCTAGCCATTTAAACTAAAAGATACTTCAAACTAAAGTAACATAGATTATGATTATCAACCTAATATATTTACTTCGGAAAGTGACTGAATAAAAAAAAAACAATTCAGACCGTGAATATGCCCTGTGCTGCCGACACGACATAGGAAGCCACCAATCACTGAATCAGTCAACCAGTCAATCAGAAAGTGACAGAAACCCCAAATCATCGGACTATGCAGCATTAAGTCAGACTCACTCACATACTCACACACTCACACACTCACATACTCACATACTCACATACTCGCTCAGATACTAACTTTCATACTTACTCACATACTCACATACTAACTAAAACCGTCACTATTGGCTCCATAGCCTGTAAACATCGACCAATATGAAAGGTGTCAGTCTCCATTGCAGAATGTTGATCTACCCACAACCCCACCACCCCACAACCCCACCACACCCCACCACCCCACCACATCCGACAACCCCACCACCCCCAATAACTTAAAAATTGATACTTGTCGCTTCCTAACCAGGCACTCAGCATTATTGGGATACGGCGAGGACTGGTTGGCTCAGTGTCAGAATAATATGGCTGAGTGGGATATCAGGTCATGGTGCTGGCGGCCTGGTCTCCCAGTGGGTCAGCACTATGAAGTCACAATGAATGTGCACTGTCACAAGTCGGTACCCTTCCTGATATGACCTTAGATGTTGCCAGAATGTAAAACTCCAACAACCAACCCCATCACCACACCTCAACCACAGACAGCCCTCCCCGGGTGGACCAATAGAATCGGTTACACCGCTCATTCCCGTTATGTCGAGAACGCGTTTGAAGTGGGCGAGTGCCCGGGCGCGGACCCCGTGCGCGTGATAGTGGGGGCCCCGTCACTCCCAGTTTCACGCAACACTGGGCCCCCGGCGCAGGCCCGGGTACAGCGCCGGGCGAGTTGATATCGCACCGCCTTGGATCCAGACGGGCAGAAAACAACTACCAGGTGGGCGTGGGCACTGTGTCCTTACCGAATCACCGACCACTCGAGCCAATGCTTCTCGTTTGTTTGTTTTTGTTTTACGGCATAGCAACATCTAAGGTCATATCGGGACGGGTACCGACTTGTGACAGTGCGCACTCATGCCAACTTTATGGTGCTGCCCCACTGGGAGACCAGGCCGTCAGCACCATGACCTGATATCACACGCAGTCACATTATCCTGACACTGAGCAGACCAGTCCTTGCCCTATCCTAATAATGTCGAGCACCTGGCTAGGAAGCGACAAGTATCAATTTTTAAGTCATTGGTTTGACTCGACCAGGGTGCTCGGCGCGGGAATGCTGCTGGTGGATCGTATACATGTACATGTAAATAGACATGTATCCACACATATATGGACATATATAACACACCTATATCTATATATTATGAACCTATAGGCCTATATAATGAGTACACATTTATCTATATATCATGAACACACAAATATACAAATATACATATATTTATATAGGCCTATAGGTTCATGATATATATAAACATACATATATCTATATAATTAATATGAACACACAAATATATATTATGTGATCTATAACGCATTATACGAGTATAAATGCAAGGGGAACATATACTGTGTATATTTATTCCTCCTTTGCACATTGGTTGTTGTGAAGGCTCACTTACAGTAAACTTACATTGATCCAATTTGCGCTATACTTCGTGCTTTGTACGTTGAGTGGCCGGGGTTTGGCAAATATAGGAGAAATAAATTGGAAGATTTTCTATCTCCATTATAAGATTACTAAAAACGAGAATGACCGACAAGGTGCTACACTCACTTACCCCCACTACTCCCCCCCCCCCACCCCCACACACCCATGAAGTCGCGGGACACTACCCGTCTCCACTTACAGTTACACCCTGAGAATATGCCAGAACCATTACAAAGCAACCATTAGCAATGCTAGCCAAAATAATCTCAAGCGAGTGTGTGTTTGCGGTGGCATCCAGTAGAATGTGAGGAATACCCCTCGTTAGACGCAGCCGCCAGAGAGCTCTGCGCACGGGCGTGCGCACCGCTAATTAGGCCTACTGCGCATGCGGTTCGCGACGACCCCCCAACCCCCCGTCCACCCCCTCCTGCTGCGAATGCTGGGAAAGCGGTGGGATTGGTTGGTTGCTGGAGGTTTACGTCCTGACGACATCTAAGGTTACATCAGGATGGGTACTGACTTGTGACCGTGCACACTCATAGTGACTTTATAGTGCTGCCACATTGGGAAATCAGGCTACCAGCACCATGACCCAATACCCCACTCAGTCACATTATCCTGACACTGAGCTAACCAGTCCTTGCCCTATCCTATTAATGCTGAGTGCCAAGCTAGGAAGCGAGAAGTATCAATTGTGTAAGTCATTGAGTTTGACTCAACCAGGAATTTAACTCCTGATCTCCCGCATGGGAGGACTGCGCTCTACCGATTCGGCCTCACCAGTGAAGGCTGCGTGATGACGCGTCGATTTGTTAGTGCGATGGTCTCATTGGCGATTGGTGGCGAGGTCTTTGAGCCCGGTTTGCTCCGTCTAATTTGTGATAGGCAGGTCCCGCGGCGCACACGCACCGGCATTAGCGGTGACAGTCGGGCCAGGCCCTGGAGTCAACGCGCGTCCTGGTTACCAACAAATGCACCACCTCTCCCCACCAAAACAAACTCCATTCCAACTCAGCATTAACAATAAAATCTTTAAGATTGAATAGTCCGATTGTTTGTAGTTTCTGCCATTATTGTTTTGAAGGATATATGAAGAATTCAGGCCAAAAAAAACCTGAGCACGCCAATCCAAAATTTTAATTAAAATAAAATATTTTTTACCTAAAGATAATTTCAATTCTCATTAATTCCAATTTTCCTGTGAGTTAATTATTAGGGAGCAACAAACAAATATAGGAATGGGGAAAAAAAGAACTTTAAAAAAGTTTGATTCCAAAGTTTATCTCAATTTTGGATTGGCTTTTACGGGGGTTTGTGCCTGAACTCTTCCTATATATATATATATATATATATATATATATATATATATATATATACTTATGTTAATTGTCATTGGCTTCAGCAATAAGATATTCTATTATATTGACTTAGTACTTAATGGTAGCCCCTTATATGCTTAAAAAGTGCCCCAGTATCCAAGTTGGATATGTTACATTGTCAGATCAAAGCTAGGTAAGTGCTTTAGTTGTCGGAAATCTGATGCTTTCATGGGACTTCGCAGCTTTGATATCTTTTTAACAGTTGTTTACTTAAAATAACCAACGACATAGAGGCGATACAAACAATGTTTATACCTTTTAAATTGATTCTCTTCATAAACGCGGTGCACAATAGCTGCAGTTTATCGACGACATCTATGTACTACTACTACTACAAATCAGAAAACCAAGCATTTTTTGTTTAACCAACAATTCACTATTTCCATATGTCACCGCTACTAAATGTTCACCTCCCCCCTGCCGCAAGAATATATATATATATATATATATATATATATATATATCTATATTCGGATTTACACATAACACATACATATATATAAATCTCTCTCTCTCTCTCTGTCTATATATATATATATATATATATATACATACAGTAAAACCTCTCTAACCGACCACCTCCACATATCGACCAATTCCCGATATCGATCACTTTATTTGGGTCCAACCAATACCATTGTAACCATATTCTAACTCATTAAACCGACCACCTTCCTAAATGGACCACTTAGAGTCGATCCCATTCCCAAGGTCGGTCGATTTAGAGAGGTTTAAAAAAAAAAACTTGTTTTCTTTTTAATTGTGCATGGTCATTTTTATTTACCGTTAGATAAAATAAATCTCTCCCACCCCCAGACACAGTTTTTATATTATTATTAATAATGAGGGATGGTGCATGCTACCTGTGTTGGTGTCATTTTGTCAAATTAAGTTGACACTTTTGGTGCGACATGCCATGATCCTGCCAGGAGAGAAAAAAAGACTACTTGCGCATGACGTATTCATTGAAGCACGTATTCTACTTTTGTAAAAAATAGCCCCTGCGTCCCTCCCCACTCCGCACCCTCATCCCCGCCCACACACACACATTTTTACCTCAACTGTGTGAAAATAGAGCCAGGTTTTAATGAGCCGATGAATGAACACCATGCTGAGCCCGAGGCCCATGCTGCACTAGTCGATTATCGGGAATTTTGTTTCGAAGTTTCAATCAAATTATCTGTCACTGTATATCTGCAACATAGGACCAGACGCGATGGCCGAATCCGTAGAACGCAGGCCTCCCGGGAGTTTGGTTCCCGATCGAGTCAAACCAATGACTTACAAAATTGACACTTGTCGCTTTCTAGCTTGGAGCTCGGCATTAATAGGATAGGGCAAGGACTGATTAGCTCGGTGTCAGGATAATGTGACTGACTGGGATATTAGGTTATGGTACTGATGGCTTGATTTCCCAGTTGGGCAGCACTATAAAGTCCCGGTCCTGATATGACCTTAGATGTGCCAGGACGTAAAACAACAACAAACAACAAACACTATAAAGTCACCACGAGTGTGCACTGTCACAAGTCGGTACCCGTCTTGATATGACCTCAGATGTTGCCAGGACATAATATTCCAACATGCAACCATCTGCACCATTGGTGGTTCAAATGTAAGTTGAGTATATGTCGCGAATCCCACAGGTGTATTGGCACCGACATGTTGATCACTGCCTCGCTAGTGAACTGTCTAGTGAGCCAAAGACCAGTACACAGACATGCTCCATGCGCCTATCTGAACAGAAGACCAATCACCAGCGCGCTCCAAATCCACCAGACATTTGGCTCAGACTCTGGTGGGTGTCGAGGCTTACTCTAGGTAGAATATATACTATTTATATATATATATATATATATATATATATATATATGCATATATGAATATATATATATACAGTAAACCTCTTAAATCGAACCGGATTGGGACCGACTTAATTGGTCATTTAGGGAAGTCGGTTTAGGGGTTTAGACTATGGTTACAATGGTTAATGTTGGGACCAAGTAAAGCGATTGATATAGGGAGGGGTCGATCTGATGGAGGTGGTCGGTTAGAGAGGTTTTACTGTATATGTCTGATGTGGACCAGATACTCACGTGTGTTATTAATCACAGCTTGGTCTTTAGTATAAAATGACTCGCCGTTAATATAAAAGCAATTCATGCCCAAATCTAACTAATTACCAATCTGATTGAAAATTTAAAAACTAAAAAAGATCATTTAACGACAGAAATGGTTGTTCTCTGTGGCGGAGGGTTTAGAGTGTCTGACCTTTTTCTAGGTCGGACTCCTACCCTAATCTGAAGGTCCAGTGGGTTCGATTCCCCTGCACCCCCCCCACCTCTGCCATTTGGATTTCCCACTGCTGGTATAACTCTACAGAGTCATACCATGTCTATGTGGTGTGGGGAGGTTAAAAAATCCCATGGGTCGGTAAAGTGTAGGGTCGGGCTTCTCTCGACAAACTGTCTAATGGTGTGAAAAAAGTCTATTCAGGACTATCCCATATATTGATAGGCAGTTTATAAATCTTCAAGAAAAAAGAAAGAAATGGATGTTAAATGGTTGTTAGTGGCGAGCGCTGCAGTAGGCCTAAATAGGCGGCCAGGTGGCAAAATACGTCTACTATTACTTTGGGGACCTAAATCGATGAGCCTGTTAATATTGAATGCCCACACGCTGGGAGTTTACTGCCACCCATGTGGTACCAATTCGTGTTTTCCCGCACGCCACCTACCGGGGCAAAACTAACACGTGGTCCATCACAGCGTTCCGGTGCTTGTGCACCCCGAAAATGGATCCCAGCAAAGACCTGTCAATCCCAGCCTCCCCCCCCCTCCCCGCCCCCCACCGGGCACCCCGTGGACATGGCGGGGCCATGCCGGGGATGCAGTAGCCATCCAGGGGCACGGTTCCACCTGCAGCAATGGCCCCCCCCCCGGGGGGGGTGCGCGCCGGGCCACCCCGGGCGGTGAGCGGCCGGCGAGCCGATCAATGGCAGGGGTGAGCCGTCGGGGCGCCGGCAGGCGTCACTCGGAGCTTCCCTGGCTTCCGAGGGTATCCAGATGTATGTGTGTGTGTGTGGCCTTGTGGTTGTGGGTGTTGTGTGTGTGGGGTGGGGGGGGGGGTGGGGGGGGGGGTAGAGAGTGATCTTCCCCTACCCTCTATGGAGAGCATAGTTCCCATAGGCCTGGTGCCCGCCTCACTACACAGCAACCGTTAAAGCAGTCATGATCCATCACATACATACCATGGTACATTATAATGATATATATTATATATCTATATATGAAGAGCTCTTTTCACTACCATTGCCGCTTACTACTAGACAATTTCTCCTGAACATGGGCGAGTCACATGCAGTCAAGTGTTGAGTTATTTCTTCGATGCAATTGATACTAGCATATTTGATTTCTATAGAGGGGCCGACTTGGTTGTTGGAGGTTTAGTCTGGCAACATTCTAAGGTCATATGAGCTGGGTGTCGGGGGGCCGTTCTCTGATGAATCGCCAACCCTGAAGTGGGGATGTGACCTTACAGTACGGCGTTTCCTGTCCCTATTAATGAGGGTTCAAGACAAATACCCGTGTAACCCAGGGGAGCTTAAGGTCTTGAAGTTTGTAATTCCTGCACGGAAACAGTGCCTGTGTCGGCGATTGAATGCCACTCAAAAGTTATCGTTGATACATAGGTTCCCCGAGAAGAATGGTGGCACGGGAATTGGATGAGTTGGGCACTCGTGGGTTCAAACCCCGGCCAAGTCAAACCGATGACGTAAAGTTGAATAGTCGGATGGCTTTTGAATGTTGTACTTACTTTAAAGATACATATATCAGCTTGATTAGGATACCATTCTCTTCATTAGTCTGAAGTCACTCTTTGTGACAAATGGCTAACTTTGGGCCTATTTAAAAGGAAAGCATACGCAATGATTTCGGCCAGCTAATCACAATTCATATAGTTGTGACCCAGATTTCCATCTTTTGACAGTCATGTGATGACCTGACCGGTATCATATAATTCTCAGGCTCCCATAACAGAGCTGAGCGTCCGTAGCTGGGATCGGTGGCGGCGGTGGCGCCACTGGACACGTGGGGTGGGGATGCTCCGCACTAAATGGATATATCAAGAGCAATATAATAACAACTATAATAATCTCCCTTCTAGGCCTTTATATTTGTATAATGCTTATATATGACAAACATATATATATATGTTTATATATGACAATCATATATATGTTTATGTTATATATATACATATGTATAAACAGTTGGCTCCAAGTAAACAGATAACAATAAGACTGGAGTGGTTGAGAAGAGTATATATATTCTCGGGCGGGAATATATTAATTGCTATCCAAGTGGGTCTGCAGGCGATAATGACCAGGCACAGCTGGCATACAAGTTTCAAAGCCTATGACTAGTGGCTCCGGTGTGGCCGAATCTGGAACTACATGCAGCATGCAGTAGAGCCTAGATAAATGGTATATAATAATAGAGCCACCTGAAGAGAGTTAGTGTCCATATGTATATTCCCATTAATAGGTTATAGAGCACATATACATATATATTATATATATGCTATAATAATTCATATGTTACTGTGCTATATAATTTATTTAGACATACATAAAACCATCAGCATGGTTGTGCTATTCATATCCCGATACGAAACTTCCTGCTGCGGTATGCACCGCTGACTGCCTCTGCCTCGGTTCCGCTTGACTGACTCCACTCCTCTACGACTAACCTAGTAACAGCCACTTCCGCTCAGTTATATATAATACATTGCTTGAGGTTTACGTCCGAGCAACATCTAAGGTCAAATCAGGACGGGTACCGACTTGCGACATGGTAACTTTATAGTGCTGCCCCACTGGGAGATCAAGCCGTTGATACCATGACCAGATATCCCACTCAGTCACATTATCCTGATATGGAGCTAACCAGTCCTTGACCTATAATTATTTGTGCTGAGAGGACTGGTCACACAAGAATGGCACACCAAGGCCCTCTCTCTCCCCCTCTTATCCACGATCTGTTTTGGTATGTCGTGAAATTCAAACCCATGGGTTCGAACCCTGGTCGAGTCAAACCATTGACCTAATCATCTATACTTGCCGCTTCCTAACCAGGCGCTGAGCATTAATAGGATAGGCTAAGGATTGGTTAGCTCAGTGTCAGAATAATGGGATTGAGTGGGATATCAAGTCATGGAGCCTGTGGCCTGGTCTCCCAGTGGGACATCACTAAAAATTTGCTATGAGTGTGCACTGTCACAAATCGGTACCCGACCTGATGATCTTAGATGTTGCCAGGACGTAAAACTCCAACAACCAACCAACCCGCCTCCCCCCTCCCCCTCCCCCCGTACCCACCACCCGAGGGCTGCCCGGTGTAAACCAGTGCTTCCCGGCGTGCAGTCGGGCGACTGGGCCTCGTTTTGGGGCGGAATCAGCTCGATGCGACAGATGATGCGTTTGACGGCGGCTGCGTGCCTCATGCCTCGTGGGAGTGCCCGGCGGGCGGGTCCAAATGGGACAGGCAGAAGGGGAGAGAGGATATAGGTTGGGGGCGTCTGATGAGGGTGCCCTGTAGAGCTACTATTTACTAACAGAAACCAACACATATGGGGCTGGGACGGGGAGGTGAATATGTGTAAGTGTGGGGGTGGGGATAGGGTGAGGGCGGGACGGAGGCATTAATTAAAGTTACATGGTCCAATGCCTTTAGAATTGTTGCATCATTTTTAGATAAATATATCACCGTGATCATGATAACCTACTAATCTGGCAGGTTGAGGTGAAGACAGGTCTTTTCTACGGAGCATGCGCGGTTCGCTGTGCTACCCACATAATTAGTTTGTCCCCTTGCCAACAGAGAGCTGGTTGGTGAAAATCCGCTCCGCTAGCAAACCTTTTTCCATGGAACATGCTACACAGTGAGCTGCTATCCACATCGTTAGTTATTTCTACTGCCATTAGAGGGCGCGTTGATGGTGGTGGAAATCCTTTATCAGACTTTTTTTCCCGCCATACAACATGCTACAAAGTGAGCTGCTGGTGTTAACTATAACATTACTTCTATCCACTGTCATGAGTGGGCGGGTTGCTGTTGAAAGTCATCCAATATTAGCTTGTAAGGGAATAAGCTCTGTATGAATGTATTCATATACTGTATACATATATATGAGACTGTCTCAAAAGGTGTTAAGCAATACGCAAAAAAACTTTGTCCATTGTAATGATAAACATACTATCTGCTTATGCATTTGCTCAGGATAAACTAATTTGTTATTTACATGGTGTTTCATAATACAAATAGAATACATATTGATTTGAAGCAAATGTCCTTGTGTTTTCAGTGTAACCGTTTCTGTGATGTTTTGTGTCAATTGTTACAATGGACAACAAAAGAAGAGTTATCACCTTTTGAGACAGGCTCGTCTAAGATTTGTGATTTCTTTATGTTCAAATTTCAGTAAACTGAAATATTATCATTATTACGAGCTATTTGTTATCGATATGATTGAATGAAATACTGCGTCCATGTGTGTATGTTGGGGAGTGAGATGGAAGGGGGGCAGGGCGACACTTGTCACCCCCACACCCTACCCTCATACATCCATACATACATGTATACATACACACATACATACATATATATATACATATACACATACATACATACATGCATATATACATACATATGGTAGAGTGGTTTGTATGTCTAAATCATGTGCTGCCACCTGGAGGACAGTCTTGAATAGCTGAGAAGTAAATCAAACATCTTACATGTGAGTATTCAAAGTGTTTGTCTTTTTAGAACATTCCTTATAAGAAATGAAGAAATACATCATTCATATATGAGTAAAGGAATGTCCAGAGAATTGATAGACTTGACAGGGTAACTTTTTAATGTCTTTTCTTTGCATAAAAAGGGTCAAACACAGCAAAAACAAATATGGTGGTGCTGGGGGCATCTTAGCCCAGATATAATATATATCTGTGTTTTATGGAAGTTTTATATCTTTTTGTCACATCATTTTTGTTCTCTCTACTTTATATGTATAAAATAGTGGAAATGGATTGAACAACTAAGGGTGCATCCATGAATTGTTGGAGGGGCAAAGAGAATTAGGTAAAATAGGAGGTACATGCATGCCCCCTAGATCCATTAGGGCTAATTGCAGAGGTTTTATGAAAGTAGTCTAGGGATTTTGTAGAAATGTTTCTGAAATAATTTTCGGATTGAAAAGTTTCCTAGTGTGGGAGCATCTACAGGTTATGGTCAAACTGTAAATAAAACTATGAATCGAACTGTGATCACCAGGCTATACCTAGTATTTTTTATCTCGAAATGTTAGCAATATGGCAAGAGTCTACAAAAGAAAAAAAAAAGGGGGTCCCTATGGCCAAAAGGCCATAATGGAAGCGGTGGCTGCAGTCCGATCTGGTATGCAACTCTCCGAAGACTCTTCGTCGCATTGTGATGGGAAAGTGAAGACACCTGGCTGCCTACATCGATTCAAGTCAGATATAGAATGAGAATATGAGAACACTTTGGTGGCCCATATCAAGATGGAAAGGGCCCTCTTTGGCCTAACACCAACTGATGTACGTAGTCTCGCATATGATTTTGCAGAAAAGTTGGGGCTACAACACAGGTTCCATAAAACTATGAAGATAGCTGGCAAAGACTGTCAATTAGGAAACCAGAGGATACAAGCTTGGCTCGGGCTGTCGGATTTAATCAAGGCCAAGTAAACATCTTCTTTGACATCTATAAAAGATTCTCACAGCTCAGGACGATAGCCAAACTCATGCTTAGAATATGGATGAGACTGGGATCACCAATGTCCAAACACCAACCAAGATCATGGCAAGCAAAGGGGCAAAGGAAGTTGGACGGATGACAAGTGGTGAGAGAGGTAAACTAGTGACAGTGTGTTGTGCCATGAATGCTGCTGGTTCATATATTCCACCACTATTTATCTTCCCAAGAAAGAGGATGGCTGATGGGCTAATGGCCAATGCTCCTGCTGGTGCCATCGGTACATGCACTGATAATGACTGGACAGATGGTGCAATCTTCATGAAATGGCTTGACAATTTCACAGCTGTTGCTAAGCCTTCTCCACAAGAGAAACATATCTTCATCTTAGATGGCGATCACCGCCACAAAAGCCTTGCAGCTGTTGAATATGCCAGAGATAACGGCATAGAACTTGTGACACTCCCCCCAAACTGTACCCATAAAATGCAGCCTTTGGAGCATACTTACTTGAAAGCCTTGAGATGTGCCTACAATACTGCTTCTGATACATGGTTCGTAGCCAATAAAGGTCAGAGAATCAGCTTTTTTGACATGGCTTCCATCTTTGCAACTGCATACAATAAAACAGCGACAGTGGAGAAGGCAGTGAATGGCTTCAGAGTTTGTGGTCTCTGGCCATATAACAACCAGATTTTCAGCATAGAGGACTTTGTAGCAGCTGAGCTGACCAACGAGGAAGCACCAACATTCAACACCTCGGCTACAACTCCAGCACAACTCATTGAAGAAATCGCCTCAAAAGATTCCAATCCATCAAGTACTTCAACCAATCCTACAGTCAGAGTGCCAGTTCCACTCAACTCTGTAGCCAACGTGCCAAGAGACACTTCAATTGAGAAAGTCTAGTGAGCAGTAGCTATGACAACCAATCTCAAGGATACCATATCCACTTATACCTCTGATGGAATCCCTGTGGCAGCTGCTTCTACATCTGATCCCAACATAACACCAAACAGGTCAACAACTCTCAATATTACAGCCACCCCAACTATACCAATGGAGGCCACAGTAACCCAGATGGCAGTCCCAGCCACCATTGCATCCTCCACCCTAGTTCAACCAGGATGCAGTTTAGAACAAGCCCGGCAGGTTCTTGCAGAACTTACTATATCCCTGAACGTCACTAGAAAACGCCAGCGAAAACGGAAGACTGCGAGGGCAACACACATCACTGCTTCACCCTTCAAGAAACTCCTGCAGGAAAATGAAAACAAAGGGAAGGAGAAAAGTATAAAGAAGATAGAATATAATGGGAAGACCAAGGCAAAGACAGCACCATAAAAGAAGAACCAAACTGTATCAAGGAAGAAACAAAATATGACTGATACTGATTTGTCTGATGATGAAAGTTGGCCATGTTTAGTTTGTGGTGAGACATACAGCCAACCAGGAGAGAAATGGATAGCATACATTGTGGGCAAGCTATGGGCGCATGAAGCATGCACACAAGGAAATCTGCAATGAAATTGTCAGAATTACGAATCAGAGGATAACATGTAGTTCAGCCTAGAGTACATCTTTTATGATGTAGTATGATACAACTGAACTTTTGTTGAATAGTTTATGGCATATCATACTTATATTAAAGATTAACAGTATTTTTTAATCAACTAGATATTGAACAGTAGCTTTCGCAAGCATTTCATTGAATGACTATGATCTGTTTTCTTACATGTATGTATGTTCTGGAGGGCCTACTGCTGCATATGTAGTTTACAGTGGTGTATCAATATTTTTTTGTATAGAAATTCATGTGTCTTTAAAACTATAAATCTGTATTCATTGATGCATCTGATGCCAATAGGAGGCTATCTTGCCATTACACGTGCCTCACTGCTTAAGCTTTAAATAAATTGAGAAGTTAGAATTTTAGAATACAATTGTTTTGTATTATTTTCCTAGCAGGTCCATTCTATAGCATGATAGATATTCATACATTATAATATCTAATTTCCCTGAATCACATGGACATATAACCATTCGTTTTTTAATTTTTAGTTAAAGCACAATTGGTTGTGTTTCAAAATTTAAAGTATGCAAAGCAAAATAGGTGGGTTAAAATGCCCCCAGTGGGCATCTTACCCCAGTTGTACCTTTCCTGACAAATCTTAATTTTATATTGTTGTAACTTATTTGACCTTATAACCCAGACATATTTCTAAGTATAATATCAGGTATTAGACAGCGTCCATGTATGCTGAAATTTAATTATTTCATGTTAATTTCCTCAAGTTATGACCAATGGTGCTTATGGGAGGCATTTTAACCCACTCTACCCTACACACATACATACACACATACAATGATACATAGACACTTAGTAGTGACTTACATACACCCATACATACATACACACACATATATATATATATACACACATACATACATACATACACACATACATACATACACACATACACACATACATACATACATACATACACACATACACACATACACACATACATACATACACACACATACATAGACACGTAGTAGTGACATACATACATACATACACACCTACACACACATACATGCACACATACAAACATACACCCAGCTTGGTGCTTAGCGCCTACAACTGGCGACCCTCCCATGCTGGTCCTAATGTGCCCGGCCCGTGTTGGCGGGTGGCGGCACCTCAGGGTGTGTAACTTCATTAGTGCCACGTGGTGCGGGTAGAACTAGGACTGCCTGCCTTCCGCCCTACTCCACGCCTGTCGTGCATACACGCAGTAATGGTGCTGAACTGGAGTCACCCCCCCCCCACCCCCCACCCAACACCCCTCTAACAATCACCGCCAACACAACACCCAGCCACACCCCACACCTATCACCCACCACCTATCACCCCACACCTATAACATATCACCTATCACATAACCCACATCATCATAATCATCATGCTGTCGGTTGCGATGCGACAAAGACTGCTTTCATTACTTGACTGCCGCTCTCCATTGTGTGGTTGTACATTTCATGAAAGCTGCCTGCAAAAGTGTTGAAATGCTGCTGGCTTTTGCAAGTTACCAGCGGCACTCTCTCGGGGAGCAAATAGAGGTTTCACACCGGCAAGAACATGTCAAGACAGGCGCAAAACTAATTGTCCCTGCAGTGGCTGGTCGGGAGATGTTGGGAGTTCCATACATCAACCACCCTTAATGCTGCCACAGTGACATGGTTTTCTGTTTAGGGTTTGTCCCTCAGCCTTCGGTTCTGTCAAGAACCTGTACCACAAGGCAGTGGTTTACAACTCTGCAGGGCAGGGGCGTCAAACTCCCCGAGGTATTGTTATACCAACACCTGCATACCCTACACTCCTCACCAAACAACATACCCTGGAACCTCAAACCCAGCACCCAGTCATACCCCACACCTCCAGCCTCTCACCCCTTCCCCCCATTCCTACCCATACCCCTCACCTCCACCCTCTTCCATACCTCCCACCCTTCACCCAACCACACCAGACACCCCTCACGTCCACCCCTTCTCACAACCGCCACCCCTCACCCTCCACTCACCTTCACCCAAGCATTCAGCCACAATACTCACCCTTTACCTCCACGCTCTCCCACAACCCATAGTCCTCACCCAACATCTACCCACCTCCACACACCCCACCTTCACACCCACAACCATCACCACGACCAACTCGTTTAGGTCATGGTACCGGTTGCCCTGTCTCCCTGTGGAGCAGCACTATACAACGACTATGAGTGAGCAGTGTCACAAATCGGTCCAACTAACAAACACAGTGATGAAAGTGATCTTCTGGAAAAAAAGCGGAAATGCGGATAGATTTCCATAGGTTTAGTATTGTCAGGGAATCGGGGAAAATTCCGGGAAGTTGGGTTTCATCAATATTGGTATACACTGATAGTGCTGTGCCCTTTGAAGCACATTGTAGTAGTATACGCTGATAGCGCTGCACCATTTGAAGCATTTATTAGTACATATACGTTGATCGTGCTGGAGGATTGCAGGAGGGGCCTACAGGAAGAATCCCGGAAATCCGCTAAATCGCGGAGATCTGTGATCTCTGCAAACAGGCACATTCATCTCTTCACAAGGTGAGACTTTATCTTGGCCTATTCTAACCTTATCCAAGTGTGTCAATGGCAGGGTTGGCTTCTGTCAGCACTTTGCCTATACATGTATATATAGGCAACCTATGTTGTAAACAAAAAGGCACTCAAAGAACCCCACAAAACACATCACTGATGACAGATACGTCGACGTATGGCTAACCAACCTTTATTGTACACATCAGCATCATATTCCACATATTTCTAAACTTGTGGAACCTGTCCTGAGCCAATTATATATTATATGATTTTCTCCGGGCTGTTCTATATATATATATAGAGAGAGGGGGATGGAGAGCGAGAGAGGGGGGAAGGGAGAGAGGGGGGAGGGAGAAGGAGAGAGAGAGAACGGGAGAGAGAGTACAGCCTAGAGCAAATCACCAGTCGACATAACTCTTACTCTCACTCTCAGCCAAGGTCAACATCAAAGTTCAATTATGTTACTGGAACCTGAAAGCAGGATTCTCGACCAGTTCCGATGTTGCCTGATGTGTGCTGGGAAATGATACTTGGCATATCCATGCATCTTTTGATGGAGGTGGAGGGAAAGCCAACTAGGAAGCGATGCAATCAATTACACGCCGGAGGAAGGTGTGTGTGGGGGGGGGGGGGCGGTGGATAGGGTGGGGGGAGGGGGAATGTGGGCAGCTGGAAGACTTAGATCAGTGCAGGATAACCTGGTAATGTATTTCATAAATCAAGCCCTGCCTGCTTCCGATTAGCGCGTTCCAGGCGGCTAATGGCGGCAGTCGCACGACGCTGTTATTAACGGAGGTCGGCATACGGGTGGGGGTGGGCGTAGGGGTAGGGGTGGGGGGGGGGGGAGGGTGACGGAGGCGTGTGGGGCATGTGAGTAGTGAGGAGTAGTAGTTAATTGGTTGTTGGAGTTTTACATCCTGGCAACATCTAAGGTCATATCAGGACGGGTACCGACTTGTGACAGTGCGCACTTATGGTGACTTTATAGTGCTGCCCCACTGGGAAATCAAGCCGATGGCACCATGATCCGATATCCCACTCAGTCACACTATCCTGACACTAAGCTAACCAATCCTTGCCCTATCCCAGTAATGCCAAGTGCCAGGCTCAGAAGCGACAAGTATCAATTTTAAAGTCATTGGTTTGACTCAACAGGGAATCGAACTCCCTACCTTCCGCACGCGAGGCCCTCGATCTACCGATTAGTCCACGGCGCCAGGTCACGGGCATTAGGGAGGGGGTGGGGGTGGTGGTGGGCATGTGTATAGTGGGGAGTATAATGATGGTGTTGGTGGAAGGGGCAGGGGAAGGTAAAGTGTGTAACAGGGGGTTATAATGCGTGTGGCAGGGGAGGGTGAGAGGAGGTTTGTAAAGGAGGTAGGGGATGTGTGTTGTGGTTGCTGTTGTTTTTCGGGAGATTTCAGTCGCGTAGGCGCACTGAAGACTGCAAATATGCAGCACTGTATGGGCACCGCCCGGAAGGCGGCCACGTGAACAGGTAGTGAACAGGTAGTGAACAGGCAGTGAACAGGTAATGAACAGGTAGAAGCTCATGTTGCACCGTGGATAGTGGCACCTCATTTTGCACGGCGAGCTGCTACCCATACTGGTTCTTACCACTGCCACCAGAGGGCAGGTGGCCGGAGCAACTCCTCTGAAAGACCTTTTCCACAGCCCATGCTGCACGGCGAGCTGCTACCCACAACATTAGTTCCTACCACAACCACCAGGGGGGCAAGTGGCTGGTGGGACTCCTGAAAGACCTTTTCCACACATGCAGTACAGTCAGTGCTGTTAGTGTTACCCACAATACTATACAATTGGTGGTGGGTAGGTGGTGGAAATCGACTATTGGGACCACGAAGCCGGGTGTGGGGGAGCCAGTATAATATTCAAATGTCGTGGGGTATGCTGGGAACTGTTTGAAAAGTTTGCTTTATTTAAAGCTGCATAGTCCGATGAAATATCAAATTTTCAAAACCAAACCAATTATCTAGTTTTGATTTTACATATCCAACTTAGATACTGATGGACTTATTAAGCATTTGTTTCTGCGTAGAAGGCAATACTGAGTCAATTTAACAGAACCTGTTACTGCAGAAGTCTATGGTGTCTAGTTTTGGCAAGCTTGCCAAAACTAATTTTCCATGTTTGCACTCAAAATATCTCAAAAGTTGACCATTTAAAATAAAAGTAACTTTGAACTAATGTAAAGTAGATACTAGTGATCGATCTAATATATTTATCTCGGAAAAAAAGACAGAAATTCAAAACCTTCGGACTATGCAACTTTAACGACGCCTCTAGAACACATTGATTTTTATCATCGGCTATTGAACGTCAAACATATGGTAATTCTGATATATTTCTTTGGAGGAAACCCAGCTGCCACCATATAGGCTACTCTTTCTGATAAGCAGCAAAGGGTCTTTTATATGCACTTTGCCACAGATGGGACAGGGCATACTACAGCCTTTGATGAACCAGTTGTGAACCACTGGTTGGGAACTGTTTGAGGCACACATGTCGCCGTGAGGGTCCTTATCGTGTTTGTATCGCGGGCACCAGCGGAGATTTATTGCCTGACAAAGAGCCCGCCCTCACTGACCCATGTCGCCGAACTCATTTGGTTCTGATCAGTGAGCAGAGAGAGAGCCGCTCGGGCGGAACTTAAACTTATGCCTGGTACACAACTACCATTTGTGCGCGCACACCTCCCGTTTACGATCGAAAACTGCCCGTTTCGCGCACAAAAATCGCTAGGTGTGCGCCCTCCGCGCACACCTAGCGATTGCGATTCGCGCATAAAACTCAGTTTTTAGTGCTAAAAGCGGCCGTTTACGATTGCGATTCGCGATTCGAAAAACGAATCGGCCCGTTTTCAGTTTTAAGCGGGTCGGGTCGAATCGTGAGTTTTAGTGCGCGAATCCTATACGGGAGGTGTGTACTAGGCATTAAAGCTGGTCGCATACGAGCAACTGGAGGGCGCCAAGTGTACTATTAGAGTATGGTCCAGTCGTCAGTTTAAAGCTACATAGTCCGATTAAAGCATACCATTTTCTAAACCAAAGCACTTACCTAAATTTGATGTAACTTTGATATTATTATTGCAGGTATTAAGAATTTAGACGGCATATAAGATTAAGAGGGCGCTAAGCTAATTTAATCAAACCCATTACTGCTGAAGCCTATGGTGTCAGAATTTAGGCATGCATGCTAAAATTATATTGGCCTGTTTTCACTCCAAATATCTCCCCAAAGGTAGCCTTTTAAAATAAAACTTACTTCAAACTGAAGTCATATAGATTATAATGATCAATCTAATGTATTTATCTGAGAAAATGTCAGAAACTCAAAACCATCGGATTATGCAACTTACAGGTTGCATAGTCTGATGGTTTTGAAGTTCTGTCATTTTCTGACAACCCAATCACAGTACTGCTTGCGACCACTTTGCGATCACATAAAAATGGGGGTCGCAAAGAGGTCGCGTGGGCTCGGAAAGTGGTCGCAGTGGTCACATACCTCTTTGTGACCATCTTTGCCCCAAGAAGGTTGTATCTACTGCAGTAAAAGCTCCTTGCGACCAAAATGGTCGCCCAGAGGTCTGCGACCATTACTTTGGTGGCAGGGTCACGTGGAGGTAGTAAGGAGGTGGCAAGGAGGTGCATTCTTTGGTGCAAAGTGGTCACAATGTAGTGGCAAGCGGCCGTGGTGTGACTGGGGCTTGAGATAAATATATTACTACTAGGTTGATCATTATGATCTACCTTAAAGTTGTATAGACCGATGGTTTTGAATTTCTGTCATTTTCTGATATCTCAGTCACTCTAGTGCTTGCGACCGCTTGCGACCATGTTGTGACCACAAAAACGGGGAGGGGGTCGCAAAGAGGTTGCAATTGGTGGCAAAATGGTCGCATGTAAAATGATGTAAAATGGCTACCTTTGGAGATATTCAAAGTGGAAGCATGCACATTTAATTTGAGCATGCTTGCCAAAACTAGGAACAACAATAGATTTCAGCAGTAACGGGTTTTATTAACTTGAGGTAGTACACCCTTCTAGTTCTAAGTAAACAAATACTTAATATGAATGTGTGTGATGCAGTTGTCAGTGTGGGTGTGATGCAGTTGCCAATGTACACTGAGCATTAGACTGTCTAGTTTACAAGTCAGTCGTAGCTAACAAGCACATTTTGTTCTTACTCTTACTCTTAGTGCGTTTTTCATGGGGCGGAGTCGAATACTATTTAATTGTGTTTAGGTGTGGGGATAGGAGGGTGCGTGTGTAGCTAAGAAAGCAAAACATCTATAACTTATATATATATATATTGGCTGGTGGGAGTAGTATCAAGAGTTGTGTATAACATTAAATTGCAGTTGGTAAGGTGCATACCCCGCCAACTAACACAATGTTGTAATAGACCCCGCTAGTTAAGCTGGAAGGTACCCAAATAGAGTGGTTCCAGATTCTGCCTGTTGTAATATGAATATCTGAATATAATCAGGCTTTTTATTATTTGTCCTTGCATTCTTTACGGATATATAGCATGTAAAATCACAGGCACTTGCAGAAAGTACATGAATAGAGTGGTTCCAGATTATGCCGAAAGATGTCACTAGCTTAACTGGCAGGGTGGGGTTTATTGTAGCTCAGAGGTGGGGGAGGAGGGTGGTTAGAGTTGCATAGTTTTGCGTTTCTTACAGTATTTGCGATAAATAGGTTAGGTTGAATGTTATAATATACCTTACATTACTTTGAAATAACTTGTATTATACACAGTTAACATTGGAGATATTTGAAGTGAAAACATTCAAAATTACTTTTCGCGTGCACGTACACATTCTAACACCATAGGCTTCAGCATGAACAAGCTCCATTAAAATGACTTAGTATTCCCTGCTATACAACAATAAATTCGTAATAAATGTATCACTATCAGTAGCAAAATAGGATCAGTAAAATACAATCTAGATAAATATTTAGGTTTTTTAAATGTAATGTTTTCATAAGTCTGCAGCTTTATATGTGAATGGCAAGTCATGGCACACACCGCGCCCACAACCTCCAACCTCCAACCCCCATCCCCACCGATCCCAAACTCCACCACGACCTCCACCCCCACCTCCACCTCCACTTCCACCGCCATCGAGTGATATACAGTAAAACCTCTCTAACCGCCCACCTCTACAGATCGACCACTCCCTTATATCGATCGCTTTATTTGGGTCCACAGCGATCGCCCATACAGTACCATTGCAATGATAAAACAACTCCCTAAACCGAGCACCTCCCTAAATGGACCATTTAAAGTCGGTCCCATGGTCGGTCGATTTAGAGAGGTTTTACTGTACTACATAATACATAGTAATGGTACCTGTCTTCGGCGAGTCCTGTGATCGCCGAATCCCTGTCATAGGTGGACAACTTTTCAATTTAGAATGTCAGTTCCAATAGTAAGATGGCCGGAAGACCAGTGCTCCGGCGCTGATAAATGTCATATTCAGGCACCTGCTATGTTGGAATACCATTGGTGTGTCTGGATGCAGAGTTGTCCGTTGAAGACGTGTACTCCTGTAGTGTTGGTCCGAACATAATGGGAATATACTGAAGGCAATGGTGTGGTTTTCTTGTCCTGTGTCTTAAAGCTACAATGTCGGATGAAAACATCACATTCTTAAAACTAGCCAAGCGCTCAGCATTTTGTTGATGGGATGTTTATGCTGTCCATAGCATATAAGCTATGATGATCGAATTTGTTTTCAATGCTGGGCAGTTATCGGTCTGTGTTTCTTAAGATTGTGGTTTGTGGTTAGTGATCTATGTTATTTTTTTTGGATTTTCTTGGTAAGTGGTTAGTGATCTATGTTAGTTTTTTTTTGGGATTTTCTTGATAATGTGACTGAGTGGGATATCAGGTCATGGTGCTGGCGGCCTGGTCTCCCAATGGGGCAGCACTATGAAGTCATCATGAGTGTGCACTGTCACAAGTTGGTACCCGTCCTGATATGACCTTAGATGTTGCTAGGACATAAAATAACAACAACAAAAACAATCACACACTATGTCTGGAGAGCGTGGGGTTATGGGTTTTTTTTGTGAGTGTTTTATTTGTCCATGCTTGTTCAGAAGGTTGATTCTATGTGGGGCGGGAAAACGGGGAGGGGGCTATCACTATCAGAGTTAGAATTCCACCCGTTAAAGGTGCATAGTCCGATGAAAGCATCAACTTTCCAAAAGCGAAGCACTTATCTAGACTTCAACCTACATATACTATTTCTATACTGGTGCATGTATCAATCATTCCTTGTAGCATAGAAGGGAATACTAAGTCAATATAATAGAACCTCTTATTGCTGAAGCCTATGGAGTCAGAGTTTTGGCAAACATGCCAACATTAATTTTGTGTCTACATTTCAAATACTTAAAAAATTAGTTATTGTAAAGCTAAGTAAGGCAGATTATGATAATCAACCTCATATATTTATCTCAGAAATTTACAGAAACTCAAAACCATCGGACTATGCAACTTTAACATCCACCCCTTATTGAATTTCCACCACTTCCACAATACACACACTGTGACACAGGCCTCAGTCCGATCAAATGAACCTTGACAAAATATCACCTTTGAAATTACCTGTTTGTTGACGCAACCCATTTCATCGCTGGCCTAGAGTGCAAACGTTATAGTCGCTCCTACCACTTCCACAATACACACACTGTGACACAGGCCTCAGTCCGATCAAATGAACCTTGACAAAATATCACCTTTGAAATTACCTGTTTATTGACGCAACCCATTTTATCGCCTGGCCTAGAGTGCAAACGTTATAGTCGCTCCTACCCTCCCCCACCCCCACCCCCTCCCCCCACCCCCACTGCTAACGCTAAGTTATATCAACTATGATAGATACATCGTGTCAAGGGTGGGGATTGGGGTGGGGGTGGGGGACCATACTTGTTGGTTACTTATTGGAATCTTATCTTCTGGCAACATCTAAGGTCATATCAGGACGGGTACCCCGACTTGTCACAGTGCGTGGTGACTTTATAGTGCTGCTCCACTGGGAAATCAGGCCACCAGCACCATCCCACTCAGTAACATTATCCTGACAGTGGGCTACCCAGCCGTTGTCCTATCCTATTAATGCCAAGTGCGAAGCTAGGAAGTGGCAAGTATCAATATTGTAAGTCATTGGTTTGACTTGAATGGGAATCGAACTTCCGATCTCCTGCACGGGAGGTCTGCGCGCTACCGATTCGGCCACCACGTCCGGTGAGGGATCATGGTAGTGTTGCCTTCTATGATTATGAATGTGAGTGCGTGTGTGGATGGAGTGCGTGTGCGCTTAGTGTGCGTGTGTGTGAGTAGAGAAGGAGGGGATTGGATGTGGGGAGGTGAGGCCGGGAGGAGTAATGGTCGGGGGTAAAGCGCATGTGTCGGTGTGTGCTGATAAACATGTGAGTCTAACACAAACAAGCAGGCACAGGTGTGGCTCACATAAATACAGGTGTCTCTATATCTGGCCGTCGTGGGTGGGAGTGGGGGTGGGGGTTCACCGTCCCTTATCGACGCGTTGATAGTGGACTCGTCGTTTATGTGTGGACAGATAGAGTGAATGAGATTTATGGCCCTGTCACACTACGACGTAAGGCGTCAGCATAGGGACAACGTGAAAATAAATTAAATACATCAAACTTCTCGGTGTAATATGCAAATTCGGGACTTCAATGCTGCGTAGTTGACGTGAGCGCAACGTCGGTAAAACGTAGTGATAACGTCGTTCAACGAGAGAGGACAACGTAATTATGCTCACGGTACATTATATACATTATTTGATCGCCAGAACTACATAAAGTTACGTTACATTACATAGGTCATGCCACGGTGGCGAAACGCTAAACATATGTTGGACGTACATTAGGCGTACGTTATCCATACATTGTCATTACGCGGACTGTATGTTCCCACCACATTTGAAGGAGGTCAACATAGTGCAATGTAGTGCAACATAGTGAGCAGCGTTTGACTAACATATGTCTAACGTCATCGACATTCGCCTAAAGCATACATAACGTATGGCGAATGTAAAATCCTTATGTTGTCCAACGTTGTCGTACGTCGAAAGTTTTCAACATGTTAAAAACCTTGATGTAGCTCGACGTATCTCGACGTAAATCAACGTCTGCCTAATGTAACCATAATGTAACCTGACGTACCTCAACGTAATGACGAAACATCACCTACGTTGGGTTACGTTGGCTCGCTACGTCGTACTCGTAGTGTGAGAGGCCTATTACACCCTCACTCTGTCCCTCACCCCCACCACCCAACACCCCCAACACCCACTCCTACCCCCACCCTCCCCTCCTGTCCCTCATTTCAATGCTCTGCAGATGGCCACCCGCCTGTCAGGACAGCAAAGAACTAAAGTTGGTATGCACTTGGTTTTTGAAGTTTTACGGCCTGGCAACATCTAATGTCATATCAGGATGAACACCGAATTGTGACAGTGTGTACTTTATAGTGCTGCCCCACTGGGAGACCAGGCCACCAGTACCATCACCTAATATCCCATTCAGTCACATTATCCTTACACTGAGCCAATCAGTGTTTGCCTTATCCTAATAATGCCGAGCGCCAGGCTATGAAGTGATAAATATCAATTTGTAAGTCTTTGGTTTGACTCGACATGGGCTCGAACCCATGAGTTCGAATCCCACGATCTACCAAAACGGGAGACAGACGCTCAACTTATTCGGCCATCACGTATGGTATACGGGGGTTAATGGGAATGGGGGGGGGGGAGTAGGGTGGGAGTATGGGGGGGGGGCTAGATGTTGGGGGGAGGGGTCAAGCTTCGTGACAGACACACGGCTTGGTTACAAAGCAGGAGGGTAAAGGGGCTGTCACATTAGGGTTTTTTGCGGGAGCGTATGGCGGCGTAAGCGCGGTACGTCATATACGTCGGCATACGCCGTATACGCTACTCATACGCTACGCATACGCTACTCATACGCTACTCATACGCTGCCAGATGCCGCCAGATGCCGGCGTATGTGAAGCGTATGAGGCATACGCCGCCATACGCTTTCATAAATCCGTCCGTCCAAATTTTTTTGTGCATGCTAAAAAAAAAACGACCTATGAGGGCGTATGGCCCATACTGTCAAAAAATGTCACAGCACGCTCCCATACGCTCCCATACGCTCCTCAAACGCTCCTCGTAGGTTCCACATACGCTCAAAACCACCCGAAAGGTCACCAAATGTCATCATAGGCCGGCACGCGCAGGACCTACGTAGGTTTTCAATACGCTCCCGCCATACGCCGTAATGTGACAGGGCCTTTAAGGGTCATCTGACGTGTTTAATGTTACTCCAGGTTTGTTTGATTCGGGGTGCGGGGGGGGGGGGGTGCCGGGGGAGGTTATCCTATCCTAGTAACCTAGAACATCAGGCTAAACAGTGGCAAGTATATATCTCTAAGTTATCGGCCGGGGTTTGAACTGTACCGGGGATCTGCCAACCGGAAGTCATAGCGGGCATTCAAACCCAATTGACAAAAAAAATACGCCTGGGACCAGACGGGATGACCGAATGAATTGAGCATTCGTCTCCCATTTTGGAAGATTGTGGGATTTGAATGCACTTGTTCCAAACTCTTGTTGAGTTAAACCAATGACTTAAAAATGTATACTTGTCTCTTCCTAGCCAGTTCGCTCAGCATTATTAGGACAGGGCGAGGACTGGTTGGCTCAGTATCAGGATAATATGACTGAGTGGGATATCAGGTCATGATGCTGGTGGCCTGGTCTCCCAGTGGAGCAGGACTATAAAATTGCCATGAGTGCGCACTGTCACAAGTCGGTACCCATCCTGATATGACCTTAGATGTTGCCAGGATGTAAAACTCTACCAACCAACCAACCAATCAACCTTTAAATACGGACATACCGATCGTCCTGGGAACGTGGCGTCTTGCTGTATATAGCAGCTTGATACCGGAATAATGACTTAATAACACCTGCAGGTGTATGTAGCCAATGACGTCGTAAAGCTTCGAATGGCATTAAGGCGGAAAGCGTAAATAGGGGGGCTGCTGTAGGGTCGGCTTTTGATTGGCCGATTTTACGACTCGCGCCACTAGCCGCCGCGTCTCTGCGCCCTACTTCAACGCTTTGAAACTCGCATCCGTCCTCGCTGCGGGGCAAATGTCGTCTGCTTTGTGCTGATTGGGTTCGCGTTGGTCGGCGTTGCTAGGAGAAGCGTATGTCTGCCGACAGGACTTGGTTGGAAAATAAAACAGGAGGCGGGGAGAGGGGGGGGGGGGGGGGGGGGGGGGGGGGGGGGGGGGGAGAAGCTTCATTTTGAAGAATGGCGGCGGGGTTAAGGGTGATTTGTGAATCGGTGTAGGTTGGGAATTGGTATGTAGCTCTACAATAGAAGCATTAAAAAGAAACATACATATATATGTGTGTGCATATATATATATATATATATATATATATATATATATTTATATAGGTATATTGAGTGGTGAGTGAGGCAGGAGACATGCTGCTGGTACTGTGGTAGTGTGGTGAGAAGTCGCCGAGGGCGCTATCAGTCATACATACATAATCAGTGAATCAGTTACACTTACACTTTTAAGTTACAGTGTGCATACAAATGTTCCGAGAACTTCTGTTCAATTACACTTGCATGGGTTCTATACATTGCGCATACATTTATGTATAAATATTTGTTATATATGTATATGGATATGTATGTTTGTGAATACTATATATGCCAAAGTTTGTATATATTTGTATTCATATGTATGTATGTATGTATGTATGTATGTATCATGTGTATACCATGTATGTGCATGTGCGTGTACATGAATGCATATGAAATGAATGGATGTGCATGCATATGCATGCATATGCATGTATATGCATGTCTGCACTGTGTGTATGTATTTGCATGCACTTATGTGCATGTATATGCACGTATACTTTAACGGTATATGCATGCATATATGTATATATATGTATATATATATATGTATCATGCATACATATGCATGCACATAGGGCACTATATATATATATATGTTTGCATACATAGGCATGCATATGCACGTATGTGCATGTATATGCACCTATATGCATTCATATGTGTATATGTTTCTATATGTCATCATGCATACCTATCTATGCATATACATATGATATATTGATATGTGTATCTGAATACAAAATACTTATTTAAATAGATATGCATCACAACATATATATGTGTATACATATAGCCTATATTATGTATATATATAAATATATATATATGACATTGACAACTTTAGAAACAAAAGTGAAAAGGTAAGGAACGCTGACCAAACACTCATTGACACAATGGTGTGTGCAAAGCATTTTATATTCCATACATTTCTTTTCTGTTTTTAACTGCAGTATATATAGAATTAATTAGCACATGGATCTATAGAATAAATACACAATGCATATAATATATAATGAAAAACCTGATAATTATATAGAATATAATACTTAAGTCTATAACTCCCCACCCCCACACCCACACCCTTCAGCCCACACCCACATCCACACCCACCCACAACCACACCACACCCTCACCCACACCCACACCCACAACCACAACCACATCCCGGCCCGCATCCTGACCCTCACCCACACCCACACCATGTTCCCAGACGGTCACTGCAGTACTGACGAGGCCCAGCGTTGCTTAACTTTGGTCACGTGATATGGCCATTGAACACATAAGAAATATCAAAGCTCGTGATACAAACAGGACTGTCTTACCCCTGCACCCTCTGACCTGGCTCTCGGCTCTTTGACGTGCAAGCCATAGGATATTTTGATACACCTTCACCAGAACTGCCCCCCCCCCCCGGCCATCTCCATTAACTTACCCCTTCCTACACAAGCCCCACATCTCCGTTAGCTCCCCCCTCCCCCACCCCCACCTTTCCCCCGCCCCCCAACACTTCTTTGTGACTAAAAAGGTTAGTGAAATAGGGTATCCAGCTGGTAACATTTAAGAGAAGTCGGTGGACATGTGTGTATGTGTGTATGTGTGTATGTGGGAAGGAGGAGGGAGGCGTGTCATTGATAGAATGGATTCATGGAACAGCCAAAATCATTCCAAATGTACCCTCGACACCAGCTGGAGAAAGCATCGCTTTAATCCAATTCTGTTTGTAGTGGACCCCCCCCCCCCCTTCACACACAAGTATGTATTAGGTGAATACTTCTGTTTGGTCAGCATAAAACAGAATATCCGCCTTTTTCACACAATACCTGAAAAGAAAAAAAAACGCAACCTTGTTCGATGAATACATTACATTTGCCCGCCCCCTCCCCCCTTTGGCAACTCCCTCCTTCCTCAAGAAAAAAAGGCCCACATGACTTAGCCGGGAAGACGACATGTTAACCAAATAGAATACGTGGCAATACCTGCTTCAACACCCAGCTTGAAGTTCTTATATTATGGCCATGTTCTTATATTATACTCATTGCAAGCATTTCACAAAATCAGTTATATATATCATTTCAGTGTATTTTTAAAGGCCGCCACCAGGAGAAGCCTGCTCTTTTTTAGTCTTACCGATTCGGCCAAAGCATCCAGTCTCAAATTATTGTAAAATATCACAAATTTTACTGCACACTTTGTGGGTGATGGCGGGGTGGTGGGGGTTGTTGTTGTTGTTGTTGTTATGAAAACGTGTATGTTTAGTACACTTATGAACATGTTGATAATTGTAAAGCGCCGCCCCCCCCCCCGCCCCACCTCACTCACGACGGTGCACTGGGTGCGATGGCCGAATCGGTAGAGCACGTGCCTCGCATGCGGGAGATCGGGAGTTCGATTCCTGGTTGAGTCAAACCAATTGATACTTGTCACTTCCTAGCCTGGCACTCGGCATTAATAGGATAGGGCAAGGACTGGGTCAGGATAATGTCCCCAAGTGGGATATTGGGTCATGGTGCCAGTGGCCTGATTTCCCAGTGGGGCAGCATGATACAGAAAGTCGCTCTTAGTGCGCACTGTCACAAGTCGGTACCCGTCCTGATATAACCTTAGATGTTGGCAGTATGTAAAACTCCAACAATCATCCAACCAACACGACGGTGAAATAACACTCCCTCAATGACCCTCACTGGAAGGCGCCAGCCAGCCACGAGCGAGTAAGTGTTGTCCGAAATCAGCAGCATATTGGAGCAGTAACCGGCTTACCTCCCTCCTCCATTAGACGCAGTGACGACGGGGGCACTGAAGCACCTCGCGACAGATGTATCCCCCCCCCCCCCTCCACCCCCACCCCCACACACCATGCTCCTTACCCCCACACACCACCCACACCACCCTAACCTCCAATAAAAGCGCATCAGTGGTTGCTGGGTGAGGTGAGGTAGAGGAGGAAGAAGTGTGTCTGTGGTGGTGGTGGGGGGCGGGGGGCGCGATTCGGCTAGGGGTTGTGGAGAACAATGGGAAAGGAACAACAGACCTGGCTGCCTCAGGGGCTCTGTGGGGAAGGGGAGGGGGGATGGATGGGGAGGGATGTGGGAGGCAGCAAATGGCGGCGCATGCGCCTCGGGGTTGGGGTGGGTGCGTAGGGGGAGGGTGGGGATGGGGGAAGGGCTTTGGCGACAAGTGTGTGGGTTGCGGTGGGTTACGTCGGGGCATGCGGGGAGGGTGTGAATTCTGGGTGGGGGATGGTGTGAACTAGTGTGAAGGGGGAGAGAGAGGGGGGAGGGAAAGGGGGGAAGGGATGGGGGGATGGGATGGAGGAGGGAATGGGGGAGAGGGGGAGAGCGATGGGGAGGGGGAGAGGGAGGTGTGGTTCAGATGGAGAGTGTGGGGGTGAATGGTGGCTGGGGAGGTGTTAGCCGGCAGGGTGAAGGTGAAAGGTGGATCCTCTCCTGCCGTCACCCCTCACCCCCACCTCACCCCACCTCACCCCCTTTCAGCCCGTCACCCCCCACCACGCCGGCGGGCTGTGTATCTCCAGCACGGGGACACCCATAACCTGATTGCAGTATTCACCAGGCCTGAGTCATCACCATCAGCGGCTTCATGATCCATCTCTTCTGACCCCACGCCCCCCCCCCCTCTCTTCGACTTACTCCTCCTCCCCCTCTCCTCCTCCCCTCCCCCAGAAGCCCATTCCCTCCTATTCCGCCTCTTCCTCCTCCCCCTATCCTCATCCCTTCCCCCAGAAACCACATCCCTCTTCCCCTCTCCTCCTCCCCTCCCACAGAGTTTCCATCCCCCATTATCTTTCCCCTCCCCCCTACCCCCCCTCCTCCCCTCCCCTCCCGCTCCCCTCAACCCGATGTCCCCTCCTCCCCCGTTCTTCCCATTCCTTCTCTTCCTCCTTCTCTTCCCCCCCGTCCTTCCACTCCCCTTCCACCTCCCCCTCTCTCCCCACCCTCTCCTGATTGTCTGCTTTTGCATGTAAAAGCGATGGTTTGAACAAAAAACAAACATTTCTCGCCGTGAATATGGCCTATGCTCGCCCCGAACCAACCCCCCCCCCAACCGCCGCCTGCCCCGCCCCGAACCAACCCGCCCAGCCCCGAACCAACCCGCCCCGCACTAACCCCCTCCCTACCCACCCTACCCTGCTGCTCCCTTCCCCGCCCCGCCCCGCCCCGCCCCGCCCGCCCCGCACCGCACCACCGCCCCGCACCGCCCCGCACTTCCACGCCCCGCACCACCCCACCTGGCCCTAAAGAATTTGATTCATTTCAGATTGTGCGTTTATTGTTGTTCAAATATATATTCCTCATAGCTTCCTTTGTGGTGCAGTCATGGTGCTTTTAGTGCCTTAACAACAAACCGTTGTCATTGTTATTTAGCGTGCACACATTAACTATGCACATTTCTCTCTGTTACACGACATACACAAGTCCATGTGGACATAACGGACATAACAGACAAAACCTCCGTACACACGATATGGGTGCATATTTAATTATTTGGTTCATTGCTGTTTTACGTCCTATTGCAGCAACATTTAATGTCACATCAGGGCGGTACCAACATGTAGCATGTCGCACTAACGGCGAATTTATAGTGGTGCCCTACTGTGATACCAGGTCGTCGGCACCATAACGCAGATCCAACTCAGTTGAATTATCCTGACACGGAACCAACCAGTCCTTGCCTTATCTATCCTATGCAAGGTACCGACAAGTATATATGTGGTAATAAGATAATATACAGTAAGTATAACCCCATTAAACCAAGCTCGGGTAAACCAAATGATCAGTTAATCCAAACTTGTTTCGGCGGCCCGGCAAAATACTACCATTTATCATATAAAAAAAGTTGGTTAAATCAAAGTCAGTTAATCCAAATTATCGGTTAATCCAAACAAAATTGTTGGACCTCAGGCCACTTCCAGTATGGTTAAAGTTGCATTGTCCGATGGTTTTGAGTTTCTGACATTTTCTGAGATAATGTTAGGTTGATCGCTATAATCTACCTTACTATAGTTCGAAGTAAATTTTATTTTAAGTGGTTAACCTTTGAGATATTTGAAGCGCAAACATTAAATTTGCAAGCCCGCCAAAATGCTGATGCCAATCTTCTGCAGTAACAGATTATATTAAATTGTCTCAGTATTCTGTTATATGTTGAGACAAATGTTTACTACGTGCACCAATACCTAAGTTAGATATGTAGAATCAAAGCTAGATAATTGTTTTGGTTTTGAAAATTTGATGTTTTCATCGGACTATGCCGCTTTAAACCAAACGTTCATGTGGTTATAACGTCATCTGAGACCCCACCAACTTTTTTATATGATAAATCATAGTATTTTGTCGGGCCACTGAAAAAAGTTTGGATTAACTGATCGTTTTGGTTTAACATAGCTTGGTTTAACGGGATTATACTGTATACACATAAACAAACTAAAATCAAAGTGTCCACATACATTGTATATTACATTCATAATACACCCTGCGTGTTTGCCAAGAACAAATCAAAGTCGAAGCCAAAACTCAGTTAAACCAATGATCGGTTAATCCTAACAAATTTCTAGGGTCCCTTCAAGTTTGGTTTAACGGGGTTATACTGTATTCAGTTTAGAGAAATATCAACTGCATTGCATGTAGAACTACTAAGAATAACCATGGGATATTTAGTGTAATGCTAAAAATAGTACTGAACAGATAAACTTAGTCACTGGGTTGGATCTCAAATAGCTCATTCTGTGGTGCCATGCAAGGAAAGAATAAGTAGAATTACCTAAGGTATAACGCCTAACCAATGAGCTTCAGTCTTACTCTTAGTCTTACTAGTAGTAGTCAAAGTATACTTGCTGATACTATATTCATTAATTAAGCACCTTCAATCATTGACAAGTGGCCTTCCTCATTCGATGAAAGGCATAACACATGGGGGTTACTTGCTCTATCCTATTAATACTATATAACGACAAGTATACAATTTTAATTCGTTGGTTTGACTCGGCCGGATTTGAGACTCCGTGGGTATGAATCCCATAATGCTTGGTACACACCTACCGTATATGATTCGCACACTAAAACTCACGACTCGACCCGACCCGCTTAAAACTGAAAACGGGCCGATTCATTTTTCAAATCGCGAATCGCAATCATAATCGGCCCGTTTTAGCCCTAAAACTGAGTTTTTAGTCGCGAATCGCAATCGCTAGGTGTGCGCGGGGAGTGCACACCTAGCGATTTTTGTGCGCGAAACGGGCAGTTTTAGATCATATACGGTAGGTGGGTGCGCACAAACGGTAGGCGTGTACTAGGCATTAGGGAAAGCTGGTGCTCGACTCCTTCAGCCATTCCGTCTGGTTCATTACAGAAGACAACCATCTTAATTATTGAGTTGCTAATGCGCATGTGGCTAGACATTGGTATCTGCTCCCATTCTCACGCTGCACCACTTTCATAGAGATAAGAAACTACAACTTTACAGGAGCACCGCGCAAAAAACAAAGCCACTATTGAGGCGTGCAAAATATGGCAGCCTGTCCTCAGTCTTCACATGGTGCGGTGCCCGAATCGGTAGAGCGCGGGTCTCCCGTGCGGAAGGTCGGGAGTTCGGTTCCCGGTCGAGTCAAACCAATGATTTATAAAAAAAATCATACTTGTTGCTTCCTAGCCAGGCGCTCGGTATTATTAGGATAGGGAAGGACTAGTTGGCTCAGTGTCCAGATAGTGTGACTGACTGGGATATCAGGTCATGGTGCTGGTGGCCTGGTCTCCCAATGGGGCAGCATTATAAAGTCGCCATGAGTGTGCGTTGTCACAAGTCAGTACCCGTCCTCATATGATATGACCTTAGATGTTGCTAGGACGTAAGACTCCAACAACAAACTAATAACCTCAGTTATCCGCACATCACCCGTCTGCAGCCACTCGCGCCGACTCCTGCGCATGCGCAGTCTATTCCGACGGAACGCGACCCATTGGGATCTTCTGGGGCTGTCTAGACTGAGTCGATACCGATGCGGGGGTGTATGGACGCCCTCTGGGGACGACGTCGTCCGACACATCGCCAGTTCCGGCAAAGTTCGAAGCGCCCCCCAGGGACGGTCACTGACGCTAATCACACTCTGCGTACCGTTCATTTCTCCCACTTGTTATCTAAGTATAACTATAATATAAGACTCCATGCAATAGTCAACGAAGACATCATATTTATAGCTGCCTGATTAAAAAGTAGATACTGATATATCAGTATCTACTTTTTAATATAAATGTATATATATATATCAGTCTCTACTTTTTAATATATATATATAAATATACCAGTATCTACTTTTTAATATATATATAAATATATCATTATCTACTTTTTAATATATATATATATAAATATATCAGTATCTACTTTGTAATCAGGCAGCTATAAATATGTCTTCGTTGACTATTAACAAGTAACCACCTAGATTCACTCCCCTATATCGATATATATATAATGTGTATATATTCACACACAAATAGGAAATACAGTGAAACCTCTCTAAATCGACCGACCTTGGGACCGACTTTAAGTGATCCATTTAGGGAGGTGGTTAGATTAGGGAGTTAGAATATGGTTACAAGGGTATTGTTGGGACCCAAATAAAGCGATAGATATAGGGGAGTGGTCGATATGTAGAGGTGGTCGGTTAGGGAGGTTTTATTGTAGTTGTATCAACTCAGACCTGACATATCTATGTGTGTATCTGGTATGTGTATTATTATATATACACTCATATCGGAAATAGTATCTACTGAGCATTGACATATATATATATATACATATATATTATATATATAATTATAATATTATATAATTTTAGCTAAGTTAGTAACGAGAAGAAGCGAACAAACAGGTAGTGGGTTGGATACTACTGTATCCAACAATTTGAAATTCCTGTAGCGAGTAGAGTATTTGCCGCCCAGGCTGACGGAACCCCCCTGCAGGTGGCGCTTCAAGCACTCATGCGGAGCAAATGCCCAATAGCGAGCAATACACGATTTCCGCGACGCATGCGGAGAGCATAATCCAGACTGGACTTGTGGGTCACAGCATCTGTCACCAGAGGCACCCTGTATATCCTCAAGTGCTATAACTTATAAAGCAGGAGTTGATACACACACTGTCATTGATGAACTGCCAGAAGCACTTACTCTAAATAGTAATATAAATAGATTTCGCTGTTTATTATAAGAGTCAGGGTGGCAATAAGAAAGAATAGTAGTTTGATATGTATAAGTGCCAACCCTCCAACACTTGCACCGTCACTAACCTTCTTGATCCACTAGAAAACAACACAGTGACACACACTGTCGACCCACAACATGAGTGTCGTTGCCTATCACCAGGTGCTGTACTAGTCGCGGAAATCATGTATTGGACAATTATATGCATCACAATAATCATGGCAATAATAATAATAATCTACCAATATGTAAACACGTCCATCCATTGACATCCGCATATTATATTATAATACTACAGTAAAACCTCTCTAACCGACCACCTCCACAGATCGACCACTCTCCTATATCGATCGCTTCATTTAGGTCGCAAACGATCGCCCATACAATACTATTGTAATTATTTATAAAAACTCCCTCAACCGACCACCTCCCTAAATTGACCATTTAAAGTCGGTCCCGTGGTCGGTCGGTTTAGAGAGGTTTTACTGTATATCTATACACATATAGGAAATAGTATCGCATTCTATATATATATATATAAATGTGCCTACATCAAAAGGAGAAACAAGCGGAGATGGGATGGACAATCTTTATTGCTTGTCTGGCTAGCAATTATATGCCTACCGGTTAAAGTTTGAAAGCTGGCCGAAGACTGACCAATATGGAGGGCCGGCGTCCAAACCCGCCGTTTTGGCACCCCTGCAGGGCAGGTCCGGGCTAACAAGTAAGGCATTGATTGGACAATATTGGAATAATAATATTACAGAACGATAATATTAATAAGTACTTTAACTCCGGCATTTATATACGCATAATATATATTATACTCCTTATATATATATATATATATATATATATATATATATATGTACTTATATTCATATGTACATATATATATATATATGTATGCAAATATGTATATATGGGAATAATACTGTAATAGTCTGCCCTGACCTCTCAGACAAGTAACCACATAGATTTACGGTTGACTTTATTCCTTATCGAATAAGATACTACTATTTCCTAAGTCAACTGCATTCCCACGAGATCTTTTCATCCCGAATTCTCTCAACATATACAATTGACTACCTGCCTTCAGCGACCCCTGTAATCGGCGTAACCCCCGTCGTGAGCGAACAATGTTTCAAAGTAGGATCTCTTTTTCTGTTTTATTTCACCGTCCACTGTAGTCTGACAGGGCCTTCATTGGATGATATGGTTAAAGCTACATAGTCCCATGAAAGCATCACATTTTCGTAAACCAAGGTAGATTCAATCCTACAAATCCAATTTAGATATTGGTGCATTTATTAACCAGAGTTGCATAGAAAGGTCAATTTAACATTGGTTGTTCGGCTGGGAGATCACCCCTTGGTGAAGCCATGCCGTGACCATATTATTACATGTTTGTGGTTAAAGGTGCATAGTCCGATGAAGCATCACATTTTTTTTGGTATTTTTTGTTGTTGTAAATATAGTTTATTCATTGAATAAAGTCTTTTGTCAGCGCCGTGGCACTGGTCTTCCAGCCATGTGACAATACAGTTATTTACAATATATGCAGCTAGCCCAAATCAGCTGAACTAACAATATCAAACATTCAAAGGCTTACATATGGTATAGTTTGACAATTCACATACAAAAATAGCAGTTATATGTTGTATTCCTACACACTTGATACATACATGTGTATTGATTAGACCTTTACATTACGGAGTGGTTAGGTACATAGTTTTCCTTCATAGGTTTGTATGCCTACTATGTTGTGAATTGCAAAACTATCATGTTGTTGGAGTTAACATTTTGAGATGGAGTGAGTGTTAGTAGAATAGTTTGTTTATTCTGTTAGATCGAGTGTGGTTAGCTTATAGGGTTATGCTTAAAAGGTTAATACCTCAGGTGTTTTTTTTGACTACATGAAGTAGTTTGAGTAAGTAGGTTGTTAGTAATGATGGGATAAACAATGCTTGGAGGATTTCAAAACTAAAACAATTATCTAGATTTGATTCTACATACATTGCTTAGATACTGGTGCACTTATTAAGTATGTGTTGCTACACAGACGGGAATACTGAGCCAAGTTAATAGAACCTGTGACTGCTGCGGCCTATGGTGTTAGCGTTTTGGTGTGCTTGCCAAAACTAATTTTGCATATTCATACTTCAAGTATCTCAAAACTTAGCTGTTCAAAATCAAAGTTACTTCAAACTAAAGTAAGGTAGATAATAACAAACAATTTAATAAATTTATGTCAGAAACATGACAGAAACCCAAAACCATCGGACTATGAAACTTTAAGCATTTTATGTTACATAGAACGGTCAATTTAACATTGGTTGCTTGGCTGGCAAATCAACCCTTTTTTTTTTACTAAATGTATTTTATTCAGCGAATAATGTCTTTTGTCAGCGCCAGAGCACTGGTCTTCCGGCCGTTAATTACAATTTGTTGGTACATATATGACAATATTAGTTGCAATAATAACCACATGAAAAACCTGTTCGATAATAGAAGCATAATATAAATTGACTATTTGTCGTAATAGTAACTGCATGCAATTCCAGTTCAACATATGTATTATGCACTTGGTGAGCATGCATCAATAAAAGTACAAGATGACTCTAGAATTGTCTTTAAACACTTCTTTCTTCCTTTGTTTTCTCTCTTCTCTTTTCAAAAAGATATAACATATCTACAATACACATATATATATACTATATTGCAAATATGCAAATCAGTGGATCCAATCACCAATACCAAATGCGGAAACCTGGCCATTTTTTTTTAATTCTTTTTTTTTATCCCATCACGAGTGTTCCGTTCTGTGTGGCCTAATGATGGGATTGCGGTCTGAGATTGCAGTGGGGACTTAATCAGACAGGTTTTATGTCAATTTAAAGGAAAATTTTAGGTAATAGGTTTTGAAAGAAGGTGTAGTAGGGGTGGGGTAAGGGCGGGAAGGGGATCAGCGTGCAGGGCTGTGTAGTGCATTTGAGAACATTTATATATATATGTATGTACAAGGGTCAGGGCAAGGAAGCCTTTAGAATACCTATAACCGTGTCAGGGTCTGACAGGCCGGTTGTATTTTCATAAAGTTTTTAAATTCAAGGAGACTTGTGGACTGTCTTGTCCTCACTGGAAGTTTATTCCACAATGTGCCACCTCTGTAAATCGGTGCTTTAGTTAGTTTGTTTGTTAGTGGCATGGGTGTTTTTAGTAGTGTCGCACCGCTCTGTCTGGTTACTCTGTTTGTATGGTCAACATATTGTTCATCATTGGATCTTTTATACATGAGACTGAGGAGATGTGTGTCCCTCCTTTGGCTAAGGTAGCTGACTTGTGCTTTAGCATGCATTTCCTTTACAGACAGCGTTTTCCCTCTGTAGACAGTTCTAAGTGCCCTGTTTTGAATCCTCTGTAATTTGTTTTCTTGTTGTTTTGTCAGCAGTCCATATATTAAATCATTGTAGTCAATTATTTGAAGAATAGTGGCTTTATATAGTAACAGGGCTGTATTCTCGCTCATGTAGTACCTAATTTTTCTGAAAGTTGTCATTTTTATGGCTATCATTTGAGTAAGTCTTGAGAGTTGTCGATTACCATTTAGTGTAGAATCGAGTGTGGTCCCTAAATATTTGTATGATTCTACCTCATTCAATACTGCATCACCCAAATGTAAATTGATAGGTTGTGCTCTGGATTTTTTTACTTTGGTTGCAAAAATTATGTATTCAGATTTCTTTGCATTAATTGTCAGTTTATTTTCCTTACACCAGATGTTAACTTTAGCTAGTACATCCTCAACTACCTCTGCTGCAGATGCAATGTTTGGGCTATGGACTGTGAGGGCCGCATCATCAGCAAACAGTGTGAACATGGCCTCATTTGTTACCAAGGGCAAGTCATTAATGAATATGAGGAAGAGTAGTGGCCCAAGCGTGGAACCCTGGGGTACTCCAGTTGTAATTGATCTCTCCATTGACTTAGTGCCATTTATTTTTGTAACTTGTTGTCTATTTGATAGATAGTTGGCTATAAATGTACAAGATTTAGGACCAAGTCCTGCCCTTTCAATTTTCCACAGTAAAATGTCATGGTCCATTGTGTCAAAAGCTTTCTTGAAATCAAGAAAAACAGTTATTGTCAGATCTCCTCTATCCATATTAGTCAGCAGTTCATCTAATAAAGTGGCTAGGGCTATTGTGGTTGATTTATCTTTTCTGAAGCCATTTTGCTGTTTGGCAAGGTAGTTGGTGTCTTCCAAGAAGGTTTTTTATTTGATCATGGATTATTTGTTCGATGACTTTGCCAGGGAGGGGCAGTATTGATATTGGTCGCAGTTCATTGCATGATTTAGGATTACTTATCTTTGGTATTGGTGTGACAGTAGCTATTTTCCATTTATCTGGGAATATACCTGTTTCAATGACAAGGTTGTAGAGATGTGTAAATTCATTTATTAGGATGCTAATGCCAGCCTTAATGAAGGCTGAATTTATATTCATCATACCAGATGATTTATATGATGAAAGTTCCTCAATCTTGCTGAGTACTTCTTTTCTTGTTGTTTTCTCAAGATTGTATTCATGTTGATTTGCGACTGGGTGATAATTTTGTGGATACTTGGTTTTTTTGTTTGAATTTCTTGGCGAGGTTTGCCCCAATGTCTACAAAATAGTTGTTTATTACTTCAGCTAACTGACCATCAGGTACTCGCTCACCTGTGCTGTCGTCTACTATGCTGTTTATCTGTGGTTTGGCTTCTGGTTGAATTTGACTTTGTTCATACCAGAATTTCTTAGGATTCTGGTTGTGCTTTATGGCTTGATCAATGTAGTACATAGATTTCGCTTTCCTCACCTCTGTTCTGGCTTTACTTGTTAAGCATTTTGCTATAAACTGGTCTCCTGGGTCTTTGGTTAGGTCAGCCTTTTGCTTAAAATAATCTCTGTCCTTGTGTAGTTCTATCAGTTCATTGGTGATGTAAACAGCCGTGTTCTCTCTTATTTTTAGTTCAGTCATCGGACAAAGTGTATCTGCTGCCTGGTTGATCATATCTTCTAAAATATCCCAACATTTGTTGGGATCCTGTTCTTCAAATATTGTAGTGGGGTTATGACTCTGCAAGATTGTCCTAAGTGCATCAGTTGAAAAGTTTCTATATGTCCTTCCGCAGTATGCGGTGGTTTTTTGGTTGTTTCTGGGTTTCTTTTTGATAATATAGACTGGCTTATGGTCACTGACATTGTAGTTAAGGACTCCTGCTTGAGTGCAATACTTGATGTTAGTAAAGGCTAAATCGATTGTGGTTGCAGTAGTTCTAGTTGACCTAGTCGGTTTATCAATCAGCTGTTGGAGCTCATGTTCTGAAGCAAATTGATTTATGATTATGGCTGGTAGCTTTCTCTTAGCACTACAGTCTGCATTGAAGTCGCCTATCAGTAGGGTCTCATACTTGTCTATGTCATCTATTTCACTCATCATAATGCTCAATTCCTCAAAGGCCTATTTAACACTTCCATCTGGTGGTCTGTACACATTTCCAATTAGGATCTTCTTTGAATAAGGCCTTGTTACAAGCACCCATTGTAGTTCCAGCACAGCATTTGAAATATTTTTATCTGCATATCTATTAGAATCTACTTGTAGAGAATTTTGGCAGTAAATTCCTAGTCCACCTCCAGCTTTGGCTTGCCCATTTAGATGTTTTGCTTTTCGATCATACCTAAGGAAGGTGTAGTTTGTTATTGAAGTTAGTTTTTTTTTCTATAAGGCTATTGAGCCATGTTTCTGATACTGTGAAAATATCAAGTCCCGATCCTGGCAGATCAATTCTTAATTGCTCTATTTTATGTGTGAGACTATGTACATTTAGGTGTGCTATTTTGAAACCTGGCAGACCCTTCAGTTCGTTCAGAGGAAGCCTGCCCAGCCACTTGTCCCATGCTCATATCCTCTGCACACTGTCCCCCGGTACCCAGGTCCCCCCCGCATTGTCCCAGTTATTCTATTAACCTTTAAAGTTATATGGGGAAGCCATACAGCCAGTTAGCCATTTATATTTATAATCAAAGTTTAATATAATCTGGTTGCTAAACATGTTTTCTATATGTGTTCCAAGCAGTTTGTTTCTAGGCGCATAACTTAAATATAGATCATATCTCATAACTGGCTATTGAGGGAACTGCTAGAAATAGAATGCCTGCCAAACCACTCCGAACTGACTCAGTGCTCTGACTATAGGTTTAGATGGTTACAGTTAAATCAATATCTCAATCTTGCCTTTCAAATCACAGTTAACACAACGCCACTTTTCGCGGAAGCTACTAATAAATCTACCCCATAATGACTGTTGAAGAAAAATAATAAAAGTTAATTAAAAAGAAGAAGCAGAAGAAGAAAAAGAAGAGAGAAAAAAAAGAAGAAGAAAAAGAGCACAAAATCCAATCCTCGGTTGGCGCAGTCAGTTTTATGATAGGTAATATCCTCACAAGCACATGCCCAGCGCTCATATCGGCAAATCAAGCCTATTAATTATGGAGCTTATTTCCGAAGTGAAGCTGTGTGTGGTTGCCAGGTGCGACTGCCGTTATGGTAGAGCCCGCTGAGCAGACTGATACCCCGGTCGCCTAGTCCCGCCGCCGGACGCTTTGATCCCGATTGTGGCGGTAGTTTACGGTTGCGTAGCAACATAGTTCGCTGGCAAATAAATACCGACAATCATGCTGAGAACTCAAGTTGTTCCGATGATCCATGATATCTGGGTACCGACAAATTATGTGATTTGGATGGAGGGGATGGCCACAGGGCGCATGCGCGGTTTTTCACGCAAGGCGCCATGTTGATTTGTTCACTGTGTAGATCTAGATGTAGTGTGGCTTGACGACGTGGTTGGTGGGTAGACAGTAGATAAAAGATTAACCCGGTACTTCCAGTACAGGGGTGAACAACAACGTAGTCTAAATACGGGCGAAAATAGCTTTAGTATGGAACATGAAGTAGACACTGTGGTTCCATGATCAAATGGCTAGATATATTGGCACAGATTTGGTGAAATGGGAGAGAATGCAAACATCCAAGATGGCAGCCATAAAATGACATCAATTTCAATTTTAAATCGTATTAAACTAGCTATTTTATTATATTGTTCAACTCAAAGGTAGCGGGTAAATATGAAGACATCTACAAAGAATAAATGTTGCTTCTTAGATTGTGAAATTAGGCTCTCATAAAGACTCAGTTCATTAGCCTGACTTTTCGACCATTTTTATATAAGGCTGGTCTTCACCCGTGTACTACAAGTACCGGGTGAATCTTTTATCTAGGTAGGCAGGTGATTGGTCATTGGACTGTAGTCAGATGTCGGGTGTTCTTGACCTACATTTGTGAGTCAGGTGATTGGCGATTGGATGGTAGTCAGGTGTCGGGATGTTCTTGACCTACATTTGGGAGTCAGGTGATTGGCGATTGGATGGTAGTCAGGTGTCGGGGTGTTCTTGACCTACATTTGGGAGTCAGGTGATTGGCGATTGGATGGTAGTCAGGTGTCGGGGTGTTCTTGACCTACATTTGGGAGTCAGGTGATTGGCGATTGGATGGTGCTCAGGTGTGAGATTGGTTGATTGATTGATTGGTGGTTGGTTTACGCCATGTCGGAAGCTAAGGTTTTATTCACAGCTAGAAGTGTTTAACTGGTATTCTGGCTATTTTCATTCAACCATTGCTTTGACAAAGAATATTGTTGTTGTTGGTTGCGGTTTTACGTCATAGCAACATTTATAATCATATTATACCGGGTACCGACTTGTGACAGTGCACACCCATGGTGACTTTATAGTGCTGCCCCACTAAGATACCAGACCACCAGCACCATGACCCAATATCTCATTCAGTCACATTATCCTGAAACTGATCTAACCAGTCGTTGCCCTTTCCTAGTAATACCTAGTGCCAGGCTAGGAAGCGCCAAGTATCAATTTCATATGTCATTCATTTGACTCGACCGGGATTCTAACTCCCGATCTGCCGTACCGAAAGCCTGTGCTCTACCGATCCGACCACTTCTGGTACCCAGGATGTAAAAGTGGTGATCTTGACCCCACATTTGGAAGTCAGGTGATTGATGATTGGATGGCAGTCAGGTGTCGGGTGTTCTTGACCTACATTTGAGAGTCAGTCGATCGACAATTGGATGGCAGCCAGGTGTTGCATGTTCTTCACCTACATTTATGGACTATACATCATTGTTACCCATGATATCAGTAATATGCCATCCGCTTCGGTCCCTTCAGACAAATGATGCTCACTGTTGGGTTGGGGGTTTATGGTTGGCGGTTGGTGGTTGGCAGGTGATGGTTGTGAGGTTAGGGTTGGACAATGGGGTCGGGGGCTGAATTGATCAAGTAGATGCTAGGTTGGTTGGTTATTGGAGTTTTACGTCCTGGCAACATCTAAGGTCATATCAGGATGGGTATGGACTTGTGACAGTGCACACTCATTGCAACTTTATAGTGCTGCCCCACTGGGAAATCAGCCTACTGGCACCATGACCCAATATCCCACTTAGTAACATTATCCTGACACTGAACTAACCAGTCCTTGCCCTATCCTATTAATGCCGAGCGCCATGCTAAGAAGTGACAAGTATCAATTTTATAAGTTATTGGTTTAACTCGACCGTGAATCAAACTCCTGACCTTCCACACGGGAGGCCTGTGGTCTACTGATTTGGCCACTGCATCTGATAAGGAGATGGCAACTCCCAGATTCAGACCCACAATAACACCAACACCAATACCCATACCCGCAACCACACCCAGAACCACACCCACACCCACACCCACACCCACACCCACACCCACACCCACCAAAACCAACACCAACACCAACACCCACACCAACACCCACACCCACACCAACACCCACACCCACACCCACACCCACACCCAACCCCACACCCACACCCACGCGCATGTGGTTGCCTGGTATCCTGACACAATGCAGAACTTCACGCGCTTCTTGATCACGTGACCTTCAGAGGGCGCCACCTGTGTTCCCCCAAAAATGTGGGAAACCAGTCGTAGACTAGTTCCACTTCACATACCCTGGTTATGGATATCATTCACCTACCATTCACATATTGAATGTCGCTTTCAATGTATGTATATGTGATGTGTAACGTATTATGAGAGTATGAAGGCGTGGAAGGAGGCTACTTCATTCTTATTATATTAGTGTACACCTTTGCTTCTATGTCCACCTTCTTGTACCTCCCCCGCATTATGTGAATATAACCAAGCCCCTATGGTATATCTCATTGATATTTTATTATGTCTTTAATACTTTGGTTATGAATGTAATTTACATACCTTTCATATATTGAATATTACCATATATGTATATATATATAGGTGTATAGATATATAGGTGTATATATATATAGGTATGTTTCCTAACGCATTATGCTGACACAGCCAAACCATACTGCTATGTCTCATTGATGTTTTATTATATCTTTAATATTCAATCATATATATACCTGGTTGTGGAACAAGTGATATCGGACTAACTCGAGTCCAAAATCAAATCGTATATGGTGTTGCAATTGGGCATATGCTACAGTACATGGTAATGCAATATTATACTTGGTAAATATAGTTAAAACCTACAGACAATAATCGAATACTTTTTTTAACTATCAGCTATGAAGCCTGTTTATCCTTTTGGATAACCACATAGACTGAGATTGCTTTAATCAAACACAACCCAACAACAGACAATCTAAAATTGAATCAAGACAAACTGTACATTTATATGAATAATACAATATATAAATAATAATGCATAAAGAGGCTGCAAAATTAATTTGTTCATTGCTATGTTTGGGCGGAAACGGTGGATAAATGGTTAGTAAAACACTGCCTGTCTGGCATATAGTGACATAACCAAATGACGTATGACTATAATGACATTTCCATCCCCCAGTTTTTCAACCTGCCCGAATTATGATGTTTCAGTCGAAATACAGCAGTAATATGTGAACCAAATGTCTCAATGCAGTATTTTTTTGCATGCATGTTCTTAACATCACATAGCAATATATACTCCTTTTTAATTGGTCTTGGACTTATATGAATACAACCGACAACTATTGGAATACTAACTTTTTTATCGAGTTTATTTATGAATGGGTTTGCGTCTTTCCTTTTTGTAAAACACAACGGGACGTTGCCCTGTCAAAAGTGACAACACCCAGAGTGGCACAAAAGAGGATTCTGGTCTGATGGGATTCGCGCGGGAAGTAATACCCGGGGGTAGGTAGGGTAGGGGGGGAGGGGGTGGAGGGGGGGTGGAGTGGGAGGGGAGGGGAGGATGGGGAGGTTGGAGGGAGTGGAGCGGAGGGGGAGGGGGTTTGAGGGTGGATGGGAAGGGGAAGGGGTGGAGGATGGAGGGGGAGGGGAGGGAGGAAGGGGAGGGTGGGGGGTGGAGCGGGAGGGGGTAGATGAAGGGAGTGGGAGAGAGGAGGGTGGACGGGGAGGTGGGAGGGGGTGGAGTAGGAGGGTGAGGGGGTTGAGGGTGGATGGGAAGGGGTGGAAGGTGGAGGGGAGGGGGGAGGGGTGGAACGGGAGGGGTGGATGGGAAGGGGTGGAGGGGGGAGGGGGATGGAGGGATGGAGGGGGTGGAGCGGAGGGGGAAGGGGTGAGGGTGGATGGGAAGGGGGAAGGGGTGGAGGGTGGAGTAGGATGGGAGGAGGGTGTGGACGGATTGTGGTGGAGCGGGAGGGGAGGGGTTGAGGGTGGATGGGAAGGGGGAAGGCGTGAAGGGCGGAGGGGGAGCGAGGAAGGGGTGACGGGGAGCGGGAGGGGGAAGGGTTGGAGGATGAGGGGGAAGGGGGAGGGGGCGAGCGGGGTGATGGTGGGACTTAGGTGAATTTCTACGTGAGGCTGGGAGCGGAGGGCGGCTGGGAAGTTCAGAGTTTGGAGGAGTGTGGGGGAGGGAGGAATGGGGAGGGTGTGACCGGGATGAAGGGGGAGGGTGTGACCGTGGTGAAGGTTGGAGGAGGTGAAGGTGTAGATGAGGGTTGGTGGGTGTGATGTTAAGGGTGTTGGAGGGGGGGGGGGTAGTCTAGGGATATATATAGGGGGAATGGGCAGGATAGGGAAGATATCAGGAGAGGCGGGTGGCGAATTTGTACATGAGAGTGAGGGCGGGGGCGCGGGGAGGGGGGGGGGGGGGGTGTTCAGAGTGTTGGAGGTGTAGGGAGTAGAAACTTTAGGAATAGCTGTGAGGATGGGGAAGGAAGGGGAGGAGGAGCCGGAGGAATTCTGGCGGTATAGATAGGGGGGATGGGCGGAATAGGTATGATAAGAATCGGAAGGGGTGGGATTCAGACCCAAGAGTAGACCAGACTTACTGGTTGTGTGTGAGTCATCCTTCTCCTCCTCCTCCTCCTTCTCCTCCAGCACATTATGCTTGTTCCTACTGTGCTCCAGCCCCGACTCATCAACTCTCCAACCCACATCTCCCCCTTCACACATACACACTCACACACCCCTTCCCCACCTCACCCCCACCCTCCCACCCACCGCCATGTGCTTGTTTGAGGGTCAAACACTGCCACATGCCCCCCCACCCCCACCACCACCACACACACACTTATCCCACTGTATGGAGTGCCAAAGAAGCAAACACGTTTCAGCGGTTACCCAATGAAACAATCCGATGTATACAAGTAAATATTGCACGAGAAACAAACAAAACAAACAACACCAACAAAAGAAAACCCAACAACAACAAAGCAACACCCAGTATTAAAGCTGCATAGTCCGATGAAAACATCTAATTTTTAAAACTATAAAAATGATCATGGTTTGATTCTACATAGCTAACTTAGATACTGGTACACTTAATAAACATGTGTCGCCACATAGAAGGGCATACTGAGGCAAATTAATGGAATATGTTACTGTACAAGCTTATGGTGTCAGAGTTTTTGCATGCTTGCCAAAATTAATTTTGCATGTTTGCACTTCAAATATTTCAAAAGTTAGCCATTTAAAATAAAAGTTACTTCAAACTACAGTAAAGTCGATCATTGACTCCCAACCTAATATATTTATCTTAGAAAATGTCAGAAACTCAAAACCATCGGACCATACAACTTTAACTTGGCTCAAATCCAAACCCGCGCGACCTTCTTAACAGTAACACACAATCAATAGCGCTCAATTACAACCGCCCCCCTCCCCCGCCCTTTCTTTAATAGGGTTATCGTGAACGTGACTAGGGTATTTCTCGCAGGGAACCCACTTTGTTGCACAATCAAAGCCAACCCTACTGCCCGGTCCACCTTCTCCTGCTCAACAAAGATCGACATAAGAACAGTAGAAAGTGAGTGTGTCTGTGTTTGTGTGTGTGGAGAGGGGGTGTGTGGAAAGGGGGGGGGGGGGATGGCTGTGGCTATCGCTATTATTGCACTGCACCAGCAATTTCCCCCCTGAGGTATTTCCTTCAGGATTCCTTGAATGCATAACCATCCTTTATGGGCGTATTTATATTCTGAAAGGGGCCAGCGGTGAATATTTTGTAAACCGCCCCCCCCCCCTGGCTTACAAGGTGAGGCTCAGTTTTAATCGGATGTCTGTCTTATCTCTGGTGGGGGCTGAGTCAGCTGGCACCATTCCGATCCGAGTCAGATCTAATTAGCGGGTAAGGAGGTGTGGTGACGAAGGGGCTGACTGTTAAACAGGGGCAATGAGCTGCTCAGAACAGGTCCCAAGGCATTGACCCAGCTTCCGGTTGGCCTAGTTGTTTGTTGCATGACAGCAAAGCACACGAGCCAACTCCGAAAAAAATCGGAGCATATCTGAGGAGAGGATTAGTTCCACCTCTGCTCATATTTGACTGTTAAATAAATATAATGAGCTGCTCCAAACAGCTCATGAGGCATTAAGACAGCTTCGAGTTGGTGTAACTTAGTGTATGAAATTAAGTATTATAAGCAGGCGCACGGCAGATATGAGCATATCCGAGCAATTGCTGAGTTTGATTTACACCTCGGCTCATTTTGTACTTTTAAGCAAATGTAATGAGCTGCTCAAAACCGCTCATGAGGCGTTCAGACAATTTAGAATTGGTCTAACTTGTTGTGTGACAGCAAGCATATAAGCCAACTCACAACAGTTCTGAGTATATATGACCAATAACTGATGATTTAACAGCGGCTCATTTTTATTTACTATTAAACAAGGGCGGTGACCTGCTACAAAAAGTTCATGAGGCAACTTCGAGTTGTTCTATCGGGATGCATGACATTAAACCTATAAGCCAGCTCACAGCGCTTCTGGGTATAGTTGAGCAATTGCTGAGGATTACACATCAGCTTTTGTTAAAGTTTCATAGCCCAATGGTTTTTGAATTTCTGCAGTTTTTCTGAGATAAATATATTAGATCGATCACTAGTATCTACTTTACATTAGTTCAAAGTTACTTTCATTTTAAATGGTAGACTTTTGAGATATTTTGAGTGCAAACATGGAAAATTAGTTTTGGCAAGCTTGCCAAAACTCTGACACCATAGACTTCTGCAGAAACAGGTTCTGTTAAATTGACTCAGTATTGCCTTCTATGCAGAAACAAATGCTTAATAAGTGCATCAGTATCTAAGTTAGATATGTCAAATCAAATCTAGGTCATTGGTTTGGTTTTGAAAATTTGATATTTCATCGGACTATGCAGCTTTAAGACTATACACCAATGACAAATGAGCTGCTCTGAACAGGTCCTGAGTCGGCCAAACTAGTTGCATTACATTTACAGCAAACATCTAAAACCAGTTCATAAAAGCTTAGAGTATTTCTTAGCATTTATTGAGGATTTCACATCGACTCATGTTAATCAGTACAGAAGATCATGAGGCCAATGTTACATTGCAAACATTTGAGTCCGATTTTTTAAGCTAATTAGTATTTGGATTACTGACCACCTGGGGATGCAAGATTCTGCAGGAATCCTGATACAGTCTTATTGTCCATCACATATTGAGTCTTGTTATTACTTGGACCGGTGACCACCTCTGAATGCAAGGTTCCATAGATATGGGTATTGTTGAGTCTAAGTAGAAGAAGCTCACTAAATCTCTTTGAGTAGTTACTAAGTTAATGGGTATAACTGAGCAGTTACTGAGCAGTTCAGAAACTGCTTGCTCCAATTACCTTCCCAGCAACTTTAGAGTTTCTTGAGCAGCTCAAATCAACTCTTACTGGGGGGGGGGCGAATTGGTAGATCGTGGGCCTCGCATGCGGGAGATCGGGAGGTTGGTTCCCGGTTGAGTCAAATCAATGACTTATATTATAACATTGATACTTGTCACTTCCTAGCTTAGCACTCAGCATTAATAGGATAGGGCAGGGACTGGTTATCTCAGTGTCAGAAATATGTTGCTGAGTGGGATACCGGTGCTGGTGCTGGTGGCCTGATTTCCCAATTGGGTAGCACTATAAAGTTGCCATGAATGTGACCTGTCACAAGTCGGTACCAATCCTGATGTGACCTTAGATGTTGCCAGGACGTAAACCTTTCAACAACCAACACACCAATCAACCAGTTCCTGACCTGCTCATCCTAATCAATGCCATCATTTCTGATAGGTCTGAAATATCCTCAGCATCTGATGTCATCGTTGAGCAATACTGGAGCAATAGGATATTCGTGGTTCTACGGGTCCCTCAGCAAGGACTGGAAACTGAGGTCCTCGCTTTCTAGTTGGACTATGAGCAGTCCTCCTCCCAACTATGATTTCTTTTTGCGGTGTAAAGAACTGTCACGATTGCCATGACTCAGTTTCTTGTCACGCACACCAAGTTTCTCACGGTGCCTTCATATTGCCAAATCACCATGTAAGTGCATGTCACGACGATAAAACCGGAAGGATGCCACATTATGATTAGAGTTGCATAGTCCAATGGTTTTGCGTTTTGGTAATTTTTCAGAGATAAATACATTAAATTGATCGTTATAATCTACCTTATTTCAGGTTGAAATAACTTTTATTTTAAATGGATAAGTTTTGAGATATTTGAAATTCAATGATGTAAACTTAGTTTTGGCAAGCACACCAAAACTCTGACACCATAGGCTTCAACAGTAACAGGTTCTATCAAATGGTCTCAGTGTTCCCTTCTATGTGGCAATACATGCTTAATATGTGCATCCGTTTCTAAGTTAGATATGTAGAGTCAAATCTATATAATTACTTTGGTTTTGAAAATTTGATGCTTCATCGGACTATGCAGCTTTAAGCCTGTCAGACAAATTAATGCAGGCAAACATCTCAACATTCAGGGCATTGGGCCCAGTAGGCTACTTGTCAATGTTCACATAACTACTTTTGTTATGCTTTCTTTATGCATACACATGTAATAATATATACAATATATACAATGTATAAAATGTATACAATATATACAATATATATAATATATACACTATATACAATATATACAATATATACAATATATACAATATATACAATATATACAATATATAAACATCATCATCATGCTGTTGGTCGTGATGCGACAAAGACTGCTTTCATTACTTGACTGCCGCTCTCCATTTAGCTCTCTGCTGTGAGAGTGATGTCCATGAGTCGGTCTTAATGTCTCTCAGCTTCAGGTTTCTCTTGATGATATCCTTGAACCAGAGATGAGGGTGCCTTCTCTTTCTGTAACCAGAAGACAGTTGAGAGTAGAGGATCTGCTTTGGTAGCCTGTCTGATGACATCCTCATGAGGTGTCCAGTCCAGCGGAGATTCTTTTTGATCAGAAGATCTTCCATAGAGGGCAGCCCCGTCCGTTCGAGTATTTCCTTATTTGTTACTTTGTCCTTCCAGGTTAGCCTCATGATTGAACGCAGATGTTGCATCATGAAGGCATGCAGCTTTTTCACCTGTCGTCTGTACACTGTCCAGGCCTTGGCTCCATATAGTAGGGTGGATAGCATGATTGCATGGTAGATCTTGCCTTTGACCCGCATGGACACATGGTGGTTGTTCCAGAGTCTACAATATATACAATATATACAATATATACAATATATACAATATATACAATATATACAATATATACAATATATACAATATATACAATATATACAATATATACAATATATACAATATATACAATATATACATAATATACATATAATATACAATATATACAATATATACAATATATACAATATATATATATACAATATATACAATATATACAATATATACAATATATACAATATATACAATATATACAATATGTACAATATATACAATATATACAATATATACAATATATACAATATATACAATATATACAATATATACAATATATACAATATATACAATATATACAATATATACAATATATACAATATACATATCCTTACAAGACAGTGTTGCATCACACAATTGTAATTGTGGGCGGGGGGGGGGGGGGGGGAGATCCACTCACCGCAAACCAAACTGTCTAAGGTACATGTGGTTTCTAGCGTAATCTATGCCCACCACCTCACCCCGCCCCTACAAAACACAAACGCGGTGATAATGCACTGCACATAACACCTGGTGACCCTTGTGAATTCTAGCGATTGCAATTATTCACAGAGGTCACAGAATCGCATGACCCCCCCCCCCCCACTCCCCTTCTCCCTCTTCTACTAAAAATTCATGAAATGCTAGAATTGACAGAGTGCACCTGGTTTTATGCACCTGCAATCCCTCTACTACGCCCCACCCACCCACCCATCCCCACACACACACACATGTACTCCTCTCCCGTCCATCTACAGGCTGTTCCTCCGCCCCCCACCCGCCCCCTTCCCGCTCCCCCACCACCTCCCGCCCGCCCCTCCTCCACCCTCGGACATTCCTGTATACGCGAGACGCGCTGTGTAAAACGCGGGTTGCGTGCACGGTGGGAATAACTGCTTTCTGCCAAAATGGGGAGGAGGTATTCGAGCACCCCCCATCGACACGAGGTTGGCCCTATTGACATGGGAACCCCACCTCCATCATCACCTCTTCCCTATTGACATGGGAACCCCCTACCTCCATCCTCATCCTCTTCACCTCTCCCTCTCCCTCTCCCTCTCCCTCTCCCTTTCTCTCTCCCTGTCCCGTCTCCCCTCTGCCCTCTTCCCTTTCCCCATCCTCTCTCCCCTCTACCTCTCTCCTTTCTCCAATATCCCCTTTCCAACCCCTCCCTCTCTCCCCTTCCCAACCCACCTCCCCACCCTCCCTTCCCAACCCGCTCTACCCTTCCCAATTTCCCCTCTCCCCATTCCCAACCCACCGTCTGCCCTCTCCCTCTCCCCTTCCAAATCCCCCTCTCCCGTCTACCCATTGCCTCTCCCATCTCCCGTCTACCCTCTCTACTCCACCTCTCCCTCTCCCCTTCCAAACCCCCTCTCTTACCCCCTTCCCTAGTCCCTCTTTGGTGCGATTATAATGATCCGCCATTAACTATTCGAGGACCCATGTAGCTAATACATTGAGCAAGCTTGCCAAACCTCTGACACCATAGACTTCTGCAGTAACAGGTTCTGTTAAATTGACTCAGTATTGCCTTCTACTCAGAAACAAAAGGCTTAATAAGTGCATCAGTATCTAAGTTAAATTTGTCAAATCAAATCTAGATATAATTGGTTTGGTTTTGAAAATTTGATATTTTATCGGACTATGCAGCTTTAATATACAGTTCAAAATGACTGGAGGATTAGAAACCCTCCGAATATAAATGTTTGAATGATCCTTATAGTCATACTAGGTAAAGACAAACACTCAAAATTGATCAAGATCGCCAATCAATTCAAATTATGATCTGATGCACGGTGGTCCTGTGTGCTGAAGCTACACATCATGGTTTATATCACATCCTCAACAAACATAGTATATCATATATTAATATGGGCTAATCTCATTAAAACTTTATAATCGAATACCCCTTTAAAAAAATCTCCAGCAAGAAAGTGGATCATCGTAACAATGGTAACATTGTATAACCGGATAGTTGATGGATCACCATTAACCAGCCTCCCCACTCACACCCACCACCCACCAACCCACACGCACCCCCCACCACTCACCAACCCACCCACCCACTCACCCCTGTAATGGGCGGTATACAAGCCGCTGTAGATCTAACACAAGTTGTATCAGCCCCCAACAAACTACCAGCTATCGCGTCAGCTATTCATCAACGGACTTGTGTAGAACAGCTCTATCGACAGGAGATAGGCCGATGGGCTTCCTCTACACCCCCACTCTATCCCCACCCTATCCCCACCCCCACCCCTATCCGTAAGATAAGCTCCTGACACTGATGAACCCGCGCAAGGGCCGTCCCAACTTCCCGCACTCCCACCCTCCCACACTCCCACCCTTCTACCCCGCGACTCTCCCACTTTCACACCCTCGCACCCTTCACCCTCACACCCCCACACTCTCCCACCCTCACACTCCCAACCTCACACTCTCCCACCCTCACACTCTCACACCCTCACACTCTCCCACCCTCACACCCTCACACTCTCCCATCCTCACACCCTACACCTCTCCACATCACACCCCCACACTCTCCCACTCTCCACCCTCACACAACCCAAAACACCCCTCCACTCTCCACTCACACCCTACCACTCCACACTCTCACACCTCCATCCTCACCCTCCCCACCCTCACACCTCACACTCTCATCCTCTAAACTCGCGCTCTCCCAGCCCCCAGCCTCCAACCTCCCCCACTTCCACCCACACTATCCCACTTCACACTTCACACTCTCCCCTCCACACCTCCCACCCTTCCATCCTCTCACCCTCTCGCTCTCCCAGCCTCCCAGCCTTCACCCTCCCATCCTTCCACCCTCCCATCCTCTCGCTTTCCCAGCCTCCCACCCTCCCAGTCTCCCACCCTCCAGCCTTCGATCTCCCATTATCCCACCCTCCTCCCTCCCACCCTCCCACCCTCCGTCTATCCGCCCGCTCATCACCACTCCACCCTACAGAAATTAGATCAGAACCTCCATAAATCTGGAACGAGTCATCAGTGGGTTTCAGGAGTTCTGTCAAGGGTTCGGCTATTGGAAAAAAAACACTGACTATGCATTAGTGGAAATATGAAAAAGTGGCTAAATTATATTAATTTAGTTAAAGTTGTATATTCCGATGCTTTAAAAAAATAATAGTTTATATCTGGGTTTTTAACAAAAAAGATATACAGTATATCCCCGTTAAACCAAACTTGAAGGGACCCTAGAAATTTGTTTGGATTAACCGATCATTGGTTTAACCGAGCTTTGACTTTGGCTTGGCTTTGGCAAAAACGGTGGTGCATTATGAATGTAAAATGTATGTGGATACTATGATTATTGTTTTTTTATGTATATACAGTTTAACCCCATTAAACCAACCTTGGTTAAATCAAACGATCGGTTAATCCAATTTTTTTCACCGACCTCGCAAAATACTACCATTTATCATATAAAAAAGTCTCAGATGACCTTAAAACCACATGAAAGTTTGGTGTAACTGTACCGGAAGTGGCCTGGGGCCGACAATTTTGTTTGGATTAACCGATACTTTGGATTAACCGACTTTGGTTTAACCAACTTTTTTATATAATAAATGGTAGTATTTTGCCGGGCCGCCGAAAAAAGTTTGGATTAACCGATCGTTTGATTTAACCGAGGTTGGTTTAATGGGGTTAAACTGTATATACATAAAACAACAATAATCATAGTGTCCACATACGTTTATTGTTATATTCCACAGCCTTACTTTTGTTTCAAGAACCTTTTAGCGGATACGTACACCATGATCCATCAAGTAAAAAAGTTTTTGGTAAAGTATTTATTCATCTGAATATGACATTTGGCAGCGCCGGAGCGCTAAAAAAAGTAAAATGCTATCTATCCGACTGGTACTAGCTTCAGCTTGAGATTAGTTAAATGAGTTTTATTTACAGTTGCATGGTCCGATGGTTTTGAGTTTTTGTCTTTTTTTTTATAGATAAATACATTAAATTAATTGTTATGATCTACCCTTCTTTAGTTTGAAATAAGTCTTGTTTTAAACGGCTTAAGTCTAGATAATTGTTTTGGTTTTGAAAATGTGATGTTTCATCGGACTATGCCGCTTTAATCACAAACCTGTAGTAAGGTCACTGTACCGTTTCCCCAAGGAGTGATCTTCGAGCCAAGCAACTAATGTCAAATTAAATTAAAGTTATGTTTATGCGAAATACATGGTTACCAGTCATCTGCTATTGCAATCTTTACCTCGAATAGCTTACAAGTAGAAAGTAGTGTTAGTTGACGCCACTGATATGACCTTAGATGTTGCTAGGACGTAAAACAACAACAAACAAACAAAGAAACCCAACCCTAATCCTGAGAGAGCAGTGAAACTTAGATAGCCGTATTATCAAGGTGGATACTTTTCTAGATCAAAATCCATTCAGAGCAGAAGTTCCTGCACAGATGCATGTATACTACTATTACTAGCATACATACACATATACAGTGTCGTGGGGGGGACGACAATGGGAAATATTGCGCCTATAGCGGGACTCGAACCCACATCTCTTCGCATTCCGGGCCAGTGTGCTAACCATTACACCACCTAGGCTCCCTGATATTAACACACTACCCACACCTACCTGTCTATGTGGCTCCTTGCCTGAGAGGTCGATGCAGACCACTACACTCGTCCCCCTGGAATTGTAAGTCTTTTAATGCTTACAATTACATACAGGCAATGCAACACACTTACAGGGTAGGTTCAACAACTATACAGCGCATAGCTTGTACAGGATCATGGTCACGGCAACCAGTGTTGTGGGGGTGATGAAAATGGGAAATATTGCGCCTAGAGCGGGACTCGAACTCACATCTCTTTGCATTCCGGGCCAGTGTGCTAATCATTACACCACCTAGGCTCCCTGATATCAACACACTACCCACACCTACCTGTCTATGTGGCTCCTTGCCTGAGAGGTCAGTGCAGACCACTACACATACATAATGACCCTATATGTGAAGTGAATCTTAAATAACCTTCCTTCGCAAATGTCCTAAATGGATATGAAGCCTAGCAATCTGATGCAGAATTACCCCTAGCGGGATAAGAGGGAGAAATTTTGGGAGTCGAAGGAGGCGATCCTTATACAACCCAACAATTTTGTAAGATTATATGTAAGTTTTTTGTTTGTTTTATTAATAAATAATTAAAGAAAGAACTCAAAAATCCATTAGGAAGCATTTACACTTCCCAAACCAACTTAGCATCTTTCCCTCTTCATATCTCTCTCTGTATATGTATATGTATATATACATATACATATATATATATATGTCATCATCATCATGCTGTCCGTCGCGATGCGACAAAGACTGCTTTCATTACTTGACTGCCGCTCTCCATTTAGCTCTCTGCATATATATGTGCATATGTATATATATACATATACACAGATATATATATATACATATATATATATATATATTTGTGTATATGTATATATACATATATATATATATACACAAATATATATATATATGGATATATATATATATGTGAGTATATGTATATATATACATATACACAGATATGTATATATCTGTGTATATGTATATATACACAGATATTATATACATATATATATCTGTGTATATTTATATATATATATATATACATATATACACAGATATGTATATATATCTGTGGATATGTATATATATAAATATACACATATATATATATATCTGTGAATATCTATATTTACATATATATATACACGTGGTTTATTCTGGTCTTTGGTTGTGACAGAAGAGACAGACAGACGCCATCTTGATTATTGGCACAACCGGCCATAACGCACTTGGATCACTCCCCCCCCCCCCTACACCTCCTCCTCCCCGTTGCGACTCTCCCCCCTACCACCAACCCCAACCCCACACAGCGAACACCACCTTCCACCTATCCCAACCTTCCCCGGGGGGCAGCATCGCATTGATGGTAGTCTAGGAATAGGGGCATGAGAAGGCATACCATACATACAAAGCGAGTCGGTGTATATGTGAATGGGGGCGGAGGCGATGTGACAACCAGAACCATATTTGGGCCGTAGATTACCTGTCTATATTATGAAGGCATCACATCCAATTAGGCATCAACTCGTCGTAGGAATATGCATATACAGTAAGCATATAATGCTCAACATAAACAGCATCCTGGTCATGGGACCAATGTCGTGGTTTTCCGGTCTAGTGTGCACTATTAATTAAATATTATGGAATGCAACGCATTAAGCAAGCCGTAAGCCTCGTATGTCCACATTTTTAGATTCAACTAGGCGATCACTGTAAAGTATGAACAAGATATCACGACATGTACCCGGTAGCAACTGGCTTATTCTTATTGCCTTCCCAACCGAGCGCACAGCTCTCGTGGTCACATGGTCACTCTGGTAACCCAGGGCCGCATTCAGGGTCTGTCTCCGAGGCACCTTGGAGATGGCCCTGACATCACGCTAGTCTGAACGGCAAAAGCAGTTTGGTGTCTTGAAAATGGCCGCCCCCATAGGCGAAGGCCATTTGCAATGGAAAAGCTGTGCTGTGATTGGCTAAAACCAATGAATACGGCGGCCATTTTTGAGGCGGCTTTTGTCTCCTACCTGAAATGGGAGGCGTGTCCGAGACGTCTCTGAGACGCACCCTGAACGAAAATAGGCCAAAAACCGTCATGGGGACGTCTCCGCGGCACCTCCGAGACGCATCCTGAATGCGGCCCTGGTCACCGATCAGGCAATCAGCTGACTTGCATCCAGCCAAGTATCTGCATATGGAGAGGTGGGAGCATTGTACAGTAAAACCTCTCTAAATTGACCGACCTTAGGACCTACTTTAAGTGATCCATTTAGGGAGGTCCTTACAATGGTATTGTTGGGACCCAAATAAAGCGATCGATATAGGGTCAATCTGTGAAGGTGGTCGGTTAGGGAGGTCTTAATGTAGTACCATGTATTGTATGTTATATAAGCCATTATACGAGTATAATATATATCTTATTTCACTTAAAACAAATAGGCTGAGAAGTTCTTGGTAGTAAAATAAGAAGCACAACATCACTATTTTCGTGACGCTGTATGCACTTCTATGTGCATACAAACTTTCCATGTGCAAACAATTTTTGTCTCATTTGACTGTTGCACCAATGACAGGACACCATGCATGGATGTGTAACAATAGTTGTCCTATGACTGTATGAGATAGGTACTAGTACTACTGAATATAAGGTGGATCACGGTACAATATAACCCTGTTAAACCATGCTCGGTTAAACCAAATGATCCAAACTTTTTTCGGCGCCCTGTCAAAATACTACCATTTATCATATAAAAAAGTTGGTTAAACCAAAGTCGGTTAATCCAAATTATCAGTTAATCCAAGCAAAATTGTCTGACCCCAGGCCACTTCCGGTACAATTAAACCAAACTTTCATATGGTTATAAGGTCATCTGAGACCCCACCAACTTTTTTATATGTTAAATGGTAGTATTTTGCCGGGCCGCCGAAAAGGTTTGAATTAACTGATCGTTTGGTTTAACCGAGCTTGGTTTAACGGGGTTATCCTGTATATACATTAAAACCAATAATCAAACTGTCCACATATATTGTATATTACATGTGCAATACACGCTTACTCAAAGTCAAAGCCAAAGCTCGGTTAAACCAATGATTGGTTAATCCAAACAAATTTCTAGGGTCCCTTCAGGTTTGGTTTAACAGGGTTATACTGTATTTATGCAAACATATGGCATGTATAGTGCAACCTGTATAATGGTTGGTTGGTTCTTGGAGTTTGACGTCCTGGCAACATCTAAGGTCATATCAGGACGGGTTCCGACTTGTGACAGTGTGGACTCATGGTGACTTTATAGTACTGCTCCACTGGGAAATCACGCTGCCGGCACCATGACCGAATATCTCACTCAGTCACATTATCCTGACACTGAGCTAACCAGTCCTTGACCTACCCTATTAGTGCCGAGCGCTATAGACTAGGAAGCGACAAGTATCAATTTGTTAAGCCATTGGTTTGACTCGACCAGGTTCGAATCCCATGATCTCCCAAAACAGGAGATGAACCCTCATTCGGCCATCCCTAAAGTTTTAATGAGATTAGCCCATACAGAAGAAGACTTCTGTATTAAAGATGGGGTCGTGGCACTGGTGTAAACATATAGCATGTATAATGGAACCAGCGTTGTCCTATGAAGACAGACACTACTGTATATAAGGTGGGGTCATGACCCTGATGTAAATATAGCATGTATAGTGTAACCAACATAATACGGCCACAGTTTACCTTTAAGGAGAGCTAGTAGAGAAAGCCATGCACAGTGGCCCATTTGCATAGCATATAGTGTAACAAAAGTTGTCCTATGAAGACAACTACTGTTGTGTATCCTAGTGGGTAGTCATGGAGTCCGGACTGGGGCATGCTGGGAAGTGGAGGCTTGAATAAACAGTTCCATAACATAGCTCATGGTGTCGACACGTTGATTAAGTACATTACATGGTGTCAGATGTTTACGGGGAATCCATTGATATGGCATTAACAGGTTTGAGACCCCCCGGCCCACTGCAGGTGGAGGACGATATGGCAAGCAATTGGAGATCATGGATTACGTCTTTTGAGATTTTTGCGATTGCTTCGGGTGCCGCGTCCAAGACGGAAAAAGTGCAATGCTGCGTGTTCTTGCATGTTGCAGGGAGTGAAGCACAAAAGATTTATAAGACATTAAAAATAGAAGACAGTGACAAAGACAAAATCAAGCCGTTGGTGGATGCCTTCAAGGAGTACTGTGAAGGCAAGTCCAATATTACGGTTGTCCGTTACAAATTTAACTCGTACAACCAATCTAGTGAAACTACGGACGTTTATATTCGGGAACTCAAATCAACCATAACACATTGCCGTTATGACGTCATCGAAGACTCGTTGCTGTGTGACCGCATCGTATGTGGCGTTAAAGACAATGTGTTGCGAGATCGCTTGTTACAGACACCTAAATTGTCTTTGGAGGACTGCATACAAATGTGCAGGTTAAGTGAAAATAAAGGAGTGCAGATATCAAGTAGAAGTAACAGGACTGATGAGTGTGTCGACAGTATAAATACAGCCTTTGATCGTCGAGTCTTGCCAATGACGCGACAGTTGCAATGGAAGAAGGCGGTGACAACGCCTTATAAACAATCGACTTCTACAGGATTTACGTGTGGTAATTGTGGATATAGTCATCCAAGAGGAAACTGCCCGGCGAGGGGGAAAGAGTGTGCTGGATGCCGACGGATTGGGCACTTTATCAAAGTTTGTCGTGCGAGAAAAAGACGTGAGGCGGAAGTCAATGAAGTAACCATTGACCCTGATAACAAAAATGACGTGCATGACGACGGTTGCCATGAGTACGATTTGTTTGTTGGGGCAGTGGATTTTGATGATGCGTGTTATGATGAGCTGTGGTATACGACGATACGTGTTGGTGATTGTGACGTTCGATTCAAGATGGATACAGGCTCGGAGGCGAACATATTACCGTTGGAGGTGGTCGACAAGATGGTGGATGTTCAACTAGAACCGTCGAGATGTCGACTAGTGACCTACAATGGGCAACGAATCAAGCCTGTGGGGGAGATACGTATGGACGTGAAAGGATGTGACCTACTGTTCCAGGTTACCAGTGCTGGAAGCGCAATCCTTGGGAAAGGGGCGTGTGTGAATTTAGGACTGTTGACTCGGATTAATGAAGTAGGATGTGATTCCAGTTCGACAGAGGATACTGCAAAGAATTTGGTAAATAAATATTCTGATGTGTTTTCTGGGTTGGGTTTAATAAAGGTTAATGCTATTATACATATTGATCATAATGTAACCCCAATCATTGAGCCTCCACGCAGAATCCCTTTAGCGGTTGTTGGGGATGTTAAAAAAGAATTGTCACGGATGTTAGAATTAGGTGTTATTGTCAAGGAAACTGAACCGACACCATGGGTCAGTTCTATCACGGTTGTCAGGAAACCGGGAAAAATCAGGGTTTGTTTAGATCCAACTAGGCTTAATAAGGCAATTTTACGTGGCCCGTATCCTGTTCGTACGGTGGAGGAGGTTGTAGCGCAGTTGCATGGCGCAAAATATTTGTCTGTGTTGGATGCGAACTGCGGGTATTGGCAGATCCGATTGGATGAGGCCAGCTCAAAGCTATGCACGTTCAATACTCCGTGGGGCCGCTTCAGGTATACGCGATTGCCCTTTGGAATCAACACAGCGGGGGACATTTTTATAGAACAAATGAACGAACTGTTACAAGGGATGCCAGGGGTTCATGTGATATCTGATGATATCCTTATTCATGGCATCACTATCAAAGAGCATAACATTCGTTTGGAGGCAGTTCTTTCTCATGCTAGGGAGATGCATCTCAAATTAAATCCGAAAAAATCAAAAATATGTCAAAGTAGTGTCACTTATGTAGGGCATCTAATAACGGCAAATGGACTGCAACCTAGTCAGGAAAGAGTACAGGCAATTTTAGACATGCCTGACCCAGTTGATAAACCAGGGATACAAAGATTTTTAGGGATGATGGGGTATGTCAACAAATTCATACCGAACATGGCAAACATTACTAAACCCCTACGGACAGTATTGAAAAAGGACATAGCGTGGCATTGGGAAGAGGCGCAAGTTAGAGCATTCAAAGTACTGAAGGGGTTATTAACTAGTGCACCCATTCTAAGATTTTTCAATTGTCGGGAACAGATCGTATTACAGGTTGATGCCTCCAAATATGGGTTAGGGGCAACAATCTTACAGAATGAACAACCTGTAGCAATGGCATCGAAAGCTTTGGATAGCACGCAAATTAGTTATGCGGTCATTGAAAAAGAACTTCTAGCTATTTGTTTCGGATGTAGGAAATTTCATGATTATA